>JACVVK020000246.1:240000-320000 GCA_018292915.2 Batillaria attramentaria
CGTGGGTTTTTGTGTGTGTGTGTGTGTGTGTGTTTGTTTTTTTAAAGGGGGGAGGGGTGGTTTAAATACTTCAGTTGATTGTCTCACGACTCGTATGTAGCAGTCAATGTCCAGAACATTATCGGTCGGTTTGTACATCAGACGTGATCCCACTTCACTATTGTGTGAATGGGAGGAGCCGGGGTAGCCGAATGGTAGAGCGTTGGACTCTCAATGCTCGGGTCGTGAGTTCGAGTCCCGGCTAGGGGCCAAATATTTGTGCTGGCCTTTTTCTCGTTGCCCTGTGTTTGACATCACCCATACGTGGTGGAAAAGGTATAAATTCCCGAACACCCACCCGCCCTATTGTCTGAATGATTATGAATCTCATACTGTCACAGTGCGAGGTAACATCAAACACGGGGTGAAAAAAACATCACTAGTTTTGGTTCCCAGGACAGAGCCTCAAGCATGGTCGTCAGTACCCAGACTGGAATCCATTTGACAGTAAAATGCTCCATCTTCAGTGGTTTGCTTTGATTGGGAAATGGTGTACATGGTAACTGCCAAAAGTTTGTATATTAAAGTATTCCCAAAAAACATTAAAGTGTCGAGTCGAAATAGGATCGATTAAAGGATGTCCACAGGAGATGTGTGTTTATTCATTTGAAATCTTGCCTGTTCTCGGTAACGAAGACTGTTTTCTTTTATATTCTTCTTTTTATTGTCTATATCTATGTTTCTACATAAATGAACAGCGTTTATCTATTTCTGTGTGTGTGTGTGTGTGTGTGTGTGTGTGTGTGTGTGTGTGTGTGTGTGTGCAGCCGGTGTGTGTGTGTGTGCAGTGTGAGTGTGTGCAGCCGGTGTGAGTGTACCAGTGTGAGTGTGTGCAGCCGGTGTGTGTGTGTGCAGTGTGAGTGTACCAGTGTGAGTGTGTGCAGCCGGTGTGTGTGTGTGCAGTGTGAGTGTACCAGTGTGAGTGTGTGCAGCCGGTGTGTGTGTGTGCAGTGTGAGTGTACCAGTGTGAGTGTGTGCAGCCCGTGTGTGCAGTGTGAGTGTGTGCAGCCGGTGTGAGTGTGTGCAGCCGGTGTGTGTGTGTGCAGTGTGAGTGTACCAGTGTGAGTGTGTGCAGCCGGTGTGTGTGTGTGCAGTGTGAGTGTACCAGTGTGAGTGTGTGCAGCCGGTGTGTGTGTGTGCAGTGTGAGTGTGTGCAGCCGGTGTGTGTGTGTGCAGTGTGAGTGTGTGCAGCCGGTGTGTGTGTGTGCAGTGTGAGTGTACCAGTGTGAGTGTGTGCAGCCGGTGTGTGTGTGTGCAGTGTGAGTGTGTGCAGCCGGTGTGTGTGTGTGCAGTGTGAGTGTGTGCAGCCGGTGTGTGTGTGTGCAGCCGGTGTGTGTGTGTGCAGTGTGAGTGTACCAGTGTGAGTGTGTGCAGCCGGTGTGAGTGTGTGCAGCCGGTGTGTGTGTGTGCAGTGTGAGTGTACCAGTGTGAGTGTGTGCATCCGGTGTGTGTGTGTGCAGTGTGAGTGTGTGCAGCCGGTGTGAGTGTGTGCAGTGTGAGTGTACCCGCAGTGTGAGTGTGTGCAGCCGGTGTGAGTGTGTGCAGCCGGTGTGAGTGTACGAGTGTGTGCAGCCGGTGTGTGTGTGTGCAGCCGGTGTGTGTGTGTGCAGTGTGAGTGTGTGCAGCCGGTGTGAGTGTGTGCAGCCGGTGTGAGTGTGTGCAGCCGGTGTGAGTGTACCAGTGTGAGTGTACCAGTGTGAGTGTGTGCAGCCGGTGTGTGTGTGTGCAGTGTGAGTGTGTGCAGCCGGTGTGTGTGTGTGCAGCCGGTGTGTGTGTGTGCAGCCGGTGTGAGTGTACCAGTGTGAGTGTGTGCAGCCGGTGTGTGTGTGTGCAGTGTGAGTGTGTGCAGCCGGTGTGAGTGTGTGCAGCCGGTGTGAGTGTACCAGTGTGAGTGTACCAGTGTGAGTGTGTGCAGCCGGTGTGTGTGTGTGCAGTGTGAGTGTGTGCAGCCGGTGTGAGTGTGTGCAGCCGGTGTGAGTGTACCAGTGTGAGTGTACCAGTGTGAGTGTGTGCAGCCGGTGTGTGTGTGCAGTGTGAGTGTACCAGTGTGAGTGTGTGCAGCCGGTGTGAGTGTGTGCAGCCGGTGTGAGTGTACCAGTGTGAGTGTACCAGTGTGCGTGCCTGTATGCTCCAGACGTGTGTAATTATCAGAGAGAAGCAGTGTTACGCCGGTGTGGAGAAATGTTGAAGGGCCCGTCATCTTATCGAGGTGAAACGATGACACACAGGCGAAACAACTCCTCACGTAGCGAGTTCTTGTGGAATGTGTGTTGTCTCTCACTCACAGAAGACACGTGAGCGCGTAGAAAAGTTATAACCGAGTGGAGTTTATTACAGCACTTCTCTGGTGTTACACTGCACTTTCAAGAAATACTGCCGCACGCACCAGAGTGCATAGCAGGGTGGAGGTTTGCACATAAAGTAACGCAAAGCAGCAGGCTTTCACTGCTTCGTCCCTCAACCCTGCAGCGCCATGAGCAATTCAGAAGAGATGGATATGTGCGCCAGGGAGAAGTCTACCATACCATACCATACCATACCATACCATACCATACCAAAGAAAAAGTGCCCTTGTTACATTGTGGTCGGTGGCAACGCACCTGAGTCACATTGTCCCCCAAGCTACTAACGACAGCGACAATTAAGTTCATCATTTAGCAGTTTTAGAGACAGACCTGTAGCCAGATCATCATCCAGCGGTTCTACAGGCAGACCTACAGCCATATCGTCGCCCAGCAGTTTTACAATCAGACCTTTGGGCTACTTTTCACCCAGCAGTTTTACAGGCAGATCTGCAGCCATATCATCATCCAGCAGTTTTACAGGCAGACCTACGACCAGATCATCATCCAGCAGTTTTACCGGCAGACCTGTGGCCAAATCATCACCCAGCAGTTTTACAGGCAGACCTACGACCAGATCATCATCCAGCAGTTTTACCGGCAGACCTGTGGCCAAATCATCACCCAGCAGTTTTACAGGCAGATCTACGGCCAGATCATCACCCAGCAGTTTTACAGGCAGATCTACGGCCAGATCATCATCCAACAGTTTTACAGGCAGATCTACGGCCAGATCATCATCCAGCAGTTTTACAGGCAGATCTACGGACAGATCATCATCCAGCAGTTTTACAGGCAGACCTACGGCCAGATCATCATCCAGCAGTTTTACAGGCAGATCTACGGCCAGATCATCATCCAGCAGTTTTACAGGCAGACCTACGGCCAGATCATTATCCAGCAGTTTTAGATGCGGACTACAAGGCATGCACACCAGCATTACTTTCCACAGTACAGCTGAGAGTCAGATGTAGATGACAAAGACATATTCATCACCACTGCCTTAAAGTCTTTGGCGCAGACAACCAGCTAGGATCATTCTTAGAACATCTGAAACAATCTGCAATGGAAGTGTGGTTAGTGCTGATCAATGTGTATACATGTACTTCTGAAGTCTAGAATCTTATTGGTCAGTTTTCCGTCATCCACATTCAGGCCCTGGCTGGAGCCAAATATTTGTGTTGGCTTTTTCATCATTGCCCCGTCTTTGATATCACCTGTATGTGGTGGAAAAAAGGACGTTAAACACCAAACACCCATCCGCCCACCCACATCCAGGCTTCACAGCTTCACCCCCAGGCATCAGTATTCATGGCACTGAACTGAAAACACTACATACCTCATACAAGAGTCATCAGATGGCTCTTGTGAAGGAGACAGCAGCTAGGATCAAGGATGCCAGCCAGCCATCCGGTTGCTTGCTTTCCCTCGTAATTAACCCCCAGAACATTTCTATCGACTACATGGCTAACAGAGGTGGTTGTGGGTAATCTGAGTATTAGAGAGAAAAGGTGGTTTGACTGTGTATATAAGGTTGCTGCATCCGTTCTTTTTCTTCTTCTTTTTTTCTATTTGGTCACCCTACAGGGATGGCTGGGTGTTTGGAAGTTTAACGTCCTTTTCCACCACATAAGGGTGATATCCAAGACGGGGCAACGAGAAAAAGGCCAGCACAAATATTTGGCCCCAGCCAGGATTTAAACTCGCAACCGAGCATTGAAAGTCCAACGCTCTACCGTTCAGCCACCCCGGCTGCCCAGCAGTTTTACAGGCTGACCTATGGCCATAATTATGGTCACTCAGAAGTTAGTGGCAGACCTGTGGCCTACCTATCACCCAGCAGTTTTAGAGACAGACCTAGTTACATGTATAACTTTCTTTTTACAGTTATTATCATTGTTCAGTTCATTTATTCATTCATTCTTATTTTTGGCTCACTTGGGTAACACCTGTCATTATCTGTGTGTCTCCGTGAGTGTCCACAGTAAACCTTAACATTGGCATTTTCTCAGAATCACTGAACAAACAGCGGAGGCATCAAACTTGCATGGCTTGCTGATAGACAGCCATAAGACCTTCCAAAACCTGTCATTTCAAGGTCAAGGTCACTGGAAATCTTACAAGGTCAAGGTCATACAGGGAAAATTGTAGTACAGTATTGCCATTTTCTCAGGAAATAAGAGACACCCTACTTGGCATGCTACTGTAGTGATATTTTGAATGACCTTGACCCATTCTTTTATTTCAATGTCGGATACAATTCTGTCGACAAGTACAAGCACGCACCAAAAAAAGTGAGTGATGCGCTGTTGACAACTTGCCTCTTGGGGAATACTGATCAGTACCGCACGTCATTAATTCAGAATACAGATTGCTTCCCTTTGACCATTCCATATGCCCTACAAGCCATCGTGAATCCAAAATAAAGATTGTCTCCCTTCAACTGTACTGGTTACCTGTGTGACGTGGATCGATTAAACTGTTTCCGTATGATACCCATGAGCCATCGTAAATCCATTGCCCCCCTCCCCCCCCCCCCCCCCCCCCCCCTGTAATGGATCGCCGTTTGCACCATACCGGCCTTTTCTAGGAGAAAAATACAACACATTGATATCTCTGTTGTGGCTGGATGAATATTTATATAGAGCTTACATGATCAGTTCCAGTGGTTTAGGGCGAAATATTAACCCCAACTCGGACTGAGATGGTTCGATTTTATATGCAAAAAATCGAACCATGGATGGCTTGGTCGCCGTAAACCGCTCCAACTAATCGAGTAAGCACGACGCAGAGTAAGTCACACGACGCAGAGTCAGTCACACGACCCAGACTAAGTCACACGACGCAGAGTCAGTCACACGACGCAGAGTAAGTTACAAGACGCCAAAGGGTAAAGCGTCAGCTTGGCCTTCTATCTAGTTTCTTGCGTACTTCGTCAGAAACAAAACTAGTTTATTTTTCATGAGACTATATCTAAATCAAGAATTGTTGTGTGTGCTCACTTACGTCTCATTTCGGATGTTGCAACACACTCTTGCCGTACCATATACAATAAAGTTCAACTGATTCTGAACCCAGCACGCAAATGTCTGTGTACAAATATAACTTCATGTGTCCTCGTGTATGCAGTGCGTATGTCGTGAATTCTTGTTTGTGTAAGGATGGCTGTTGCATATAATCCGACGTGTAATGTGTATGCTAAGTAGGAAAAAGACACCGGGATGAAGTGGTACAACAAACACGGTACATCGGGGTTAGGCTGCCTACATATCACATAGGGAGTAGGTTACTTGGATTAGCATCTAATTTTGTCGTGTGTATAGGTACAAAACTTTGTTTTCCACTCGATTATTTCTGTATCTTGTGTTGATTTCTGTTCTTGGTTTGACCAGGTGTTAATGGCTTATTGTTTGCTCTCTCTCTCTCTCTCTCTCTCTCTCTCTCTCTCTCTCTCTCTCACACACACACACACACACACACACACACACACACACACACACACACACACACACACACACACACACACACGGGGTAGCCCAATGGTAGAGCGTTGGACTCTCAATGCTCGGGTCGTGAGTTCGAATCCCGGCTGGGGCCAAATATTTGTGCAGGCCTTTCTCTCGTTGCCCCGTCTTTGATGTCACCCACACGTGGTGGAAAAGGACGTTAAACACTTAAAAACCGACCCACCCACCCTCTCTCTCTCTCTCTCTCTCTCTCTCTCTCTCTCTCTCTCTCTCCCCTGCCCTCTGCGACTTAACTGTTTTCACCGTCCAAGTCTGTTTGGCCGAATTTCATAACCCAGTTACCTGCCCCGTCTTGTTTGAACTGATTTAATGGTCCACGTGACCTATTTGGGTTCTGTGCCCCAATTTACCGGACACGCTGTAAGACAGAAGACCGTATCACATTCCTCGGTGCCACCGGATCGAGAGGGGATTGGGGGTTGAGGAGGGGGGGGGTCGAGGTTCTTTTTATTTTCTCCTATCCTTAAGTATGATATCAACCTTCAATGAATTATCTGAATGAGAATTTTCAAATTTCCAAAACTGGAGTTGGTTACGACGAAGACAGGACAGGAGAAGTCAAACCATATACACTCGGTGGTTTCCGACCCCAATTCTGTGTAATTCTGTGTCTCAAATTATTTTGAATCCGCATGCGACTTCTAGTATGATCCCAAAGGTGAGAAGGGGAGCCGGGTTAGCCGAATGGTAGAGCGTTGGACTTTCAATGTTCAGGTCGTGGGTTTGAATCCCAACTGGGGCCAAATATTTGTACTAGCCTTTTTCTCGTTGCTCCGTCTTTGATATCACCTATACGCGGGGGGAAAGCACGTTGAACTCCCAAATACCCACCCCACCAAAACCCCAAAGGTAAGAGCTGATGGTCTCTTTCGTATAGTTGTGTTTAAAAAAAAAAATTCACGACTGTATTAAATCGTTTACCACAAAAGGTCTATACATGTTCTTTTCACAGAGGATGAAGATTTGCGATTTGCCATGTCCACAGCGCGGTAAGGTCTCCATCTGCACTTTCCGCCATTTTTGTCAAGCGAACTTTGGTCAGTATTCTCGTTTCATACGAGATTTTGAAATCTGCGCGCCGGTATAACAAGCGGGGTGTACCCCCCCCCCCCCCCAGCGTAAAGTGCCCCGGGTCAATGCAGCTTGAGTCTAGAAATGCCGGGGTCAATGCACCTCGAGGCTAGAAGTGCCCCGGGACTATGCAGCTTTAGGCTTAGAGTGCCCCGGGTCAATGCAGCCTGAGGCTTTGCCGGGGTGCCCCGGAGTCAAACGAGCGGGAGAGTATATCTAATATCACACCGGGCAATTCAAAAATATTTGCGCGAAATGGAATGTCAGTTACGGACTTTTCTCAGCGGCCAGATTTGCTTTTACCAAAATAATGCTGCCGGCTTGAACAGTATATGCCTTTCACATACACATATTTTAAGAAGGATTCCGTGTTGTGTTTTAACACGTGAAGCAATTCTAAACTGCGTACACTGAACTGACATGATGCAGCTTTTAGAATTGCCCTACCATGTTGCAGCCGCGAAATAGTCTCTGTTGCTTATCAGTGCGGCGTTAAGCCCTAACTTGACTAACTAACTAATATACTATGTTCGCGAAAGGAAAACTCGCATACGTCAAAAAGTTCTTGACGTCAACCAGTTAGGCGAGCTAACACGAACTCATATGTTTGGGGTTTTGCGAGCGCAACTTGAAGAGGCAAGGAAAGGGTTTCCAGTACTTTCTTTATCAGTGTCAGCATGCTTGATGTCAGAGAGCTTGCGTAAGTGTGCGCGCGGGCAGCATACATGACACAACGACCACGACTGTGACGACAGCAGGTCACTGGATGGAAACTGACAACATATTGGGCTGGTGGTCATCTTGTTTTATTATTAGTATTATTGGCAAGAAGTTGTTGCTTTCGTAAATTTAGGAACACAATTGCTTTATAAGTCGCGTGGATTTTTAGTCGAGATTTTGACATCCTTGTAGGCCTACTCTGTCTCGCACCGCTGGGTTCGCCAAAACTGTACGACAGTTGTGGTTTCAGTCACACTACGGTACAGTTCTCCACTGACAACGACAATGTCACGAGCTACACAGATGCAAGGGATTAGGGACTGAGTCAAACACTACAAGAACTACACACACCCAGGAAAATTGATAGGGGCCGATTGGATTTCCGCGTGGTGTCCAACACGCACACGCTTCGACTTCGCGTGTCTCCCATTCACTGAGTGACTCGGTGTTCCCACACCCTAAATGTGTCAGTTTTCTTGCGGCGCGCGCATCATGCGTGACTTCTCGAAACCCAGCAATAGTCAAGCTGGTTCAAGGCAGTACTTAGCATTGTCTGAAACTGACGTTTTAAGGAGGACCCGCCCGATGCGACCATGCTGGTCGTCGTTAAGTTTAGGGCTCTCTCTCTCTCTCTCTCGAGTCTCTCTCTCTCTCTCTCTCTCTCTCTCTCTCTCTCTCAGTGGTAATGTGTTTGTGTCAGCGTGTGTGTGTGTGTGTGTGTGTGTGTGTGTGTGTGTGTGTGTTTTCTACGTTATCTGCTCTGTGTGTGTGTGCGTGCGGGCATGTGTGCGTGCGTACGTGCGTGGGCTGTGTACGTTATCTACTTTTTAAAGAATCAAGTTGTGCTTTTCTTATTCATAAGCAAACAGTGAACTTGCGTCTGAAAGACCTGTGACAACAGTCTGTATTTGCACAAGGCATTTCGTGCGAACTCTCCAGACAGGTTTCGAACAGATATGTCACAGATACAAAACGCCTATAGACTTTTGAGGTCCTGCGCAATGTGTTTTGGACGTAACCCATGACACTTAATCGTTTTGATCTGACATGAATGGACAAACTTTTCGCAGTTTCTAAGCGATGGCTTGAACTGACGAAATACCAGCATTTAAAAATTATACAGACAAAGAAACTATGAACAAGGTAAACATGAATACAGTCTTACAATACCACATACACAGCTGTCAGTCTATGCAATCGGCAAACAGTTCATTTTCTTTTATATTCTTTTTTTTATTGTCTATATGTTTATATATAAATGAACAGTGTTTGTCTCTCTCTCTCTCTCTCTCTCTCTCTCTCTCTCTCTCTCTCTCTCTCTCTGTGCTATGAAACCTTGAATTCTCACATCGCTGTGCTCAAGGGGACCCTGGAATCATTGCGGCGGGGGGAAAAATCTCGGAAAATCGGAGTTTAACGTCTTATTCCACCACGCCGAACAGGGGGACCAGAAAACACTTACTAGATTACAGATCACATCATCAGGCCGGGCAAAACCGGATACATCGGCTTGTCTAACGTTAAATGTGAACTAAGGTTTTGGATTTGTGAAACATTCTTTGAAACTGACGTCGGATAAACAAAAATAACGTTAAGCGCGCGCGCGCACACACACACACACACAGACACACACACACACACACACACACACACACACACACACACACACACACACACACACACACACACACACACACACACACACCTCAGCTGGGTTAACATTGGGCGTTTCTTTCATGTTGTCTTAATTATGCATCACGTGATGTTATCAGCAGCGAAACAAAACTCCAATGGCAGAATACGAAGCAAACAACAGTATCATATGAATTCCATTGCGCATCGGATACCAGGAGCGCAAAGGAAAAGCTGGGATTTAACAATTTAACCCTTTCGACGTCACATTTTCTTGTTTCGTCAGTTGCGTGCGTGCGTGGTGTGTGTGTGTGTGTGTGTGTGTGTGTGTGTGTGTGTGTGTGTGTGTGTGTGTGTGTGTGTGTGTGTGTGTGTGTGCAGTGTGTACCAGTGTGAGTGTACCAATGTGAGTGCCTGTATGCTCCAAACGTGTATATCAGAGAAAAGAAGACTGAAGACAGAACTGCGCTCCTAACTTCTTCTTTTTTTTTTGGGGGGGGGGGGGGTTACAAATAAGATCCCGTTTCAGTTTGGGTTTCAGTTTCGTCAGTTTGGTTTCAGCTTCGTTTCAGTTTCAGTTTCATTCTGGCAGATCACGTGGTGCACACTGTTAGAGAATCTCTGATTTCTCAAGTCTGTGGAGCTCTTCACGACCAGTCTCTCGAATTTTACTCGCAGTAATGCAGTATTAGTAAACGGTCTAATCCCATCTTTGTTAAGCCTACCTATATTTTGATATATTTTGGAACAGTTTCGCTCGTGAGTGCGCCTGTACGCTCGAAATACTCTAGCTTAAAGATGAGCACAGCTCTTAATGGGATACAATGTTGTTTACACCTTGCAAGAGCGGTTGAAATTCAAATTCTACGATTGTTGTTATTCTACTGGAGCGCTCAGAGTGGTTGGTGGTGATGAAGTCGATGGTCTCCAGCAACGTCTTTGGGCCCCACAGGCCAAAGGACACAAAAGTATGAGGTCTCAAAATGCCTTTATATTCCCCATTAGCCTCAGGCATCATAGTCTCCCCTAAAAATGCTTCAGTCTAGAAACAGTTACTACCATGTACAGACCATTCAAGGGCACGCACCTGACAGGAGTTTAAAAAAAAATTGAATGTCTCCCTTCCGCTCAGGCCTCCCTCACTGGAGTAATGCTAGCCTACTTTCTTTTAGGCCAGACAGCCGCTTCATCCAAATCTGCTTGCATCGCTTTTGCAGCTCTCCAGCGCAAAAAAAAAAAAATCCCAGCTTCACTGGCAGCTTGCCTCTTGTTGCGACCCCCTCGCATGCACCTCGCTTGCAAAAAAAACAAAATCACGAAAATCACGCTTTTTCATGACAATAAAAGTCATTACAAACTAGCACACTCACCAAACAGGGTTCTCTAAATAAACACTAAACATGACCCCCACGGTCAATTTATGTCCTTACGTCACAGTTTCTCCGCCAGCATTGCTCCATCAACGGTGATGAGCTCAGTTTTGCAATTTTGCAGGGGGGGGGGGGGGGAAGTGTGGTGAAAAGGTTAAAGCGGGAGAATGTGTCTGGTGCCACTTTAATTCCTCGAGTTCGCACGGGGTGTTCACCCGGCGTATCCATCAGCCCTCCCCCACCCCCTCGACCCTCCCCCTTCACTCTTCATACCTTCCCCTCCCCCTCCCCCAGCTACACTCTAAGCCCTCTGTCTCAGTCCCACTACAATTATCTTAAGCCCCTCCCCCGCTCGGCCTGTCACACCCGTATGCGCCCCCCTCCCCCTCCTCTCTGTCTCTCTCTCTCCCTCTCTTGTAACCCTGCCCTGCCCCCTCCACCACCCTCTCTCTCTCTGTTCA
The DNA here is from genome assembly GCA_018292915.2 of Batillaria attramentaria. Taxonomy (NCBI): domain Eukaryota; kingdom Metazoa; phylum Mollusca; class Gastropoda; family Batillariidae; genus Batillaria; species Batillaria attramentaria. Next base: position 251,163 of record JACVVK020000246.1, read on the forward strand.
ACCCTAGTAACCCTGCCCTCTCTGTCTCTCTCTCTCTAGTTCCCACCCCGGGTAGCTGGCTATATTTAGTAGGGTATATATACGGAGAGAACAACAGAGCTTCGTGAAGACAAGGGGCGGCCGCCACAGACACAGACAGGCACTGCTACTGCTTGTCCTGGTGACAAGTCACTGTCACCCTGGGAGATACATGTGCCTCCGACAGGGGCTTGGGCCTAGTGGTTCAGGACTATACGGATTCTGCGGCCGCTGCGGATCCTGAGGCGCAGGTCACGGTTCGAATCTCCGGTGGGCAGGAATTGGGTCGGATTTTTTCTTAATAAATCGAGTCAAATTCTAGCGCAGATTCGTTTACGGTGCCGGTCTCGCCTTCGTGTACACACTGACGCGCGAATGATATCAAATGTGCACGTGAAAAAATCCCATTGCAAACGGGAGGGACCGCGGAATGGAAAACAAGTAATAATAATAATAAGCTCATTAATATAGGCGCTTTATCCCAAATATTTGGCTCAAAGCGCCGCGAGCTAAACCCAACACGCACGTTCACCTGAATCACACGCATTCTTTCACACATTGGACAGAACACATTACAATCACGTGGTGCGTTTGGCCAGCTTAGCAATTTAAGTTTCGGAATTTTACAGTTGCATTTATTTATTTTTATTTTTTTTTTGTGGGCTGAACATTTCCAAAGCAGAGGGGGAGGAAGCCGGAGTACCCGGAGAGAACCCCCGACGGTCGGCCCGAATGAACGGTGCCACATTCGAGAAAGAAAAATTCGTCGCTCCGACTGGGACTCGAACCTGACCTCTCGCGTTGGTGACTACACTTTGCTCGATCGGCTGAACAATCAAACTCGATACCACTGTTTTTCTTTTTTGTTGTTGTTGTTCTTCTTCTTGTTTGTATGTTGTTTGTTTGTTTGTTGTTGGGTTTCTTGTTCTTTTTTGTTCTTTTTTTTTCTTTTTCTTTTTTTTTTTTGGGGGGGGTCGTTTTGGTTCTTGTTTTTGTTTTTGGTGATTGCTTTTTTATATTGTTGTTGGTGGTGGTGTTTGTTTGTTTGTTTGTTTGTTTGTTTGTTTGTTTGTTTGTTTGTTTGTTTGTTTGTTTGTGGTTACAGTAATTGTTTTTTGTTTGGTTGGGTTTTTGTTTTTTTTTTTGGGGGGGGGGATGGGGATGGAGGGGGTGCTTTATTTTGTTTTGGTTTGTTATTTTGGTTTGGCTTGGCCAGGTCTGCGTTGTTTTGGGGGAAGGGGTTATCGAAAAACAGACACTCTTAAACAAGTCGTGAGCAAAAATTCCTCCTTAAAAGCTTCGTTACCACGACAGATGGAGGAAACTCCTCAACGTGTCCTTCTTGAGACTTGATGATAAGCCGAAGGAGGCAGTTTTGTTTATAGTGACAGTTCCCGCTGAGAGCTTATCATTCCGTTTGCCACGCACCATTCTGTGCGTTCGCTGGATGGCTACAACTCCATGCTGGGTATGACAAAAAACCTCTCGCGTTCCTTTTCTCTTCAAGGAGATCGAGATGGTTCAGCCGTCTTTACTGGAGACCAGAGGGCCACAAGTTCGAGTCCCGACAGCGAGAAATGTTTTCTTAAGGAGCTCATAGAAGTATCCTCAATTGAGAGCTGCGAAAAGTTACTGGTATTTGAAATCCAGCAACGTATCCCGGAAAAGCCTTTGTGTTCCTAGCGGACACCAAACACAGCAAAGACTCGAAATCAACATGTCGCTTCAGATAAATTAACTGAGGAACTGTGGTATTGGTGTACGAATAATGAGTTTAATTCAATTCAACTCAGAAAAGAAAATAAACTTAGAAAATTGTCTTTGACTATATATGATGATCGATTGCAAGTACACACGAGACAAGGCAACAAGACAAACTTACTACTACTATTTACACACCAATAGAGAGGAAAGATACATGTACAACTGTTCTTATCGCAGTCGTCAAAACACACACACACGCGCACACGCACACACACACACACACACACACACACACACACACACACACACACACACACACACACACACACACACACACACACGCTACCGTCAGATTTCATGTCAGATTGTGAGTGCCTATACGTGGAATGGCCAAAACGTTGGTCGAACAGTTTCCACAAATAAATTGTCTCTCTGACTGGTTGATTTATCACCCCAATAATGAGCTCAGAGTATAGAGTGTTTCCCGCAGACACAAACACTTGAAAATTCTGTCTCGAAGCTAACTCGAACTCGAATAAAAGAAGAAAAAAAATCGTTATTTGTTCTCCTTCTGTCCAGTTCTTGCTTCAGCCCCCCAAATCTACCTCAAACCTGGGGTAGGCTGCACGCTGTTCCTAAAACCTCTGTCACACGTGATGAGTTTGCACGCCTGCCAGCGGTGAAAATGCACTCCCAGCCTATTAAATCCGCTCGTCAGGGGCACTGCCCAGAAACGCCGTCGCCACGCTTGTGGATAGAACACGGTCGTAGTTTTTCCTCGCCAGCCCAACCAACCGCCGCTGACCGCGCGCTACGCGCTTTGTGTATTGTCCAGCGCCAGACCTACAGCGCAGTCCGCTCAGTGCACGCTGGTATCGTGTGCACAGAAAATCCATTCGGCGAGAGTGCGAGTTCGCTGCAGGCACTCAGCGTGTGCGAAGGTCTTAACACGCGCTGTACACCATATAGCTCGTGATTTTTCACCCCTAAACTCACCTCCGTGAACGTGATGATCAGTCTGTGAAGCAGATGTTGGCAGTAACTTCGGGGGGTGGAGGGGGGGTAGGGTTGGGTGGGGGGGGGGGTTGGGGATTCAACGCCCTTTTCCACCACATACGGGTGATATCAAAGACGGGGCAACGATGAAAAGGCCAGCACAAATATTTGGCCCCAGCCGGGATACGAACTCACGACCCGAGCATTAGAAGTCCAACGCTCCACCATCCGGCCACCCCGGCTCCCCTGGCAGTAACTAGTGATCAGGGTGCTTGCGTTTACACTTCAGTTTTTCTTTATTGACGTGTATCCTGTCATTCAATAATACCCGGAAACTCTAGATCCTGACGAAAACTCTCAGCTGTGGGGAAGGGGGGGGGGGGGTCGAGGGAATTCATGTCCGACGAAGGGTTAAATTGGTACAGAACATGTCTTTTATCCAGTATTATCGGCTTTTAAGCCACACTCAACGTGTAATCGTGATTACAACGGCACGCACGGAGACGTCGTTGGTGGTTGGTCTACCAAACAAAAAATACAGTCGCGTTTCGGGTGCTCTCATGGACCTTAACTTTTATTACAAAACCCGTAAATTTTAAAAGAAAAAGGCTGTCCGTGACGTGACTGGACCGGGACAGATTTACCGTTGCTTGGTATTCAAACTGGTAGTGGAGTACAAACACTTACGGGGGAGATAAAACACTGGTTAGCATTGGGCGAATTTTTTTTTTTATTTTTTTTTTTATTTTTTTTATTTTTTTTTTTTGGGGGGGGGGGGGCTCTCAGTTTACGATGCAAGGCCACCGTGAAATGTATGCTTAAAGATCTAAGCTCCCAACAAAAAGCTTACCGAAGTGTGAAAATTTTTTACAGAGTCTACCGTGCAAGCACAGTCAACTCTGTCACAGTTGCAGAGTTTTCAGCGTCATTGAAACCCCCAATAAAAGCCAAGGGCAGCCTGATTCACAGCTGAGTTTGCGTTTTGACGGTGAATGAGAAAGATCGTGCAGCACTCCACATCCCGGCGCTGGACACTGTAGCGATGTGTTTCGCTCACTGACCCGAAGCCAAATAATGTCACGGTAAACTCGTGCTCTGGTTTTATAAGGGTCCCCGAAGCGCTGAAAACTCTGCAACTGTGACAGAGTTGATTGTGCTTGCACGGTCGACTCAAAAAAAAAAAAAAAAAATTCACACTTCGGAAAGCTTTTTGTTGGGAGCTTAGATCTTTAAAGTCTCAATACATACAACATACAACAACGCTGTGGAAAACGTTTCATCGAATGCGCTTGATCCTTGCATCAGAATCAGTCACATGGGACACACTATAGCATCCGGAACAGTTATAATGACTCGGGTTGGCATATATGTTGTTCTACGTACGTAGACAGGGGATTTGGTCTAGTGGTTAAGGCATTCGACTTCGGATCCTGAGCTGCCTGGTTCGAGTCCCCGGTGGGCAGGAATATGGTTGGATTTTTCCATACCATATCGAGTCAAATCCATGTGCAGACTCGTTTACGGTGCCTGTCTCGCCTTCGTGTACACACGCACGCACAAATATGAAGTGTGCACGCTAAAAATGCCATGTTCATCTTTCAAAGAAGAGTAGGCTGTGGCCGGTGGCGTGGTAAAACAGAAATACTGTCGCACGCACCAGAGTGAATAGCAGGGTGGAGGTTTGCACATAAAGTAGCGCTTAGCGGCAGCAGGCTTTCACTGCTTCGTCCTCCAGCCCTGCGGCGCCATGAGCATCTCGGTAGAGATGGATACGTGCGCGGAGGAGAAGTCTACCATACCATACCATACCATACCATACCATACGTGCAGAAGAGTATCGCGTACTGAGCAGACGACATTCTTTGGCTGCGGACTGAGGACAACAAAACAGCGCTGATTGGCGGCTATTTTTAGCAGTTTGGTCGAATCGACGTATGGTACAGGTATGGAAGCGTTAGGCCAAAGAACGTCATATTTCCCTGCTATTAAAAGCCTCAAAAACATGTACTCATTTGGTAAACAACATGAGAGCTTTGAAAGCGGCAGTTTCTTGCCCTCAGAACTCATACGGAACAGGCCGAAGGACACTATTAGCCTCAGGCATCATAGTCACCCCTAGAAATGCTTCAATCTAGAAACAAAAATTACCATGCACAGACCATTCAAGGGCACGCACCTGACAGGAGTTTAAAATTTGAATGTCTCCTTTCCGTTCGGGCCTCAATGGGGTAATACTAGTCTACTTTCTTGTTAGGCCAGAGAGTCGGTTCACACAAATCCGCTTTGTGTCACTTGTGCTCGACTTCTTCTTGTTTTTGTTCTGTTTGCTATGTTAGCACTCTTTTTGTGTCAAAGTCTTGTTTTCTCTTTTACTTTAGTACGCTTTGCTTTGTTTGATTGTGTTTTCTTTCTGTTGCTGTGGTCTTTTCGGTTTTTGTTTTTGTTTATAGTTTGTTTGTTTTGGTTTTCTTCTTCTTCTTCTTCTTCTTCTTCACATGCCCCCAGAGGGTATTGAAGACTAAATAAATAAACGTCTAAAAAGCAAAAAGTCCCAGCTTCACTGGCAGCTCGCCTCTTGTTGCGGCCGCCTGGCATGCACCTTGACCTACATAACGCAAAAATCACGAAAATCATGCTTTTTCGTGACAACAAAAGTCACTACAAACTAGCACACTCGCCAAACAGGGTACCTCATACACACACCAAACATGCCCCCACAGTCAGTTTGTGTCCTTACGCCAACATAGAGACTTTAAGTACTCATGTTGCATGCTAAGCTTCACTGAGGTCAACCCATGTTTTGAAAGAGTTGCGCATTGGAGTGCGTCTGTACCCTCGAAATAGTCTCTCTAAATGATTAGTAGAGCTCTAAACGCAATACACTGCCTTCTGCAGCTGTTGGCCTGCAAAAAGTAACTTCTTCTGCTCAGCGGTTCTCGGCCGGGAGCACTCGCTGACTCCTCGATATTCGCGCCGCATATGAACAGTTTCTGTCGACTTGCTGTCTTTCTTTGTTATTTCAGTCAAAACTCGATAGCACCTTTTAATTATTTGGCTGTAGCACGTTTCGGTGGGCTTCAAGGACTGATCCTTTGAGCAGGTGTGGGAATTTTCTCACTAAGACGAGGAAAGTTACCTTCCCTACCTTGCCACTGCAACCGTCAATTTGAACCGCAAGGCGTGCCCCTTTTTGTGTGTGTTTTTTTTTTTTTTTTTTTTTGTGTGTGTGTGGGTTTCTTCCTGCTCGAAAGTAGTCATTTAAAGGAGCTAGTGCTACCATTTTTTCGTTCACAGATCGTTCTGAGCTGTTTTCATGGTATCAATCATCACACCACTTGTACACATGCATAGTGACAGCGTCTGTAATGCTGGAACTTGGCCAACGGAAGCGTACTCGATGATGCGGCGACTACACTGAGCTCTCCAGTAGCATAACAACAGTCGTATAGAATTTGAATCTTCGACCACTCGTGGAAAGTGTATTCAATTCAAATTCAAATTCAAGTCAAATGCGCTTTATTCAACCCGAAACGGGCAATTAAGATATTAGACAGGCTCAGTATACCTCAACAAATAAATAATTAAGAACAGTCAATATTCAACTAATTGTATTAATTTTAAATTAACTAAGAATTAAGAAATAGCATAGGAGTTCATTCATAAGCTGAACGCTGGGCTAAAAACAGAACACAGGCATTCTTATACTCTCTCTCTCTCTCTCTCTCTCTCTCTCTCTCTCTCTCACACACACACACACACACACACACACACACACACACACACACACACACACACACACACACACGCACACGCACGCACACACACACACACACACACACACACACACACACACACACACACACACACACACACACACACACACATCGCATCGCATTAAGAGCTGTACTTCTCATCATGATCTAGTATTCCGAGCATAAAGGCGCACTCACGAGCGAAACTGTTCCAAAACATGAGTTGGCTTAGCAATGATGGACTTAGCCCGTTTAACAGGGAAGCTGGAGAAAATTATATGCACGGGATTTCTAAGTGTAGGTTACGTTCTTCAGGGCGGTCGAGGCAGGTGAGTCAGTAATGAAGACGACAAGTAACGCATGTCTTTGGTGCGTTCATGGTATCGCTTTCTTAAGTGCAGACACAGACGCACGCACTGACACGCACATACACGCGCGCACACACACATACACACATACACACACACACACACACACACACACACACACACACACACACACACACACACACACACACACACACACACACACACACACACACACACACACACACACACACACACACACACACGTCTTGTCATTTGTAACTGCTACTCTGAGTTTTTACTGAGTGGTACTGAAATATATATCGCTTGGCAGGAAAACAGCACACCACACCATTCTAAACAATTTGACCGTTGATGTTTTATACAGCTACGGTATCGCTTTCTTGCGCACGCACGAACACACGCACGCGCACACACACACACACACACACACACACACACACACACACACACACACACACACACACACACACACACACACACACACACACAATGTCTCAGTTTCTATAAGGTCCTTACGTTTGTACACGACACAAGGGCATACCATATTCGTTGCGCATCACCACGCATTTTGTCCTTGTTCTGAAAAGACCGTGGGTCCGGTTTCAAAAGACAAGCCCTCATGTCATAAACTGACTTCAAACACCTTACACATAATAACTTAACCTCGTTTTGGGGAGCTCTTTATTGGGCAAGACACGCACATTATTAAGAATCTGCCCACGAAATGCGAAAGAGGGTTACTGCGATCAACTGCGTACGTCTGTGTGTGTGCGTGCGTGCGTGCGTGTGTGTGCGTGCGTGCGTGCGTGCGTGTGTGCGTGTGTGTGTGTGTGTGTGTGTGTGTGTGTGTGTGTGTGTGTGTGTGTGTGTGTGTGTGTGGCCACAACACGTTAGCTTTTAGCTTCGAATTTAGCCTTCGGAACCCATCCTCTTGTTGTTTTTCTGTCTTTTGTTTTTATTGTCTTTTGTTTTTGTATTTCAAATGTGTGCTTGTCTACATAAGAAATTACTTCGTTTGTCGTTCATGCAAAAAGAAAAAAAGTTGTATTGTTGGTGGTCTTATCGCCCGAAATTGCTTGCGTTGTTTTAGCTTAACACAAACAGGTTTTCCCAACTGATAACGAGTGACCTGCATTAAAACTTATTCAGATCGAGATTCCGGGTTCTTTCCTATGAACTCGCACCTGACAAATTGAGGGGGGGGGGGATAGAAAAAAAATTAAATTTAAAGATTAATAACGTACATGCATTTTGTGACAGGGCGGTCAAAAGTGTGAGTGTCCGGTACGTATCTTCCAGGGTAAGATTTCGCACCAGCTGGTCAGTTCTGGTGTTTTCTTTTATCCCCTGCGTGTTTTACTCGTTCTTGTCTTCTTCTCTCTCTGTTATTTTTTTTTGTTCCCACCCAACCCTTGCCTTAGTCTCTGTTTATGCATCTCGTACTGATATTTTAGTCTCGGCTTAGTCAAGCTAGTCTCGGACTAACGTCATAGTCTCTCTCTCCATGCATCAGTCCCCAGCCCTTTATCTATATTTTTCTTTTAACTTGCCTTGTACACACGTGTGCTATTCGGATTACAGCGGTTATTATTTTGCCACGTTTCATGCTGAGGGGAAGACAGTAGGCGTCAACCACGCGGATTAGGGTGGGTTTTTGTTGTTGTTGTTTTATCTTTAAGTTTTATTTTATTTTCCCCTGTTGCAGTTTTGCGTGCGGTTTATGGCCTACAAGTGTTGCTGTGTCCCAGTCATCATTGCTGTACCTAAAACAATCCTTTCTGGGCGACACCTTGAAACTCTACCGCGAAGATAACACTTCAACTGACGTCACAATAAATACAATGTTACGTGGTCGGCTTTACAGACAACAAGCTTCGTCACAAGATGCAGCGGCGACCAACGGAAAGTAATTCTGAACGCTCGTGAAGTCCCCACCCGGCGCTCCTCATAGAAGTTGAGACACAAGATACCCGGGTACGGGACAAGGAAGACACGCCTTGCTGTATTGCTGTCGGCTATAGCAGGGGACGCTCGAGGCTGTACGTGGTAGCCTGGCGCTTATCAACCAGCCATGGGGAAGCTGACAGGTGCGTAATTTTGCCGTAATTATTGTCTTCCGCTGTTTTAGCAGCTTGTTCGAACGCACTGTGCATAGGTATCGTGCGCTTGTGCGCTGCTGTGTTGTCTTAGTGGTTGTTGCGGTGATATTCTCTGTAATGGTATGTCCGAGTCTGTCCTTCGCCGGGTTTGGGGCGTGTGCGTGTCCTTCGCGTGTTCCGGAACCATAGCTGGCTGAATCACATCTCGTTTGTAAAGACACCTGTGCGTTTTCTTCGATTTTGGCTTGGTTCTACCGTAGCTATCACCCCCTTGGTCTTCGATTTGTCTTATAGGGTGGGTGTGTGGGTGTTTTGGAGTTTAACGTCCTTTTTCACCACGTATGGGTGATATCAAAGAAGGAGGCGACGAGAAAAAGGCCTGCACAATAGTTTGTCCCAGCCAGAATTCGAACTCACGACCCGAGCATTGAAAGTCCAACGCTCTACCGTTCGGCTATCCCGGCTCCCCCTTGTCTTATGGCATTTTGAAGTTTTTCGGATAATTATATCTAGCAATGTTTTCGCCATCTTTTTATTTTCGAAATGACATCCTCTGGCGTTTTGCTCGTCCTCTGCGGCCAGGGCCAAACTTTCCCCACCAGATGTGATTTCTGTTCGTCGGATTTCTTAGGCTGTTGTTTGTGGCTAACTTTTCAAAGCAGAATAACGGATGGCATGTCGAAAAACAGTTAATGTTCTCGGTTATATCTGCCTTTTTTTCGTTTGTGTATTCAGAGACTTACATTAACTTGAGTATTGTTGCATGTACAAGTAGTTACGTCTTCGGTGCATTGCGGGTGCATACAAAGCAGTATCACGGATGACATGTCAGGAAAAACTTGAAGTGTGTGTGTGTGTGTGTGTGTGTGTGTGTGTGTGTGTGTGTGTGTGTGTGTGTGTGTGTGTGTGTGTGTGTGCACTGACTCAAGAGACTAAGGACGAGTTTTGTGTACATATAGCTGTATTTCATTAAGTCTTTCGTGCATTAGAGATGCACAGAACACCCTACTGGGACGGGAGGGGCGGGGGGGGGGGGGAGAGAGAGACAGACAGACAGACAGAGAGACAGAGACAGACAGAGACAGACACAGACACAGACACAGACACAGACACAGACAGACAGACAGACAGAGAGAGACAGGCAGACAGACATTCATTTACATTCGGTATTTTACGGTGCTGGTGACAAGGAATGCAACTGATCTCCTGTTTGCCCGGCACGAAATGATTGACTCGAGTACAGTGCTAGCCTTACACACATGAATTATTAATCCTTCAATCCAGAGACAGGAAATGTCGTTATTGTTTGATATATCCCCCTTCCTACTACAAATCCCTCTGTGAGTTTTGTTGGTTAGTCATTTGGCTAGTTGGATGGGTGCGAAGTTTCTGTTTAGTCTCCCCTCCCCCCCCCCCCCCACACACACACACACACTCCCCCGTAACTGGCAGACGATCATGCTGTTTATTATTTATTTATTTTATATTTTATTACAGTATTATTATTAACATTATTGAAACAGACCTTCGTTATGAGTGAATATCAATATAACATTATGAATCCGCTCCCCCTCTCCCCAACCTTTGGGAACGAGAACGGGTGCAGTAATTTAATAAGCTGAGGAAAGATACTTTCTGTGTACTTACAAAAGCTTGACGGTTATGCTCTAATTTAGCTTTTTTTTTATAAATTAGTACCCATCTCCTCCCTTTCCAAATTCTACCTGGGGAGTCGGGTGGTTCAACCGGATGACCACTGCACTCACGATCAGATCGCGTCCCAGGTTGGAACCCCGATTGGGTCAAAATTTGTACAGGCATTTTACTAGGGGGTTAGAGCCAGAACATTTTTACTTTCAGAATCGGCCAGACTGCCAAGATTTTTATTACTTTATTTAGCGGAAACTTTCTTTTTTTTCCGGAACGCTGTACATTGTATTTGTAGACTGTGACAACATTTTCGTCACGAAGAAGTGGGGGGGGGGGGGGGCAGCATATAACCTCAAAGAATATCCCCCTCCCTCCCCTCCGTCCCCCGCGGTTTCTACGTTCCTACGTCAGCGAGTTCCTCTCCTCTAAGCAAGCCTCAAAACGTCCAGCATAGTCCTTACATCAATTTCGACTCAAACTAGTCCTTACATTAAGTTCCAATTCGAACATGAATTTTTAAAAAATATTTTTTCCTTGTCCTCTCTCCATGTAAGCAAGTACACTTGCATGGAGTAGCCTAGCACCTAGTCCTGGCGATCCTCTCGTCCTGGGCCCTCATGTAAAAGTCGGGGTTAGGGAGTTTAGCCTCGGGTTAGAGTCCAATCTCGAACTAAACTAGCTTTAGGGTTAAATTTTCTGTTTTTTGTTGTTGTTGTTGTTGTTGTTTTTTAAATCAGGAAGCGGGTCCATTCCTTCCAGCAAGGTGCCTATGCCGTTATAGAAGGATTTTTGTCTTTCTTTGCTTCCTTTTTATTTTTATTTATTTATTTATTTATTTATTTTTATTTATTTTTATTTATTTATTTATTTTTTGGGTGGGGGGTGGGGGTGGGGGATGGGGTCTTTTGTTCTAGTCTGGGTTAGGCCCGTAGCCGTGGGTTAAATTAACCTCGAGTTTTGTATATGGGCCCTGTACTCAGCGTGTGGAGTTCACGACTGAAAACTAAAACTACCTATCACGTGTGATCTCAAGAGGGCCGGGTGCGTGTGACCGCACTTTGGTTAGATTACCGGCGGGTAGCCGACCCTTCAGTAATTCCCGAAATCTTTAGATCCTGACTAAACTGGGTGTGTAAAGTCAATATGGAAGCGACAAAGTGCAATGATATTAATTTTTAAAAAAATACTAACAGAGCTGTTTTAAACATTGGACTCTCGTGAGTCACACACCGTCACACCGGCACCGTCACACACTGACGCGCGAGCACACACACACACTGACGCGCGAGCACACATGGCACACACACACACACACACACTGACGCGCGAGCACACATGGCACACACACACACACACACACACACACACACACACACACACACACACACACACACACACACACACACACACATTGGGTACATTGGCTGGTCTAATGTAAATTGTGAACTAAGGTTTCGGATTTTTGAAAAATTCGTTTAAACTGACGTCGGATAACCCCCCCCCCCCCCAAAAAAAAAAAAAACAAAAAAAAACACAAAAACAAAAAAACAAACAGACTTTAATTAAACACACACACACACACACACACACACACACACACACACACACACACACACACACACTGCTCACCGGGGATACACCCCCATTCAGCGATACTGAACTGAACCCAGTGTGTCACGCATTCCAGTCCATTGTTTGCTGTACTATTGTCACGAACTGCATTGTTGGACGGACGATTTTGATACTGGGAGTAGCGCGTATCGTAGGCGAGGTCAGATTTTCGTGGAAGATCGAATTTCCCCGCTTCGGCGTTTAAAGGCTTACACCTGCCTCTAGTACCCCTGCTTCCGTCCCTCGGCTGCCTGAGTAAAACGCCAATGGTGTGTGTGTGTGTGTGTGTGTGTGTGTGTGTGTGTGTGTGTGTGTGTGTGTGTGTGTGTGTTGTGTGTATGTGTGTGTGTCAGAGAGAGACTAAGAGAGAGAGAGAGAGAGATTGAGAGAGTGAGAGAGAGAGAGAGAGTCTGTGTTCGATTTACATATGGTGCAATTGACATGATTTTTTTTTTCAGTTCAAGACTCCCCCCCCCCCCCTTTAAAATCTCTCTCTTAATTATTCATTTGTGAAGGAATAAAGTACGATAGGCTTTACACCGCCTACAATCTATCCCTCTAAAACGTTGGGTGCCGGGGTGGTCGAATGGTAGAGCGTTGGACTTCTCATGCTCGGGTCGTGAGTTCGATCCCGGCTGGGGCCAAATATTTGTGCTGGCTTTTTCATCGTCTTTGATATCACCCTATGTGGTGGAAAAGGACGTTAAACCCCCAAACACCCACTTACTAGTACCCCTACCATCTAAAACGTGACTATGATGATAACGTTCAGTTTCAAAGGTCTGTAGAATAGACATAAAAGCCAGTAAATTGAACTCTGTCCATACTCGTCACTGAGGTTTTGTTGCTGATCAGTCCGGCCGGCCCGCATAGTGCCGGTCGGGGCCGCGTGTGGTACTGATTTTCCGTTCCGTTTTCAGTCTCCACCTTCCATTTTACTTGATTTTTGTTTGTTTGTTTCAGCGGTCGTCGTGGTCTTCAGCCTCCTCGTTACTACTGTGCCCGCAAGCCACTTTCCTGGTTAGTAGCAAAGACATTACATTACCGTAGTATGACTGATAGTTAGCCACCAGTTCAAGCTCGGAGTTCTCCACTGATATTACTGAACTCCTCGACCTCACTGGCTGAGTCAGTTTCCGGAGCGGAAGAAAAGCAACTGGTTCCGCATTGAGAAGGTCTAACTTTGTCAAAATGGTTTGCCGGTTCAAGTTCTGACCACATCCCCGAATGAATCCCATGAGCCATCAAAAATCCTTTTTTTGCGTCCAGTTCTCCACTTCCTGTCGATTAACGAATTTCAGTGATTGGCTGACCGTGACCTTTGCCCTTGAAAGTGCGTAGCAGACGCGAAAATTTGATCGGCGAATTTGTCTGGAAAGAAGAAGAAATCAAGACGACCAGCAGAAGATGGTCCCAGATGTGATCAGAATCAGAGGGTGTTTTGTGAGTCCGATAGCTTCTGGGGATTGAAGAGATTTTTGAATGTTTTAAGGTATCATTTATAATGAAAACTTAGCAGATTTAGCAGACCTGCATGGGAAACGTAACTTCTTGATTTCTCTCACGGTTTGGTTCCAGACTCCGGCGAAGCAGACGATGCGGTAGAAGACGAAATGCAAAGGGAGGGGCTGACGATCGTGGACTACGAAAGTTTCTTCAGTGTGTATGGTAACAGAAGGATACGAAACACATCTTCGGAGCGAGATTTCCGAATGCTGCCATTGATGCCAGATGGTCAACATGACCAACAACATACCATGCTGTGGCCTTCAGAGATCAGTTTCGGCAAACCGAGAGCGAAGAGACAGGCAGAAGCAGATGTGATTGTGTTTTCAGGCGGTACGAATATTGCTTCTGTTTGAGGCAGCACAGATGATTTGCCTGTGTAATGTATTTTCTTTGGTGATTGAATCTGATCCCATTGGGCCACTCCAAAGTTCACTGATAAAGTGCAGATGTATCAGATGTATCGATCATCACAGAATCTATTTTCTTTGGCATGTATTTTTGGAATGTGGACAAAAAAAAAGTATTTTAGAGGTCAAACAAAGAAACCGGCTTTTGCACCAAAGACTATTGTGAGCTGGCGAGAATTTGATCACTGAACCAGCACTTGAAGCACACCTTAGAAGTACAATGTTTCACCTCAGAATGTACAAAAGAGAGTATGTGGTGTCTGCCGCCTAGAAATGTTCCACTACACAATTTTCGTTCATTAAGTTTTGAGTTCTGCTTAGAAATTACCTACATGCTGCATTAGTGCAAAAATAAGATTTTGCTGAAGATTTAGGGTGATGCATCGCATTCATGCGGAAAAACCAGAGACATAGATAAAAACAGAAGAGATGTTGGTGTTTATTTTCAGAAAGTTTAGGGAATTGATTTAGATTTGTGTCTTTGCAAGCAGTAGCGAATCCCTTACAGGCCCAAAAATACATTCCACCAGGCTTCTTCATTTGAAAATTCATGCTTGTTGCGCTTCTACAAATATTATTCACTGAAAATTCTTGAGATATTTATCATTATACACTTACATTACAATGATTTTCATGTGTGTGTGTGTGTGTGTGTGTGTGTGTGTGTGTGTGTGTGTGTGTGTGTGTGTGTGTGTTGCTGTTTTTGTTTTTGTTTTATTTTGTTGTTTGGCTTTCCACTTATAATTTCAGATAATCCTTGTGAGGATGATACCAGTCCCTGCGATACCACAACACAAGACTGCATATTTGACATAGAGCAAGAAGATGGTTATGTTTGTGAATGTAAAGAGGAGTATGAAGAGTCATCAACTGGAGCCTGTGTTGGTAAGGTTACTGGTAGTAATAGGTTTATTTGTGTGACTGAGAAACTTGAATGCTATACAGCTAGGATATCAGTACATGTACACACTTTGCATTACATATGTATTTGTGTTGGATGACAGTAACTTGTGATTAACCAGACCCCAGAGAGTTAACAGCTCCTTATAGACAAAACCTTTTTGGAATACTGTGTGTGAACAATGCAAACAGGAACGTCACATAGCAGGCTTCACTGTCTGAAAATCAATAATTATACTGTACCATCTGTTCACACCTAATCTCAATGCACAATGATTATTTCCATTTTTGTGATACACTGTACCACTTTACACATACTGTATGTATACTATTTATACTCCTGTTTGCTTCGTCACAGAAATCCCTGATAGCAAGAAGCTGTATCTTACCACCGTTTTGAATTACGTATATCAAACTGATCTTGGAGACCAAACCTCGACAGCATTCCAAGAACTGCAGAATATGTCTCAAAAAGCGGTATGTAAATTTGAGATGTTTTTCACTGTCACAGTGACAGCAACTGCAAGCTTACAGGCCTTTGTGTTTTTTGTGGTGACAGGCAAAACAAGTTATTAGCAAGGCTGTTCACAGTAGTCAGTAGAGCTATTTCTCTTCATTGTCTACTTCAGCATTTTAACCCTCGAGTATACCGGTCTACCTCTAGAGCTTTTTCATCATAAGACAGTTTTAATTCAGCAAGGCCAGGGTTAATAGAACATCTGCAAAAGTAAGAAAAGTAGAGAAATTTATTTGAAGTTTCATCATCTTACTGGTAGACTGATTCTCTAATTACTGATTGGGTATGATGTTGGTCAGATTCACAACCAAGCTCCCCCCCCCCCCACCTCATTCTGTATCTCTTTCTCTCTCTCTTAGTTGTTTCTCTAAATTAGTTGCATCAGTTGACTGGGAGCCTCAATAATTTTTTCAGCCTTTATTGGATATCAAATGTAAAATGTGGACCACCTGATCTTGAGAAATTTATATACAGAGGACTTTGGTATAGTTATTGTTGGTAAACACTTCAGGTGTCAAATTTCAGATGATTACAGTGAACGGGACTCTACAATGTGTGCGTGTGTGTGTGTGCGTGTGTGTGTGTGTGTGTGTGTGTGTTTGTAGTTTTCAGATCAGTTCAGTGGTGTTGCTGGCTACAAGACCCTGCGAGTCTCAGAATTTAGGTAATTACAGTTCTAGCTACTATGTCTAGATGTGTTTGTAAAGAACAATCCTTGATTATATGCCAGCAACATTCATATGCCATGTTTACTAGCCAACTTACATTTTGGAACAGTCATGAGTATGCCTGCATGCTCAAAATGTTTCACTGATTAGTAGAGCTCAAAATGCCATACATAACCCTATGTAGGCGATGCAAACCTGTGAAAATATGAAACCTTTTACTTAGCGTTTAACCGTTTTAACACTAGCATCTCCTTGAGACATTTGTGTCACGTGTATATATACTCTTTTGTTGGCACTAAGTGGTAATGATGTTAGACACCACCAGAAGAGCTCAGAATGATTTGTGAGCATTGAATTGATGGTAGATGGGCCTTTAAGTTTAACCCTTTGCCGACCTTGACAATGCGCCGTGGAATCCCTCTATGACCCAGGCACTGTGTGCGTGCACAACCCCTGCCAACCGCACGATTTTAGCAATTTTGCGATTTTTTCAAAGAGGTCTTCCTCAGATTTTTCTTAATCTTGTTTGAAAGATAATTATGAACACTTTTATGGGAAAAAAAACACCTTTGATTGGAAAAATTGGGGATAATGGCCACAGTGAGAGCGGAGATAAAATGGATTGTAGGTGCTTAGTAACAGCTAGCGTCCTCACACGTCAGCGCCCAGGGTCTAGTATAGGTGCATGTGTGGTTGGCAATGGTGTGCAAGGGTTCTGCACAAAGGCTGGGTGCATGGTCGTGAAAAAGTTAAATGGCAGTGATTCAGTCATAATGCATCACTTCTGCTTGTCCCAGGGATGTCGGTGGGAAAACCATGGTGGTGTACAGCATATTCTTTACTGGGGATGTGGCACAGAATACAACCATCATCAATGCAGTAGCAGAGGCAGTCCTAAAAATGGAACATTTGAAGGAGATACTGATTGGAACCACTGCATATGGGCTTGAAGGCTTTACAGGCATATTTCAAACACTGGCTGACACGACCACTGGGAATGATGGTATAAAACTGTTGTAATACTAAAGCCTGCAAACTTTAGGAGCGCTAACAAACTGCGCTTTGTTTTGTTTTGTTCCGATTCTTTGAGTGGTCTGTAAGTGGCCTGATTTTTGTTTGTCTACAAACAGAGTACGTAACATCGGTTATAACACTAGTCTCATTGCTACAGTTTAAACATTTTGTTACGCATGCAAAACGTTCACGAAGTGAAGCAAAAAGTGAAGGAAATAAGATTGGTTGGTGCTTCGATCACCACATCTTTCTTTTCATCTACACTTTCCTTTCTCTTTTCCCTAATTGAGCTTCGACTGTATATTTGTTCATGTTGATATCTCCAGGACTGGCAAAATGTCAGGCAGTTTTGCTCGTCAGTCAGGCAAGTTACATGTATCTGGTTTGCTCTGCCAGTCTGAAAATGTTCTTGTTCACTGAAAGGTGCAGCTTCATTAGTCAGCGTGTCTGCTTACACAAATAAATGACACTCGTCTATCAACCCCCTCGCATATGAATTTATTTACTCTTGCATTTCATTTATTCATTTTACAAAAAATAAAATGTTGTGTTCTGTTCCTTAGCTGTGGACTGGTGCAGTTCAACCTCTCTGTACCAGTGTGATGATGATCGAGAATGTAAGGATGAGGGTCTCCGTTACACCTGTCCTTGCAGGCCAGCATTTGTTGATGTCCAAAATGAGTGTGTCAGTAAGTAAAGTTGAAATTTTTTTAACCTCAGTTACATGCAGGTCTGCTACAAGCAAAAAAAAAAAAAGAAGATTTTTTTTTCTTCATTTTGTTTTATTTTTTTATTAATCACTACAGCATTTCTCCTTGTTTTCTAATTTTCTCCCCATGGACATATGTTTCTAGCAGCTTGCAGAGAGGTTGTATACCGAAAGTACGTAAGGTAAATAAAAAAGTGTACAAACAAACAAACAAACAAACACCAACATAGGTGAAACATAAATAAAGTTGAATTCAAAGTTGGCTGCTGCAACCTCCTCAAGAGTGAATTATCAGCAGTCTTGGGAACTGTCATTACTTGAGTAAGATGCATCAAAGACATTACATTACCAAGATGTTCCACTCACGACGTTTTTGCGGGACCGCTGACGGAGTGACGTCCCTTCGCTTGATCAGGGATAACGCCACTCGTCACAATGGCAACAAGCAAGAAATTGCACTGGGGTGGTGACGCCTGCAGCGCGATTAACTGTTCGAATGCGCGATACAAGAGCGATTGTCAAGGAATGTCATTTTTTCGTTTCCCAAGAGATGAAGAAAGGTAAGTTTCTGTCCATTATTTCAGCATTTTTAGGTTAGAAATTGAAGACTGAAGTAGCCTGGTTTCTTTCCTCTAGATCTAAAGTGATCGGCAGGGTAAAGAAACAGCCGCCTTCTTCATTAAATTATCCAAATGATGTACTTACATTTGTGGATTGAAATAGGGTTGGACTTTAAAGGGTGAAGTGTTTGTTCCATTTTTATTTTGTGTGTGTGTGTGTGTGTGTGTGTATATGTGTGTGTGTGTGTATATGTGTGTGTGTGTGTGTGCTATCCGACGATAATTATACAGTATACAGCAAACACTTTTAAAGTGAATCACTTTTCGAACCATCACTAGATCCTGTTTGATTTCGTCGTGCGGAATAGGGTGTGAATCCCCAGGAAACACGTTAGGTGCTATTCGGCACTTCATCCTGTGATGGTTGATCATCATGGTCCAACAGACAGACAGATATTATATAGTATGGATCGATAGATCGTCAACCAAGACGCTCTCTCTGTGTGTGTGTGTGTGTGTGTGTGTGTTTAGATGATCCTGTTAGTGCCTAGTGGCTCTGTGACTGAGACCCACGCTGTTTGCATGGATCATCGTGGCGGGGCCACCAGGCATTAATGGGCCAAGGTGTATAATATCAACATTAACGGGCGTATATATTGTACTTCAGGTGCAGTCGATGGGTAGAAAACTGCAGACGGCTGGATCTTCGTACATGAAATACAGCGCCTTTGATGGGTACTTGAGTCAAGGTTGAAAATAATGTTGTCATAAAAGCAGAGGTTTTCTGCTGTTTTGAAATGGTTCAGTCAGAGATTTCATGACTTCATTAAAGTATTAAAGTCTGTATCCATTCTTTTTTCAGTTTTACTGTTTTATGTACTGGGTACTTGAGAGAAGGTTGAAAATAATGTTGCCATAAAAGCAGATGAGGTTTTCTGCTGTTTTGACACTTGACATGGTTCTGTCGGAGATTTCATGACATCATTAAAGTAGGTTGTATCCACTCTTGTTTCAGTTTTACTGTTTTATGTATCCCTCACCTTCTTTGTCTTTCTGTCACTCTCCCCATGTCAGTGTTCGTACTGCACGTAATGTTTGTGAATCCCTGTGTGTGAATTTGGGCACATGTTCAAGTATACTCATGTAGACAGGGAATATCAAAACAAAAACAAAGAATACCTGCATTATTCGTCAGATGTGGGACACACTTGGTGAAATAATTTTTATGACCTGTCAAAAAGGGTAAGACGGAAACAACCTTGATACAAAACCAAAATTTCACCGCCACATCAGTGATCACAACAGCACAAAACGATGTTGATCAGTCACAGATCAGTAACATCCAAGAGACAAAAGACAATGACAGAGAAAGCTCATGAACTAAAACCTGAAAATGCACCCCCATCCCACCCCCAGAACCCTAGTGAACAAATTTACACCGATTATATCGGCTGTAATTGCATCACAGTGAGCGAAAACACACGTACGGCGCTATCGCAAAGACATATTATTACCCGCAGTATCCCTGACAGACCGAAGGGACGCAACCCACTTGGCGGACGTCAGTCGTTATATAGTGAGTGGCGCATCTTGGTAATGTAATGTCTTTGGATGCATGGATACACTGCATTTACTGGCGTCATCACATGTTGCAGCATAAATCAGTTTGTTGTTCAAAGAGAGGAGACTGCTGTATTTACAGTGTACACTGCTCACTTGATCAGTACACTATTGACCATTCATTTAATGCTGGCCATCACCATGTAAAGAAAAGTTCCAGATTAAAGATTGCCTGTTGTGCGGTTGTACCATGGAGGAATTGTTGTTCAAGTGAAATAAGCCTTCTGACAGAGGGTGCATATTATATGGTCTGGCATTTTTCATGCAAAAAAAAGAAATTGTCGTTCTTTTAGTAAAATCAGAGGAAAAATCTTGAAAAATGGAGATTTTGGTCTGCCTCACATTTTTTTTTATTTTATTTTAAATGTCATTGTTATCAGTGTGGTTTAGTGTGTACTCATAGCACCGTCTAACCTGCCTCTGTCTTTCTCCATCTCCTTATTAAGTACCATACATGCAGTTGCCCTGGCCCTGAACCTTCACTTCTATCTGTCTCTTTACCTGTACTCTTAGCGCTTCGAACTACCCTACATGTAGATTAAGCGCTATATAAATTATTATTATTATTATTACCAGTAGCACAGCTGAATTAGCCAAATTGAATATATATATCACATGCCTGTGCTAAATCATATTTCTGAGCTGCCTTGTTTTCTGTATAGCTTAGTGTGCTTATGCAAGCACTGGCTGCGTAGTAAAAGGAAATGACATCTCAAGATGCGTTTGATCTAATGGTTCCTTTATTCTTTTGCAGGAGAAAATGAATACCAGTATGGTAAGGGCATCTTCTCTACCTCTTAGTGTAGAATACATATATATTTTTGTGTGTGTGTGTGGTGTGTGTGTTTTGTTGTTGTTTTTGTAATCTCTGAGTAGTGGATACCCAAATGTCTCCAGTTCGAGTTTCACCTTTTGGCTGTTTTAAAGGGTGTTTGGTGCACCTATCCAGCATAAGATGCCAACGGGGATTGTAATGCACATATGTTCACAGCACCCAATCAGCAAAACCTGTATTTTCATCCTCAGATCTGTATGCATATGGCATGAGCGGTGACAAGAAGATGCCCAAAGGTGATGACGAAACACGGAAAATCAGCATTCCCACTGGCTTTCCTGTTGGAAACGAACTTCAGTATACTGCCTATGTGTGTAAATTTTTGTACATATATTTCTTTCTATTCACATTTTTTTTTTTTTTTTTTTTTAGGCGCTTTGAACTGTTAGTATCTGATAGGTAATTATCTGATAGCGTTATATAAGTACTGTCATTATTATTATTATATCAAGGAATATCAGTAGCAAACTTCTGTGGACATTGGAATCCACTGGATTATTTAAACTGCATTTTTAAAGTTGTGGCATGATAACAGGAATTGTGTGTACATTTTTGTGCTCAGAATGTTAGCTCATTTCTGCCCATATGGCATAAGCAAGCACTGCGCCTGTCTGGTCTGTTTTTAGAATAATTTTAGCGTAGGTGGGTTATACTCTTTTATGACCGCAGCACTAGGCCCTCATGCCTTTTGCAGCTGGTACTAGCTGCCCGCAGCACGAGGGCCTCATGACGTGGAGTTTACTTACGTTTTCACTCCTATGTCTGAAACTGCGTCCCTAGGCCCTTATGCTGCTGGGAGATAGTACCACTTGCTAAAGCCGTAAGGGCTTCGTGTTGTGGCCAGAAAAGAGTTAAAATGTACTGAACGGTCACATTTTAAGTCCAGATCCAATATTTTTTAGAAAAGAAAGCATTTTTTAGTGGTGTTACTTATAGAGTGTGGCAAGAATAGCCCAGAATAGAGTGCGATGGCAAAGGCCGGGTTGTCGATGGCCTATGCTCCACTTGGAGCCAGGGGCCTAAGTAAGTAAGTAGCTTATAAAGTGGGTTTGTAACTTTGTTTGAATGCAATAACATATTATCCTTCAGTTTCATGCATCAGACAGTATTATCTGTGGACTCTTTGCGTTTGCAGGTGGGAATCAATGGACTAGTGACTTTCGGTAATAGGGACAGTGGACTGAGTCAAGAACTGAAAAATAACCGCATGATGGTCTCTCCCTACAATTCTGACATCATCACGTTTGGCACTCAGGGAGGTCAGTTATTGTCTACTGTCAACGTTTTATTGGAAAGTGTGATGGTCACAGGCGAAATAGTGCTCTGTATTAATTAGATGTTAAATGCCCAGGGATCACATTTTCACCATTAACATCAGTTATGGTGTTATTTTTGTGTTTGGCTCAGTGCCTCCACATGAAACAACAGCAACAACAACAAAACACTAGTGGAGAGGGAAGTGATTGTAAATCTAGTACTTCAGTTTGTCACTTTACAGTTTCTCCTACACTTATGCCAGATGACATATATGATGCTATAGGAGTTCCCCTAATACCCTCATGACTTCAGTCAGTAGAGCCATTGTGCTACCCCCGACACGGGCTTTGATTCGAAAGAATTCACGTGTACTCCTGTGAGCTAACCTGGTCACGTGTGATCCTCTACTCACCTGATACCCCACATGAACCCGTCAGTCTTCCCGCCTGGCTCCGTTCGAGCAGCAGCCCCTCACCACAGCTCTAGTCTTTGCTCACCACGGCGTAGTGTCAAGTCCCCCCCCTCCCCCCCTTCGCGCTTTTTCAACTGGTTTGTCCAGTCTTCTCTGCGTTGAGCGGACATCGCTGTGATGGCTCTACTCACCCCTGGCATTTGCGGCAGTCATAGTTTGTGTCCTTGCTGTGTTTTTTGACGACCGCAGGTAAGATGGAGTGTTGGTCACGCTACCGGTAAACATGCCAACATTTTCTTGTCAGCAGTTTCTTGTTCAGAGGCATGCACAATAAGTTCCATCCCTCTGTCTTTTGAATAAACTACATATATAGTGTACATACAAAAGCTGACTTCATGAAGGAAAAAACAAACATAAGAGACAACTGAATACCTTTTCCACTTCTACTAGCACTGCTCCTATCAGTCCTTCCAATCCTCTGTAAATTTACAGATTTCTGTAAATTTAGACTTCAAATAGGTCATTTCTGTGAAACGTCTTAATCTGGGAAGAAGAAAGAAATGAAAATGGGGTGTATCAACGTTTTTGTACCGGGACTGGTCACCCCTCCATGATTGAAAAACAAGGCCAAAATGCACCAAATTGCACAGATTTTAGTCCTATTTTTACTTCTTTCTTATTTATTTATTTTTTTTTGGGGGGGGGGGGGGGATGCCCCCAGACCACAATAGCACAGCGCACATAGTCCTAGAATTTTTTTTCAGTATTTTTGGTTTCACCCCATTGGAAGGTCTGTCCTATAAAATATGTAATCTTATGTTTGTTGCTGACAGAGGTATGGTACAAGTTGTACACAGATGTAGCAACAGACAGCTCTGTTTTTGAGAAGGCCAGCAGAGAGATGACTGAGTTCCTGCAGCAGGAGTACAAAGCCTCACTGGTCATGGTCGTCACATGGGAGAACGTCAGCCACATTCAGAGCAAAAACAGAGATGTATGTGAAGGTCATGCTTGCACTGTGTGCTACGGGTGAATAGTTGGCAATGTCAAAACACATGCACACATGCTTGCACACACGCACGTGCACACACACGCACGTGCACACACACGCATACACACACAAAAACTGCCTCTTTACTTTCTCCTAAGTTTACTCATTCCCTGCTCAGCAAGTTTTTGCTGGTATTCCTTACAGTACTTGCGGTTTGTTTAAGCTAATTAAAAAAATTATTGAAAAAACAACACACTTGATCAAAATTTTAAGACAGTATTATTAGCCTATTGTTTTCAGACAGTTCTAATATTTTCAGACTGTGCTATTAACAACACTTGAAGCATGTAGCCCACTGTATTGCTAATGTTGACAGACAAAACACCCCTCTTGTCTGTTACATGTACAACAGTACAACCCCCCCCCCCCCTTCCAACACACACACACACACACATACACACACACACACACTACAAACCCCCCCCTCCCCCCAAAAAAAACACACCAAAAAACAAAAATGAAAACAAAAACAAACAAAAAACAGCCAAAACAAAAACCCAGTCCTCACAATATCAGGTCATGTTTAATATCCACCCACAAACTACATGTATTTAACACTCAGTCCCTACTGAACTCTGCAATCCCGCTAATGGAGAGCGAAGCTTTTGCCAACTGATCACCGCAGTACCAGTGTCTCTGGGCTGTAAAAAAAACCAAAAAACACTCAAGTGCAAAACTGGGATTGTGGTGATGAGAAGGCAAGTGCTTAGTGTGCCATCACCAGGATCTTGATGATCAGTAGCAAGTTAACACATCTCATTGATAAACCTTGGCTGCTTACAGTGAAGTATAACGTTTGTCAGGAGTGGTGGGAGGGGGGTTGGATACACAGTATTGTGAGGTGAGCTGTGATTTTCCTCTTCCTTTATCTCGTTGTTGCTTTTGTTTTGTTTTTATTGTTGACGCTCCTTACATAATGTGTGGGTGTCTGTGTGTGTGTGTGTGTGTGTGTGTGTGTGTGTGTGTGTGTGTGTGTGTGTGTGTGTGCACGTGCGTGTGTGTGTACATCACAGGAAGAGACAGCTACCTTCCAGGCCATCTTTGTATATGATGGCACAACGTCCTATGCATTGATGTACTACAAGACTGGTACCTTGAAGTGGGTGTACAGAAAGTCATCTACACTTACCATTGGTGTGTCAAAAGGCAAGAGGGAAGATGTGAAAAAGTCCTTCTACTCCAACACCGTCGAGGGCTTCACTGAATTAGACAGGATAAAAGGCAACACTGGTGAGTACGTTTTGATGGATCCCTACTATAGCGCATTTTGTAATTCAGTCGCCAATGATTTTCGATGATAACTGCTTATGGAGCCTTTTTGGTGTAAGATTCAAAGAGGAAAAGTTGATCCTGGCCTTGAGACCTCATTTATTTCACGACAGTCAGGGTTCTCAGTTACGTTTCTTCTTGGCATAAGTGAAATTTTCACTGAAAACCTGAGCTGGAAAAGTGTATTGAAGTTAGCATAAAATATACCTCCGGCGAGCCTCGGGTGACAGTGATGTAAATGGTAATTGATACCTGCTCTTCAAACCTTCATGAGACAGCAAGAAACATTGACATCAGTGAATGACATCAAAGTATTATTTTGGAATTAATACATTCTTTGAAAAGGACTTGCAACGTTTACAAAAAAAGCAGTGGAAATGTCGATTTTGGCTTGTTTCACTTATGCCGAGTGGAAATGTCAAAACTGAGAGCCCTGTCATGAAATATGTTAGGTCACTATAGGCTCTGTGTGTTTCTCATACATGTGTTGTATTTATGTATTTATGTCTTTGTTCTTCGTAATTTATATGTTAATCTTAATGTCACTTTGTAAAGCGCTTAGAGCCCACAATGCTGGGGATTTCATGCTATATAAGAACTATTATTATTATTATTAACATGTCAATTCAGACTGACTGACAGGGCGACTGCATTTGATTTACCCGTAACTGTGATGGACAATTCACACAGACAAGCCCAGTTCAAACAGCAAGAACAACAGTTACCCTAATTGAACAGTCCAACTGAACACAATTCATTTCAGACAGACTGACAGATCATGTGTCCTTGAGTGTGATGGACCCTTGTTTTCCTAGGTGTCTGTGTTTCTCTTTGACCATTAGCCTGAGGGGTTTAACTTCACTCAACAAATCTAGTCGATGGATTATGAATTTTAGCAGTGTTTGTGGCTCCACCTGTGTGTCTGTCAATAGGCTGGGGAAATTCTGTCTCTCAACATTTCCTTGTTTACTGTATATTTTTCAGGTCGGAGAGGAATGTGGCTCTATTCTGTTGGAGAGAAGTACAGTGTTGACAAAGCCTGTGAAGACTGGTATCAGGAAAATTTGCCTTTCAGGGAAGAGATTCTGAGAATGTCATGGACAGTGGCCCGGTGTCCCTGCAGCTGGTTTGGGTTGGGACGATCGTGGATCTTACACCGGTATATATCTGAAAGTGACACGGCATGCTACAGACTAAGCCGTGGAAGAAGCCGTCGGCGGTACGGTACTTATGGAAGGGTAGGTATACGGTATTCCTCCACAGAAAAGTCTTCTGTAAAGATTGGTTTGTAGTCAAATGACCTAGCCTAACAGTTGATAGTAGGCCAGTCTTATCCATTCAGACCTTCTGCACATGGCATGGGTGTATTCTGTGTTAGGGGTATTTGTATTCGTGTTTGCGCGTATGCACCCGTGTGAGTATATATATCGCCCCCTGGAAATGATACTGTCTTAAGCCTTACTTGCAGAAAATGGAGTTACGGCAGTAGTATTTCTGGGCGATGATCAAGATAGTGTTTCCCGATTTCTTCATACACATATTGTAGCAGCATATTGTTTTAGTACCTGTAAGCTTTTTTAAGGTGAAACCCCTGTATTAGTGAGGATTACGTGAGGATAACTGATCATGATTACTGGCATTTGGTAAAAACTGTTTGTGACTGTATTTTGTTTTTCTTTGTTTTTTTTCGAATTGCTCAGGAGTGCTGCTACAGACGTCCCCGAAGATTCGCATCACTAACACTGGTTCAGAGTCTACCAGATGCTGGAGCCCTCACTCGATTTAACCCAGCTATCAGGGTGCTGCAAACTCGACACAGGGAACAAGATCGCGATCCGCATGATCTGTGCTGTTTCCAGACGACTGAGCCAAGCAAATACTGCCGGATGTACTATGAACTACGCCCTGTTGGAAGTTGTCGCTTCTCCTGGTGGTTCTTTTTTGGTAAGAGGTTCCAGATTTACTAGTAATACTACTTTGTTGTTTTGGGTTTGTTTTTGTTTTTTTGTGTGTGTGCTTGAGTTAATGGTATCCTAGATGCAGCTTTTTCAGCCGTTTCAGTCTTATATTCTTTAGTTGCAGGGGTTGCAAACATTGCAGCATTTTGCATTTTCAGTTACTGCATTTCACATTGTAAAATACAGAAGCATTACAGGGTCTGGTTGTAATTTTACTTGTAGTTGAGAGCTCTTAGTGTTTAAACACTCCTATTATTTCATGACTGCTTAATCTAGGCTTTACAAAAACTGGCTTGTGTTTTGAACAGTTGCACTTGGGAGTGTGCATGGTCCCTCCAAATAGTCTTAATCTAAATGACTAGTAGTTCTGTGAATGCAGTACACTGTTGTCTGCAGGCAGTGCAACCATAAATATCAAAAAAAATTTCCTCAGTGGTTGACTGCAACACAGGCTGACTTATCGATACATGTATTGGCGTGATGTAAAGCCTTCTGTCGGTGCACTGACTGCCAGTGAGATGCAGCCACTGTGCAAGTGGTGCATTGTTAGACACTGCCAAAAGAGCTTTGCAATATGTGAGCAATGATTTATTTGAAAAAGGACCCAAGGTCTTTAAAAAAAAGAAGAAACTTTTCCCTTTTACTTTTTCTTCTTTTGTTTTTCTTTTCTTTTTTTTAGCTTTCATGTTTGGCGACCCTCACATACAAACTCTGGATGGAAAGGAGTACAGTTTCAACGGATGGGGAGAGTACAGTCTGGTTATTCTGCCCAGTTCTGACTTTGTCCTACAAGGTCGCACTGACAAGGGTGAGACAGACAACGGAACCCGCATTGATGCCACCATCTTTACAGCTTTTGCTGCCAGAGAAAACAACTCAAAAATCTACGTTGAGTTAGATCCTCAGAACAGAACAAGTGAGGGGCATGTTTTCTTCCTTTGTTGACCCGTTTTGAGATCTGCGTGGCAAATGCTTGCTTACTTTAAAAAAAAATCTGTCCATCCATGAGGATGCTTTTTCTCATACCAGCAACCATCAGTAGCAGAAACATCAAATTTGACCAGCAATCTTCAGTTGGAGACAAGGTCTTGCAAAGAGTGTTTTAGAATTATAATGTTGAATTTTCAGCAGCCACAAATGCTAGAAACACTGATATAGGCATATATTGATGTTTGGTGTAGGCTTTTCAGCACAGGCATGGAACTATTCACTGCAGAATGTCAAGGTCAGACGTAAACTATAAGGGGTGTGTGTGTGTGTGTGTGTGTGTGTGTGTGTGTGTGTGTGTGTGTGTGTGTGTGTGTGTGTGTGTGTGTGTGTGGCTTGCTGGACTAGCTGATCATATAAAAATACTTGGACATAGACATGCATGGGAGATTTTTTCTTTGTGTGTTTGTGCAGCTATGATCATCTATGCTGCCAGATCAAATGATGAGTACATTGACTACAGTCTCCAGTTCCAGGAAAACGCAGACTTCCTCATTGAAGAAGAAGAGTTCACACTGAAGAGAGAAAACTCTTCCCTTATTGTTGACTTCGCCGTTAGTGGTAAGGCTTAGGAAAGTTTTTTTTATCATGACTAGCTTGCAGAACCATCATGCTGCACTTGTGAATTATTATCCTTCAGAATGCCATATTCGCCCATAGCCGGGGCAGTTGTAGTTGATGAACATGGCAAGAACGGAAATACTGCAAGGATGTTTTTTGTTGTTTGTTTCTTGGTTAGTTAGTTTGTACTGAAAAAAGACTTGTTCAGAGCCCTTGCATACCGTTGCCAACCGCGCACCTAGACCTCAGGCGCTGACATGTGAGGACGCTGTTACCAAGCACCCACAACCCATGTTGTCTCCGCTGTCACCGTGGTCGCTATGGTCCAGTCAAAACTATTTTTTTCCATAAAGTGCATAAAATTATTTTTCAAACCATACCAAACACGATTAGAAACAATATCTGAGGAAGACCTCTTTCAAAAAAATCGAAAAAATTGCTAAAATCGCTCGGTTGACAAGAGTTGTGCACACACACAGTGCCTGGGTCACGGGGTAATTCCACTGCACAAGGTCAAGGTCTGCAATGAGTTAATATTTAAATGCATGTAAATCTTTGTTTCAGAGATTTCTCTCACCATTTCTGTGGGTGTGAAACTGCTGGATATTGGGGTTGATATGCCAACAGAACACAGGAATCAGACCTCTGGGTTGTTTGGTAACTTCAACGGGGACCCCAATGATGACTTCATTTTACCCAATGGCACAGTTCTGTCGCCTAACATTACAGAACGGCAGATCTTTGAAGAATTTGGTAGTCTGTGTGAGTATGAACCTCCATTCTATGTCTGTCTGTCTCTCTGTGTCTGTCTGTCTGTCCTCTCTTGTTTGTCTTCCATCTTTCTTCACTTCTTAGCTGCGAAATAGACTTTGTTGCGTGTGTGTCGTAAGCCTCAAATAGCTAAGTAACTAACTAACTAACTAACTCTCCTCACTTCTGTCTCCCCTTCTTTCTTTTTTCTCTGCCTTCTGTGCCTGTATGTCCATCGTTTCTGCTTACCTGTTAGTGTGTCTGTCTTTCTGCTGTTCTGTCTGTCTCCCTTCTCTTCTCGATTGTCTGTCTTTGTTTATTTCTTTTCTCTTTCTCTCTTTCTCTCTCTATGTCTCTCTCTTTCTCTCGTATTACATGATAAGTATTGCTTATAATATTGCAACATGTCCTTCCTCCATCCTGCAGGGGCTGTGAGGGATGATGAGTCAGTATTTCGCTACGACAGTCGCAAGGGTCCTGCCGACTTCCGTCATGCAAACTTCACACCAATCTTTGTTGATGAGTTTTCCGACGATGAACGTAAGAAGGCAGAAGACGAATGTGGAGGATCAGATAGACTTGCTTGCATCTATGACTTCCTTGCTACAGGCAGTCAGGCAGTTGCCGCTGCAACCAGGCAGTCAAAGGATACAGCTGATGAGACAGACGCTACCCTACGTAAGATTCACTTACCATTTACATTGTGGTGCACTGTAACTCCCATTTGACCCCATGTAAAGACAGCCCTGTGACTGAGGCTGCTTTTGTTTGGCAGCCAGGATAGTTCAGCTGGTAAAACATTGTACTTCAGTGTTCCCGATTATGCACAGGTGTGCGTATTTGTACCCACAAAACTCTTAAATTGACACACAAATTTGAGAACAGCGCGTCACAGGGGACGCACGTTTTTTGTCTTGTTGTAGCAAACAGTGTTTTTCCAACTCTCTCCCGGCAGCCCAACAAACAAAAAGCGATTTGTATTTAGCAGCGGACACTGACTTGCAGCATGGCATTTCCGTTGAGCCATTGTGCGTAACAGACAGAATCTGATGTGTGGACCCTCCAAATTTACAAAAGGACCATCACAAATATGGAGAGAGGGTCCCAAGGACCCTTGTATTTTCGAATCACAGGGAACACTGTACTTCCAGTGCTTGGGTCATGGATGTGAATCCTGGCTGGGAGCTGCATGAATATTAATATGTGCTGGTTTTCTCCTGGATGTCATTTTTGTGACTTGCTTAAGACCAAATCCTTCTTGGTGTTCAAAGGGGCTGTGCTTAATTCATTTGAACAGAGTTTCCCAGAAAAGATGTCATGTAACTTTTAAATAGATTAAAGGAAACAGCACACTGGAACAATTTTTTTTTTTAACCTGGAGGTTTGATCTGCCATTTTTCATTTCATTTCTAAGTTCAAATGGCCTCCCTGAAGGTTGTGCCTTTCAGTGGATGAGGATCCTGTGTTCAGGGACAGCAGTTTATTTTTCTTTCCTTTTCTTTCACCCTACAGAGAACACAGGTCCTGAGCTGAATGCGACTGACATCGTCACCGTCAACGTCAGTGAGACTGTACGGATAAACTTGCTTGGAACGGATGAAGATGCTGATGACACGGTCGTATACTACCCAGCAGAGGATGCCAGTGGCAGTTTCCAGCTTGACAATTTGACAGGGATCGTCAGCTACACAGCCACGATGAACTCGCAAAATGACAAACTGGGGTAAATATTCAGAACCACCTGTTGTGTCTGCCTTCATTTTGAATGAATGAATTTTATTGTGTTGGGCCTCCAGCTCCTTCAGAAGGGAAACCAGTGAAGACATGTGGGAGAATTACAATGCTTGTATCACTATGCACATGAGGGAAACATATTGTGTTGTACACCACAATCATCCATCAAAGATTGTCTAAGTGAAGAACATGGTATATTTACATAGCTGTCTTCTTAACAACTGCTTTGTTTTGGTTGTCTAAAAGAGACTCCAGAAACTTACCAGACTTATCCTTTAAAACACCAGCAACATATTTTTCTCTAAGGCTAGAGTGGTCTGTCACTGTTGTTGTTGGCTGGTTAACTTGCTTTATGCCACATTCAGCTGCTAAGAGAAAGGCTCCTGCCAGCCCATGCCTTTCATTTTGGGTACAGTGACACTTAAGGTACAGTGATTACCCAAAGGACTGGGGTAAAATGATGTTATTTCTTTATTCCTTGTTTTAAAAATATTATTCTGTATTAATTTTATGTCTATCAGCTGAAAAGCATCACAGAGTTTTCAATGTGATTTTGGTAACTTCATCACACACACACCAGCAAGAGGTGCTCTTTGTTTGCATGCCAGACATTCATTGATAAACAAGATGACCTTAAAATAAATAAATAAAAATTTTAGAGAAGGAGATGGTGCTAACATTCTTACCTATAGTCCCATCTCTTTCCCACAGGTTCTACGTGGCTGACAGTAAGAACGCTGTGTCACCGGTGAAAGTAATAGCAATTCGGCTGTGCACAGGGTGTAACAACAAAGGCTATTGCCACCCAACTGAGACAAGGAGCACCAACAACTCCCAGACCTTCCAGGTGGCTGTCTGCGTCTGTGATCCTGGCTGGACTGGAGAGGACTGTGAGGTGGATATTGATGGCTGTGCTGAAACCCCCTGTATCCCTGGTCAGAACTGCACGAACTTACCGCCAGACCAGGAGGCCGCTTTGGGGAGAGGTTACAACTGCAGCGACTGCCCTGATGGGTTTGAGGTTCCTGTGAATGGAAATAAGTGTTCTGACATTGATGAGTGCAGCGTCTTCAGCCCCAATGAGACGTGTCCAGATATCTGCAACAATACAGAGGGCAGCTATGAGTGTTCATGTAGCGATGGATACCGACTCGGCGATGATGGGAAATCATGCATTGACATCAACGAGTGTTTCGAGAAAAGTGCTGGATGCCAGCAGATCTGTGTCAATTTTGATGGTGGTTTTAACTGCAGTTGCGAGGAAGGATACACTCTCGTGGAGTCCAACGGCACGTGCACACAAAATGCAGCCACGCAAGCCACATGTGAAACTTTGAACTGTACTCAAGGGTGCAAGCTAAACGCAACTGGTCCCCCAGAGTGCTTCTGCTATGAAGGGTTTGAACAAAATACAACGGATAACACATTGTGTGATGATGTGGACGAATGCACACTTGGCATATGCAACCAGAAATGCGACAACTCTGTTGGTAGTTTTGCATGCTCCTGCTACATTGGCTTCCAGTTGGAAGCAGATGGCGTAACATGTGTCACTTGCCCGGATCTTACCTATGGTGAAAACTGCAATCAGAGATGTGAATGTAACGGACGCAGTACTGAGTGTGACTCTGTGACAGGGTGTGTTTGTGAAGCTGGCTGGACCGGAACCAACTGTGAGGAAGATCAGGATGAGTGTGAAATAAACCCAAACACATGTGGGAGTGCACTTGAGTCATGCCTCAACACTAACGGCTCCTACCGGTGCAACTGCTTGGATGGGTACAGTCGAAATCCATCTGGTGTTTGTGCAGGTACATATCTTTTTGGTGCTTTGCAACACCTGCCAATGTTTTGCAAAGGTCAAGAACTGTTGCATTGTTTAATCAGTGCTTTGTTTCATACAAATTATAATCATGCACTGTTGGTTGGTTGTCACAAACAGTTATTAATTCAACTTATTAAAATGCACAAGTCAAGGAAAGTTTTGAAAGCATGCAGAACATCATCAAACAATTTTTCTTTATTAAGAGCTTAAAAAGGAACTGTCAGAATAGTCTCAGATGCTGAACTGCACAGAGGTGTCGTTTTGTTGTTGTTGTTGTTGTTCTTGTTGTTGTTTTACCAACAGCAAGTTTGGATACCACCTTCCTGCAGGTAGTCAATAACAAATGCTCACTCACATACTGTAAAACAGAACCTCAGTCGGCCGAGGTGGCATGCTGCATATTATTTTGAATGTCATACATACATGTATACATATATACATATATATACCAAATTCAAGTGCATTCAGCACAGTGTGCCCTACTCCATTGTCTGCGTACTACATCGCCAGGGAGTAACTGTGACCTGTGCTATGTTCATACGCTCTGCTAGGTTCTGCTTGTGAAAAGTGCTGTCATGTACATGTATGTTCCACTCCATTTTGTGGGTACTTGGCATATATGGCTAATTATGTATGATTGTGTTTTCAACATGTCAACAGACATCAATGAGTGCGAAGTTAATGTTATCAGCTGTGGCGACCTGGAGGACTGCACAAACACACCTGGGTCCTTTTTCTGTGACTGTAAAGCAGGATACCAGAGTGGAGGCACTGGCTGTACAGGTGAGCATGGAAAACACAGAATTTGATGCCTGTAATTTTATGCAGCTCCGTCCGTGCACACAATCATGTGATTTTGGACACACCATCAACTTTCAATGAGTCTGTGAACTCTCTGATACTGCGTAGGATTTAATTAGTCTCATCTTTGAATACCTGAGTTTGGCTGAGCTTTAGCGGGCGCCTGAGGCGTCTAAAAATCACGTCGGGCTCCCTCGGATCACAGTTTCAATTGCAGGCTGGCGCCTTGATATTTCCCGGCCTGATTGGTAGATTCCGCTTACTGAAACACCTGCACTGGACTGGTAATATGTGGCAATACACACGTACGCCGTCGCTGAACCCGCTGACCGCCTCAGCGTCCAGAGCTCCCATTTCACCATCGCGCAGACTGGTCTGAAAATAGGGCAGATGCAGCAAAATTTCTCATCAAAGAGTCGGACTCCTTGAAAAATTGTCGGGCTCCCTCAACTTCCCTGGTTGGGAACCCGACTGGTTCCTTAATCGGGCTTGCTAAATCTCAGCCCTGCCTGAGATGGGCACATTCACGTTGCCATGACCAGTCAGTGCAGTCAACTTGGATGCAAGTTTGGTCATACCACGAACACTGGAGAAGTGTGAGGAGTGCTTTAATGTAATGTTACTTACGTTTTCAGAACATCTGTGTTGTGTGTAGTGCCTAGCAACTTGTCACACAGTATTTTCTTTTGTGATCATTTTGCTGAATGATAAGTTTACATAGTAATCTACCCAAATATTTAAAAGATTGGATGATTTGTTTCATACTGCGTTGTCCAGTAGTCTGTGCCTGTACTTGCTGAGTGGCAAAGGGAGCATATCATTAGCCTGGTAGTGCTGAGCCCGGCATATCCCAGGCTACCTTTTATGGCTTTTACAGCATAAGACAATAGAGGAAGATCAGGGTTAAAATATGATACATATTTGATAATATGTATTTGCTGCTTTGTCCAAGGGGAGCCAGGGTGGCTGAATAGTAGAGCGTTGGACTTCCAGTGCTCTGGTCATGAGGCTGGAATCCCGGCTGGGGCCAAATATTTGTGCTGGCCTTTGTTTCATCGTTGCCCCGTCTTTGATATCACCCGTATGTGGCGGAAAAGGACATTAAACTCCCAAACACCCACCCACGCTGCTTTGTCCATTTTGTGCCTGAGTCAGTCTTTGTGTGTGTTAGTCAGAGCATGTTTGTCAGGTGCCCACAGAACCAGGAGCCTGCATGTCAATGATCATTTATTGCTTCTGCTTACCGGTATTTGCGTGTATTTTGTCATTGTGTGTGCTCATTTCTGCATCTGTGTCTTACAGATGAGAACGAGTGCGAAAATGGTGTAGCCGCATGCGAGCAGATATGTGTCAATGTGGTGGGGTCATTCAACTGTGAATGCAGTGCCGGTTTTGTTCTGGATGCGGATCGATCATCATGTAAAAAAGGTGACCTTTTCTCTCTTACTCCTTCACGATTGTACACAGAACTGTTCAGGTGAAGTCCTAGTGGCATTCATAACTTAAATTAACATTTTAACTCTTTGACGACGGAGCGCAATTTCTGACACACGATTTCATATAGGAAATCGTGTGTCAGAAATTGCGCTCCGTCGTCAAAGAGTTAACTTGGTAATGTTCGTAACGCCGCTGAGATGGAAAACTGCCGTTTTCGAAGTTCTTAGGCTGTTTGCCAGGTAGAAGGATACGCGTGACTTTGTGGATTCTGGTATTGCAGAAATATGACTCTTTGTGCCTGTGGTCTATTTCCGAACAGACTGGGACTCGACAAAGCTTCTAAAAATATCCACCAATCAATGCTGTCAAGCTGCTTCTCAGTTCACAACCAAATAGGGTTGTCTGCTCGGTATGCGGTACACGTCTAGAACAACAGAGTCACAAGTACAGTGATCTCAAATGCTCATGTATTGTGACCTAAGTGACTGCTTCTGATGCACGGATTAAGTGCATTAAAAATCCGTGAAAAGTTTTCCATAGGCTGTTGTGTGCCTGTCATACGTATTGAGATTTAAGAGTCATTTGTAGTGCTTATAAGCTGAGAAGCTCACTACATGTAGTCCTTAAGGCACTGACCAAATTCAGAGAAAATGTAGGATGAGTTCAGGAAAAAAATCAAATAAAAGCGACACAAAAGGGACAGAAACCACTTAACTTTGACAAAGGACGGCACAGGTCGACGTTTTGGCTTACGCCTTCTTCAGGACATAAACAAATGGGACATAACTTCAACAAACAAACAAAAGGTAACTCTGCGGACGTACTGACATACATGGCGCGGGAAAAAAAAAAAAAAAGGGCGAGAAAAGGACCAGAAAAAATAGTAAAATTATCACAACACCCATCCTTTGGTGACAAAAGACCATGGACTGTGTGTGGGAAAAAAAAAAAAAAAAAATTGGGCAGAAAAGAACAAAAAAGAATAGTGAAAATTAGCAATCACAACACCCATCCTTTGGTGACACAGGACCATGGATTGTGTGTGAAAAAAGTTCAGAGGGTTATGTTACGGCTTTTCGTTCAAACCACCCGGGGCCTGGCTTCCCAGGCGCTGAATAATGTGCGACTCCATGTCGCGTCTGTCTGTGGCGTCGCCGTGCATAAGCCACAGGCCAGTTACTGTCACAGGCCAGTTAATATTTATATTCTGTTGTGCTGAACATATCGCCGACACCAGACACAACAGAATAAAACCCGTTGCCGTGCATTTCAATTCTGCAGGCCACTCCATCTTAAATATGACAGTAACTGGCCTGTGGCTTAAGCTAGGCTCCCACCACCCTACATGCTTGCCGGCTAGGTGCTTTCCCTTGACACCCTGTTTGACAGTAGCTGTAAACAGCGTACGTGGTTTCCTTCTTCGCAAGGCAACCAACCTGCACGAAGCTGTCTGCTCACACACCGTGCAAAAGTGCGTGGGAACATTGCAGCAGACATCCTGTAGCAGTAGTCAGTGCTTTGAGCTCCCATTTTCAGTTGTTTCCGAAACTCCAGAAAGTCGCGTACGTAGTATCCCCAGGATGGACGAAGATGATGTAATTCTTTTATGCATGGCAATCATAACTATTGCATGCGGTGCATGCCTGTCTGCACCACGAAGGTGGTGGATTAGAGACTGGATAGCCCGCCGACCCACCGTGACAAGGCTTTTACAACAGCCTTCTTCAGGAATTGGTCACAGATGATCCGGACACATTCCAGTCATGTCTTAGGATGAACAAGGCTACCTACGATTCGCTACTCGAGAAAGTTGCGCCACTCATTTCGAAGAAAGATACAGACACGACATAATAATCGTCATGTCTGATCCACCACAATAATGTCTCCGCATGATAGAACGATATCAGGTTGTTCGTCACCTGATCGTCAGCCCATAACATTGTTTTCGATGCCCCAGCCATTTTTCCACGCTATTGTGCCAATTACACCCGCATTCAACGACGGTCGAAATTGGTCTGCACGCTGAGTGTATGGAAGAAGAAGGGTAGTCCGGATCTTCGGATTTTGCGGGAAAGAGCACGGTCCGAGCACGGCGCCGGAATGGGACGGGGCAAGAAAAAATCCAGATGGCTAAACACACTGCCGCTCACCTCCCGGATCGCGGTGGGAGGGGAAGGCGCTAATCACCAAAGGTGCATGTTTGTAGGCTGGTGGGATTGGGCCTTTATGCACGGCGACGCCACAGACAGACGCGACATGGAGTCGCACATTATTCAGCGCCTGGGAAGCCAGGCCCCGGGTGGTTTGAACGAAAAGCCGTAACATAACCCTCTGAACTTTTTTCACACACAATCCATGGTCCTGTGTCACCAAAGGATGGGTGTTGTGATTGCTAATTTTCACTATTCTTTTTTGTTCTTTTCTGCCCAATTTTTTTTTTTTTTGTTTTCCCACACACAGTTCATGGTCTTTTGTCACCAAAGGATGGGTGTTGTGATAATTTTACTATTTTTTCTGGTCCTTTTCTCGCCCTTTTTTTTTTTTTTTTTTCCCGCGCCGTGTATGCCAGTACGTCCGCAGAGTTACCTTTTGTTTGTTTGTTGAAGTTATGTCCCATTTGTTTATAATGTTCTGAAGAAGGCGTAAGCCGAAACGTCGACCTGTGCCGTCCTTTGTCAAAGTTAAGTGGTTTCTGTCCCTTTTGTGTCGCTTTTATTTGCTTAACTTGTAACCACTTCGCAGTCATTACTGTTTCCGTTTCTTCAGGAAAAAAAATTAATCCTGGGCATTGCCCATTAAATGATGATGTAATTATTGATTAATTTACTAATGAAAAATATTTATAATTTCTTGTCTGGAATTTATAAAGTAATTTGAATTTATCAGTATAAATTAATCTTTGGGAGCATTTTTTTTATTGCGGGTATTCCATGGGGTTTGCGAAGAGGACAGTTTGCTTTGTACTGAAGTGCACTGTACTGATGTCTGCCTGTATTTTAGTAATGTTTAGTTTAACCTGTTAAAGTGAGTGCTTGTGTATGGTATTTAAAGTTCAGTAGAACATACATGTTCATCATTGTATGTATTGTTCTGTTACATCATGCAGTAATAAACACCATAATGTGTTCATTGTTTCAGCGGAGGATGTGTGCGCTGAAAGCAATCTTAACTGTGATTATGAGTGTACTCTGGATGACAGTGACAACCCAGTTTGTTTCTGCCAGACCGGATTCAAGCTAGCCACAGATCAAGCCACTTGCCTTGGTAAGAATTGTGTGTGTGTGTGTGTGTGTGTGTGTGTGTGTGTGTGTGTGTGTGTGTGTGTGTGTGTGTGTGTGTTTAACAAA
Organism: Batillaria attramentaria; assembly: GCA_018292915.2. NCBI lineage: Eukaryota > Metazoa > Mollusca > Gastropoda > Batillariidae > Batillaria > Batillaria attramentaria. The sequence goes on from JACVVK020000246.1 coordinate 289,450, forward strand.
GTTTGATAATTGATATTGCAGATGCCTTGTACTTTTACAGAAATCCACAGAGAAAGTTTCCCTGATGGAAAAAGATCGAGACCGCAATGTTTTTTGTTGTTGTTTTTTTTTGTTTTTTTTTTGTTACATTTTTCTCTGTATGCTGATCAACAGATGCATTTTGTTTGTGTTATTCACTCAGACTTCAGCTTTCTGTGTGTACCTATCTGCAGAAGATAATTCATGCAACCTGAGCGTTTGAGCAGTGACTTTCTCATTTAAACCAGTCAAAGTACTAGAGAGGCCTAGGAAATGCTCTTGGGAATCTTACAACATTTATACAAATCCAGATGTCTTTATTGGTCAGTAAATATAACTAAAAATTTGTCTTTGGCACTTGCTTTGCAAAATAAGTTTGGATCGTCAGCAACACGCTGCATCTTACTGCATGTAGCCTGAATCGCTATTCATTGTTATGTGGTTTGCGTGCTGTTCATGTGTCTTTGCGTTACCTGCGTGTTTGCATTTCAGACATTAATGAGTGTGACACAGACAATGGCGGTTGTTCCGATGTCTGCACCAACAGTGATGGTGGCTTCCAGTGCTCGTGTCCTGTTGGCAAGCGTCTTGTTGATCAGAAAGATTGTGTTGGTGAGAAAGTAGAGCTGTTGTTAAACTCTTGAAGTACATGCGTAAGTGATGACATGATGCTCAGTACATGTAGCTGCATTCATAGTTCACCCTCTAGGGCCATTTGCACCTTGTGTAAATGCGCTAAAGCCGTCTACTCAGAATAGCAATTGCACAAGTCATGAGCATGAGGTATAAACTAACCCTAAACCTAACCATACCTCTTAACCCTAACCCCCCAAAAGTCAAACTATACTGAGCTTTATATACCTACATGTTTTCAGAATGTTCTTTGGGATATTTGTTGTGGTGAGCATCAGTTGTCTAGAGGTAGCAATCTGAGAAAATGTACATCAAAACAGTTAATTCCCTCTCTCTCTCTTTGTCTCTGTGTCTGTCTGTCTGTCTCTCTCTCCCACTCTCTCTCTCCCCCTCCCTCTCTCTCCCTCTCCCTTTTATTTCCCCCTGCTCACAATGCAAACAAACTCCTCTTTTGTTTGATTATTTTCTTTATTTCATTTCTCTTGGTGCTGTTATGCGCATGGCAAACAAAAACCTTAATCGAAACCTACATGTTTTCAGAATGTTCTTCGGGAACCTTTGGAGCCAACTGCCAGAGCGAGTGTGCGTGTGGGAAAGGAGCATTGCGTTGTGACCCAGTGGATGGATGTCAGTGCAAGGATGGATGGACGGGAAAGAAATGTGATCAGGACATCAATGAGTGTGACACACCAGATGTGCAGAACGAATGTCAGGCAAAAAATGCCTTGTGCAACAACTTTGATGGTGGGTACAGATGTGATTGTGCAGAGGGATATCAAGAGAACAACAGCATATGCGAAGGTAAGGATGCCTGTTTCTGTTCTCAGTGGGGTTTTTTTTGGTTTTGGGTTGTTGTTTTTTTTTTGTTGTTGGGGGTTTTTTTGCTGCCCCAACTCTTTGCCAACTTCAGTGGTGTTCCTCCCAGGTCATGGGTGGAATCCTTGGAGGGCTCGAAAGCTGGGGCAACTTTTATTATGCATGATGATGGAGATGAGGGTGATGGTAAGATGGGAGGTCCGTTTGGTTTGGGACTGCAGGACAGGGCCGCATTCCATGCTTCCTGTCATAAATAGGCTTGGGAACCTGCAGTGCTGGCCATGTAATCATCCACATCATAAAACATGTCATACCAAGGGAAGCCTCCCGAAAGTCACACCCGTGAAGTGGGTGAATCTCGGCTGTTCTGGCAACAGCCTCCCCATTGGGCCCATAGCACACCCGCTCCTGTTCGGAACCAACCTAGGCAGGAAAAATCCCACTTGCCTCGGCTGGGACTCAAACCTGGGTCTCCCAGTCCATAGTCTGAAGTGCTAACCACTACACTACGGGGGCCGGTCCTCAGGTTTATTTTTGGCTCACCTTATAGTCATCTGTCTGCAAGCAGGGGAGCCATTGTCGCCAAGCTGGTTGAGCATTGAATGTCAGTACTTGGGTCGTAATTTTTAATCACAGCTGGGAGCCAGTAATTTTTGCTGACTATTTCCGTGTGACACTGTCATTGTCAGGGGCCGTACGGGTTATGGAATCCTGGAAAAGTCACGGAATTTGGAAATTGCTTTTCCAGGCCTGGAAAAGTTATGAAATTGTCTCAAGAGTCATGAAAAGTCGTGGAATTTTAGAATTTTATGGAAACCATCATGAACCAGACAATGAGGTGGTCAGCTTGCTGATTAGGTACTCACTGAACAGATCGCTAGAAATACCAACAAACTGCCTTCCCATCAAGCTAATTACTAACTCTGAACATTGGTCTTGCTGACTGCAAGATAAGCTCAGAATTTCTACCCTCGCATGTGTTGGTGTGAAAGAAGGTGGTGAAGTTGTCATGGAAAACAGGAGAGTTGGCCTGGAGAAGTCATGAAAAAGTTTTGAATGTTTGAGACTGTGAACCTGTATGGATCCTTGACTTTGTATTGTGGAAAGAGAAAAGTTATACCCTTAAACAACCCGTAAATAGCTGTCTGTCATGGTTCAGACTGTTTATCTGTCAAGATTAAAGACTTACGAAAAACTCTAGAAAATGAGGTGTTGGCTGCACGTTGACATCATACTGATGGAATAGATTCTGTTGCAGTCTTTTCGGTTCCTTTGTGATCGCTGCTTGTGCATGACGCAGGAATGTGCATGACGCAGGAAAAGAACTCTTGTTTGTAATTAACATGTAGCCCACTGGCCTGTAGCCACACCCTATGATCCTCTATGGCAACCCATCTGATTTCTTTCTGCCTTGCGGTGGCACAACACAGTAAGTCCATGACATCATTTGATGGGATTTCACTTGCAAAACGATGTCATGGATTTTCATTGTTTAGCATTACATGACAACTTTGTCAAGCAAATCAAGAGTTCCTTATCTTTGATACAGATAGAAAGGAGAGAGATAGAATGTTCGGGCACGGCACCCTCAAATGCTTTGACAGACAATCCCACGTGTGATTTGTCTGTTGGAGTATTGGTGCGCTATGATTGGCGTGTACTGATTTTTCAGTCAGAATGTAATTGTGGGCTGTGTGTTTTGTTTTGTGTTCACAGATATCAATGAGTGTGACAGCACCCCCAGCCCCTGCAGTCAGAGATGCGAAAACTTTGCTGGCAGCTTCCGCTGTTTGTGTAACTCGGGGTTCACACTGGACACAGCAACCAATCAGTGCAATGGTAAATTTCAGTTGTGCACTTATAGAGACAATTTTTTAATGACCCCTACTAAAGGTCCAAGTTACACGAGTCATAAAAGCTTTGCATTTATAATTTCCATTTGCAAATTCATAATGAGTTTATTATCTGGCGTCATACACTCCGGTTCAAATTAACCTTGCTTTGTGATAAACGTACCTCTGTTTGCAGACATTGATGAGTGTGCGTTGGATGGCACTAACAGATGCACACAGAAGTGTACCAACACTATTGGCAGTTATCGCTGCTCTTGTGATTCGGGATTTAACCTTGAGGCTGATGGATTTACGTGTAAAGGTAAGAATAAATACTTTTAATGAGATCACCATGAGATGTTATTATTTCTGGAATTGTCTCTGTCAGAGTGTGTGTGTGTGTGTGTGTGTGTGTGTGTGTGTGTGTGTGTGTGTGTGTGTGTGTGTGTGTGTGTGAGAGAGAGAGAAAGAGAGAGAGAGAGACTGACTGAAACGTTTATTTCAGGATAAAGACTTGTAGGCATGGTCTGCCTATCTTACAATCTGTCCTATGGTCTCTGTTAGAGAGAGAGAGAGTTTTAATTCTGTTCCGTCTTTAAGATAGTGATGGACTTTTGGCACATCAGGTGCACTTACGGGGATATCCCCCAACCTAGACAAAGGGTATGCTACACTGCCAATGCTATTGTCCAGTCTTTTTCACTAAGATCATTCAAATCACAAGCACTCCTCTCTTGTTGGATTCCATTATGTACATACCACCCTTCTCTTTCTTCCTCAGCCAGAACAGCCTGTGCGACCAACAACACATGTCCAACGTCCAATGGAGGTTGTAGTGTGCAGGATGAAGGTGACAAATGCTTCTGCAACAGTGGATATGAATATGATAACAACACCAACACTTGCAATTTCACAGGTATGGGCCTGGCTGCATGTCTCTTTACCATGGGACTTAGAAAAATCAGCTGAATACACATTTGAATGTTACCTAACAAAACCCTGTTCCTGAGAGTGTGTGCCGAAAATTAAGATGTTGTTTAACAGTATGAAAAGGTTAAGTGATTAAAGTGTTGTTGGCTGACTCATTTGATGTAAGCTATGGTGTTACCCAAGGTTTTAGTATTGGTAATGGTAGTAGCACCACCTGAGGTAATACTAGTAGTAGTGGTGGTAGTATTAGTACATTTGGTTTGAAACTGGATCCATTGAACATTTGTTTTTCTCTTGAAACTCAGATATATATGTGAGTTTTGTCAGTCAAGCAGACATGCTGTGGACTCACCTGAGGACCTTGTCTGTACACAGTATATGGTCTCTGTTATCAGTGCCTGATTACTGTAACACCACTAAAGACCTCTGCGATCAAACCTGCACCAAAACCGATGCTGCGCCGTACTTTGAATGCGGTTGTGAGATTGGGTACAAACTGAACAGTGATGGACGAACTTGCATAGGTGAGTTTTTTGTCATACACGTCCCAGCACCCGGATTGGTGGTCACCAGATGAGCCAAAATGTACAGCTACAGCTCGCTAAAGTAAGTTGCAGAGGGTCCTCTGTTCGCTATAGCGCTTAGCAGTCCACGGTGTACTAAAATTTTTGGCAAGCTGTAGAAGTCACATGGCAGCGTTACAAGTTTACAGAGCTCTGAAACAGACTTTGGGAAGTGGGAAGACCACTGTAGGAGTTGCTCATCCTGGAATAGGCTTTTGTAGAGAAGACTAGGCATCACATGCCCTGCCTCACATGTCCTCTGTCGTTCATTGGTGTGCATGTTGATCATTTATTTGCAGAGTGTCAGGAGGGAAAATACGGTGACAACTGTGCTAACACCTGCAACTGCCGTACGCAGAACACACAGTTCTGTAACAAGACTAATGGCGTGTGCGAGTGCAAGAGTGGCTGGAATGACACCAACTGTTCTCAAGACATAAATGAGTGTGCTGATGCAGCGCTGTACAGTTGTGTGGCGGATTCCCAGTGTGTCAACACAAATGGAAGCTACATCTGTGTCTGCAAAGATGGATTCTTCAAGGCGTCAGACGGGAATTGCACAGGTAAGGCTTAAATTCTGTTTTGGACTACTGTAAGGCAAAGTTTTTTTTTGTTCCTGAGCATGTTGAACAAGGTGCAGGATATTGTCATGATGCTATAATGTATAAAATGCGTACTGAACCTTTCATTTTCCTCTGCTTTTGTCCCTCTCTTGTGCTGTCTCTCTCTCTCTCTGCCCTTGATATTTATCATGGAGGGTCTGAGTATTGTTTTAAAGACTTATCAGATTATTTCCAAAATTATGTGCTTAAGTTTTACAGTTTTGATATGTGTTTTATGAAAATGTGGCTGAGTTGTATCACCCTGCATGCAGAGGCATGCATTTCGCCTGATAACAGCATTTTCCAAGTCCACCCTTTTTACTGTTGTCATGGATTGTTGTAGTGTGTGAAAACTGACAGATTGGCGTTAATTACTTTCACAGTGTAAAAATAAAGTTTCATCATTACATATAGTCATCTTTCTTATTTTCACCTTGTCTCCTCAGAGTGTCCAGACAATACGTTTGGAACAAACTGCCAGCAAACTTGCCAGTGTGTGTCGGTGAACACTGAGTCGTGCAACAAAGTGAATGGTACATGCTCCTGCAAAGCTGGTTGGCAAAGTGCAAACTGCAGTGTGGATATCAATGAATGCAGCGCTGGGACCCACAATTGTTCTGGGGAACATGTAATATGTAAAAACAACGATGGAGGCTTTGACTGTGTGTGTGAACCAGGCTACCAGAAAAATGCTTCTGGTGCATGTGTGGGTGAGTAATACAACAATGGTAGGTTTGTCTACTTGTCTGTCTGCCTGTCTGTCTCTTACTTGTGTTGTCTCACAAAGCAAAGCCTAACACTGATCATGACTAAAGAAGTGTTTGGTATAACCATGCAAAGAGTATCATAGTTTGGTGGAGAATCCTTGGTTAAGTCCCGTTCTTCTTTTATTTTTTATTTTTTTAATTTTTTTCCCCCCAGAAAGCTGTAGCATTTGTTCTGTTGCAAGTCATCCCCCCCCCCCCCATCCCCCATCCCCCCAGCAGTGGGATGCTAAGCAAAACCAAATCACAGCAGACCATGACCCATGCATCAGTTCATTCTGGGCAAGAAACATTCGTCTTCGATACATTATTTTGTCTCATGTATGTGCAATAGGATATCATTAAGTCTGGGATCTTACTGTGTTCAGATCTAGATGAGTGCCTCGACAATGACGCCAATGACTGCCCACAGCTGTGCAACAACACTGTTGGGAATTTCACCTGCAGCTGTGCTCCAGGGTACTCTGGTGATGGTCACAACTGCACTGGTAAGTTTGCTGATAGATTAATTTTGCAACAGCAGGGCTTCATGTCTGTGGGAACTATGATTGGGCAAAATGTCCTCGCTGACAATAAAAGTATATGTGTAGGACATTTGTCCTGGATATTTTCAGGTTTGGCGCAGAAATAATTGGACATACGTCTGCCTTTGCAAGAAAGTTATTGTCCATATTTAAAAAATGATTCCGTCTATGATCGATGTCCAGCATTGATATGAAGCCTTGCAATTATACAGTACCTGTTTGATGGCATTGTAATGGAGCAAGTGTGTTTCTGGTATGATAATTTTTTCTGTGGTTGTGTTTCATCGCTCATTTCCTTTTAAATGTGTAATAGTATTTTATGGCGTATTTTCAGTGCAGCAGGGCCATTTCTTCTCTGATCATCATTGTTTGTGTCTGTGTTCATTGGTCTGTGTGTGCCACTAGACAAAGTAATTTTACTTCGCCAGGGACTGAAATATCCTATACACATAGCAGCCTGCTTGCATAATCACAGACACACACATGCACATACACACACACATCCACAAGATGCATGCACATGCACACACACACACACACACACACACACACACACACACACACACACACACACACACACACACACACACACTCACACATATTTACAGTATTGCTATTTTTAAAATTTCAGAATGTGAAGAGGGTAAATGGGGAGTTGACTGCTTGTATAACTGCAACTGTACATCCAATCGCCCTGATTGTAACAACGTGGACGGCACCTGTGGATGTTACCCTGGTTACACTGGCGACAATTGTGATGTGGATATTGACGAATGTGTCGAAGAACCGCCCTGTGGAGACTACTCTGACTGTACCAATGTAATACCACCAGAAAGATTCAAATGTGCCTGCTGGCCGGGCTATCAGGATTTAGTGCTGGGCGGCAGAAATTGCACAGGTAAACATTCATTGTAAATCACCTAATCACTTAAATGTTTTTTTTTCTAAACCGATTAACATGTTCTCATGAAAGAAAAATCACTTGGGAAAAAATTTTCAGGACACCAGAACACACTGACTGCACAAATTTTGATCTGTTTTTGAAAACTTTGGGGAAGAAATGCACCACCACCACCACAGACCCACCACTCGAAGTATTTCTCTTCCACACACACACACACACACACACACACACATATCAGGGTTAAGCTTGGATCAGTGCTAGTATTGTATGATCACTACGGGTGCAAATTTATCTGTGAATTTATCTGTCTGCATTATGCAAGTTACCATTCATATCTAATGCTATGTTTGCAGAGTGTCCAGATGGCAAATTTGGAAATAACTGTACTGGTGTCTGCGATTGTCATCCCGACTATGCTACCTGTGACAAATTAAATGGCACTTGTCACTGTAAGGATGGCTTCAAAGGCGACAGATGTGATCAGGATGTTGACGAGTGTACAGAGGTGTCGCCTCCACCATGCGGAAACAACTCTGACTGTGCCAACAAAATTGGAACATTTGAGTGCAGCTGTAAACCTGGGTATCAGGATCTGGTGTCCAACGGCAAGAATTGTGTTGGTAAGGTTAAAAAAAGAAAAGACAGGGGAAAAAAGGCTGTCTTTGTGTAGCTACAGACTGCTTTGTTGGGTTGACAGAAAGACTACTGATCAGGGAGAATCAAAAGTGTATGGACCCCGGTACCCATTTGGGCTACCAGCTAAGTGAGAACTTCATTTTTCTGATATCCCAAACAATTTTGGCACGGTGTGTACGTCTGCTTTAATTGCCATGCGCAGTGAGAGAAACAAAGCAGATGACGCTGGAACCATTCACTCTAGGCTTCACTTGGTGAGTGGATTTTGGTAAACTGGAATTTGTCGATGCTGTCTTGTGAAATTCATTCGCTGTATGGGCTATGAGAAACATATGATTGGTTCACCTGCCATGAATCTGCACATGTTTAGCAACAGGTGAATGCTCTTGGTCCTCCCCGCTGGTAAAAAATTTGTAAAAAGCCAAACAGATGACGAAAGGGACATTGCTAGTGCCGCATTTGTATATATGTGTACTTCCTCTACCCAGGGATCGATTTTCTCGCGCGCCGTGCGACTATGTCTCATATTTTGATAAAATGTCGCATAGAAATTTCGCAAAATGCGTCATATGTCGCACGAACATGACATCACAAGCGCACTTGACAACGCGAAGCAGAGATGCGCTGTCCGTGTCAGTCATAGAGTCTGTTACACTAATCTAATATTAGTGATGAGGCTTACTTATCCCGCTCGCCGCGCGCGCTGCCAGGAACTCTCGCTCGAAAGAGTTGCAAAAAATATTGGCGCGTTATCAGTTTTCTCAGTTCTGCGATCGAGAGGTCCTTTTCCGTTCAGAACCTGAACGTCACTGCACTTAGGAACAGGCTCTCGGCACAGACATGTGACAGAGTGATGCGGGTGAACTTGATTGTCTCATAGAAAATGAAAATGTCTCATAAAAATGACTGGTCAAGGAGACAATGTCTCATTGGCATATTTGAGTAAATCCATCCCTGTCTACCTGACTTCCAATCCCCGCCACCAGTCGCTCTTCCTCTTTCGATCAGTCTCTGTCTGTCTGTCTGTCTCTCTGTCTGTCTGTCTGTCTGTCTCTCTGTCTGTCTGTCTCTCTCTCTCTCTCTCTCTCTCACACACACACACACACACACACACACACACACACACACACACACACACACACACACACACACTATCTATCTATCTATCTAGATTTTTCTTTGTATCATAGTTGACAGAACCATACAGGACCATTATCTGTTCATGACCTGCCTTCGGTTTACAGGGTGCCCTGATGGCACGTGGGGGAACAACTGTTCTCAGACCTGTGACTGTAACACCAACCATTCAACCTGTAACATCATCAACGGAAACTGCGACTGCTTCCCGGGTTATGAGGGAGATAGGTGTGACAATGATACAGATGAATGTGCTGAAAGTACACCTGCTTGTGGAGAGAACTCGGACTGCACCAACACTGTTGGAAGTTACAACTGCTCCTGTCATGATGGATACCAGGATCCAGTTTCCAATGGGAGAAATTGCACTGGTGAGCTTTTCCTTTGAGGTGATATGCGGGCCATCTGGGTCATGTAGTACTGGTTAGTTTCAGTTTGACCTATGTAAGGTACCAACAGACAGCAGCAATAGGTTCAAAAGCAATTTCTCACTCATGTATCTTTTGTGAAGATGATTCCTCCTCTTCCCTAATCCTCCCCCCCCCCCCTTCTCCCCCCTCCCCCCTTCCCCCTCCCCAGACTTGTACCAACACTGAAGGCAGTTACACATGTAGCTGTCTTCCTGGCTACACAGTCAATGGAACAGACTGTGTAGGTGTGTACACCTTGTTGGTATGATTATGCTGAGCATATTTGCATACTTGTCATGCACACATTTATATGGTGTATACACACAAAGGTTTCTTTGTCACTGCATGAGTATTTTTCTCTTTATGCACTGATGGCACAGCTTTCTTTCTGCTTGTGTGGATATGTGCTTGTCAGCTAGGGTGCACTTTCACACACACACACACACACACCACACACACACACACACACACACACACACACACACACACACACACACACACACACACACACCACACACACACACACACACACACACACACACACACACACACACTGCGTTCTCCACAAGTATAATTAAGTGAAAGGGGTCTGACTGCCCATGTATTGGTAGGCTGTTAAATACAGTTTTCTGAGTAATAGAGGACAACAGAAGGGCAGTACTGGGACTCTAGCATGTACCAATGCATAACATTAGCACCAAATATTTTTCAGATGTGGATGAATGTCAGGTCAACAATGGTGATTGTGCACAGATTTGCACAAATAGTCCAGGCTACTTCAATTGCAGCTGTAGAGATGGATTCGGGTTGGCATCGGATGGATTAAGTTGTGACAGTAAGTGCAGAAAATCTGTCTGTCTGTCATTCTGCTCTCCTGTCTCCCTGCGTGCCTGTCTCTCTTCGAGTCAGATCTTTTTATTTTTATTATTTATTTATTTATTTTGTTGTTGTTGTTGTTGTTGTATGTTCTGTATTTTTATGACAGCTGCTTTCATAGCATGTGTTCAGTAAGGAGCACTTGTGATGTGAAGCAGAGTGAAACAAAAGCGATCGGCAGTCACATTGCCACCCCATGGCACATGACGGGTGTTTCCTGAGTCGGCAGGCATGTATCAGTCACACTAATGGACAGCCCCCTCCCGTGAGTGTAAAGAACAAAGAAATACAGGATTAAGTTTCAGGTGACTGATGTGAGTGTCTGTCATTCCACTGGTTTAGGCTGTCCGTGTCCACGCTATGCATGTGTCCGCCTTATACAAGGCGATTACATAGTGAAACAGGACAGGGATACTATTTGGTGTCCTGTTTATGTCCGCATTGGGAGGTTCGACTGTACATCCTTTCACACACACAGTGACAGAACAAAATCTGCATCATAGACACCTTACTTGCACACTATGCTGCTGTGTTCTTTTTGGAAGGAGTTGTATGATTTATGTGTGTATGTATGTATGTGTGCGTGTGTAATGGCAAATATCTCCCAAATAACCACGTTGAATGGCCTGGTACTTGGAGATAAAATGGGCAGTCTTAATCTCCAGAGGTACTTTTCAGGATTTTCCTCTTGACGCATTTGTAGAAGGGTTATCGCCCTTATACAGAAATTAGTCATGACACGTTTTTGGATGAAAAAGTTGTTCTAATGCCTTTAATTGTCTAACGTGTTGATTTAAGTTAATCCAGTCATTATAAAAGATTTTGTAGCACAACTCTGTAGCTCCAGCAGATTTTGTGTTTTTAGTTTGTGTGTTTTCTTTTTAGTCAAAGATAGGGGTGGTTTGCTTATGAAATGAAATAACTGTGAAAACTCTACTTCAAATTCCGCATTTTTCCAGCATTTTTATCAAGTGAGAAAACTGCACATGTCATGAGGACTACTGCACTGTTATAGATTTAATATTAAGAGTAATGGATCTTTTAGCAAAACAGTATTTTTCCATGTTTCTGCAAGAAGCAAGAGTTCCAATCTTGCAATTTTGTAAGTTCGATTCCAGATATATTCAAATTTGTGTTTGACCGGCCCTCTAGATCTTCCAGATTTTATGTTAGAATTAATTTAGTCAGAAGTCACAACACCCACAAGGAAAGCACAAGACATGATCAAGCATCCTCTGTCAGACAACATTGGTGAGACTGACATTGAATGTTTATTTCACAGACAAAATCTTTAGACTCCAACAGAGTGGACATCATTGTTCTCTCACCCTCTCTCTCTCTCTTACTTGGCAAGCAGTTAGTAGATCTAAGACCCTAGATCCGCTAGAGCGTAACGGATCTAGGATCTTCGGCAGATCTGACTTATTTGAAAAGAGAGAAAACAGCAATAACAACAACAAAACAACAAACAAACAAACAACCAACAACATAAAAGACAAAATGGCAGATATGTAGAAACAACTTACAGGATGGGTCCATTCCTCCTTGTTATTAAACACTGTTTTCTCTTTTGTCCTCCCCAGAGCTGAACAACATTCCTTTTGAACTTGTAATAGCACTTAACCTCACCGATATCCCAGATGAGGTTTTCAACAATACGTCTTCAGCAGAGTATGTGAAGCTGGCGAAGGAAGTGAGAGAAGCTGTAAGTACATACATGTACAGATATCTGCAAGAACCCATTCTCTTTTAACTAAAATGTATAGGGTACATTAAATGACTGTGGATGAAAGTCTGCAAGAGATGATTATCACAGGATTTCAGAACAGCAGTGACTGCAAAGAGTTGTCATAACTGTAGCCAGTCACCTAATATGGTTTTTTTTTGGTGGTTTTTTGTGTGTGCTGTTTTGTTTGTTTTTGTCGTAGTTTTCTGTTTTGGTTCTTGTTTTTTGTTTTGGTTGCTGTTGTTGAGTATTTTGTTTTTTGTTTGTTTGTTGTTGTGTTGTTGTTTTGTTTTTTTTGTTTGTGTTTTTTTTTTGTTTGGTTTTTTTGTTTGTTTGTTTTTTTGTGTGTGTGTTTTTTTTTTTGTTTTTTTTTTTTTGGGGGGGGGGGGGGGGAGAGGTGTAATTAAATAATTGGTTTTGGTACTCATACTCTGTTCAGATATTTCTCCATGATAGTGCCAGTTACTAACATTCATTGCATTTAGCAGAATACAGTTAGTCAACCCCCACTGACAGGTTATGCAGTTTTCATGTTTTGCATGGCATGATGTCTTTGCCTGGAAACATATACCTGTTTTGACTTAATTGAAACCCCCTGAAGTGTTAGTACATGTACTTTTCTAGTCTCTTAGGCCATAAAGTGATAAGGAAGTGGTGTAGGTGCAGATAAAAAAACAAACAAACAACAATTAACAAACAAACAAAATAAAGGGGGGTGGGGGGGGGGGAAGAAGACAAAAAAAGGAGGTCATAATCATCATAGTCATAGCAAAGATGATTAGTATGGAGTTATTGTCGCAGAAGATTGATTCAGGGTGCAGGGTGTATAATGCTGTTGTGTGACTTAAACTTTTTGTCTGTATTGCAGCTGTTTGTCGAAATGAAGAAAACCGTGGAAAGGCTTGTTGAAGTCATTATCAAATCTATGCGGTAAGCTAGTGCAGGGAGTTTTTTTCATTGTTGTAGAACATTAAATAAATAAGTAACCTAACACATGAATAACCAGTCTTGGGTAAAACAGATGGTAGCTGATGCAGAAGGACATCAGCGTTTTGTTAATGTTCACTTATACATGAATGTAATTTTTCGCCCAAACTTCCCTGCACTGTAACTTGTTTTGCTCTTTAGTGAAACATGCATCTCGCTGAGAGAGAGAGATCGAGACACACACACCACTCCTCCGCATTCTGAGCTGTACTTAAACTTCCTCTGTATTTATTTATTTATGTATTTATTTATTCCTTTATTTAAGTATTTATGTATTTCAGTAAAGGGAGTTTGATTGTGGGCGCGGAGGCTGTTGTCAGTGAAGATGAGCCTGGTTCTGATGGACTGGCTCAAGTGGTTAAAGCTGCTGGAGATCTTAAGAACTTAACAGTCAGGGGCCAGAATGGAGAAGTTGCAAATGCCACCGTTAAAGGAGAGCTTGGTATGAATTTATGTTTTCTTATGTTTATCAATAATAATAGAAATAACAGTGATAAATAAGAAGGAGAACAAGAAGAATATCCGAGGGCACCTGACTTCAAGGAGCTCAGCGCACACATGCGCACGCACGCACGCACACGCGCGCGTGCACACACACACACACACACACACACACACACACACACAGCCATAGCCAGCATGATTGTAGGGCAACAGTTAGTGGTTAAGGGAAATTAATGAGAGCTGTGTGTCAGGTATTGTTTGAATACATGCAGTAATTTTGCTTTCTTTTATTGTTTTTCCATGATTTTTTTTTTTTTTATCCACTGTATGTAGATCAACATGCTTGCTTGCAAATAATTGTTTTACATCTTCTGATTTTCATCTTCCCTTTTTTTCTTTTTTTTTCAAAATAGATGATGTGATCTGTTGACATGGGTAGATGTGCATAGAATAGTCATTACATGTATTATTCTCTATAGAGAAAAAGAGGACTGGAAATCGATATACATGTAATTTCCATTTTCTTTCTCTGCTGCAGTCAGTGAAAATCTTTGTGACACATTCACAGCTATTGATGGATGCACACCAGATGAGGTCTGTGAAGTGATTGAAGGCTTACCAACATGCAGGTAAACTGTCTTTTGTAAGTTTTCAGAGAGAGAGAGAGACAGACAGAGAGACAGACAGACAGACTGACAGTGACTAAGTATAGTTCGTGTGTATCACATATTATCATGATTTGGATGTCAGTTGTTCTGTTCACACACATTTTGATTTGCTGTTTTTGTTTTTCTGTCTTTCAGAGCACTACCAACAGGAGGTGAGTACTCATCTACCAGCAACAGTGGCAGCACCATTGTTATTTATTGAGTGATCTAGTAGTACATGTACTGTCATTATTTTTATTGTTATGTCTCTTCTGTGTGACGCAGTTATGAGTGTTTTGAAACCAAGTTTTATGGTTCACTGATGTGTCAGTATCTAAAAGCAGACACATGGTTGTGTCAGCTGCTCCTCTGAATGAAGTTTGATGCCCTGTCACCAAAACTGTACAACAGTATTGCATCCTTAGCAGATACAGAAGAAAATAAAGCAGGCTGAAGTTGTAGTCCTGTCTCAATCCACCTTGCCAGTATCACCCAATACTACATTGTGTGCACACCAGGACATTCAAGTGAATGCATGCAGATTTGCTCTTTCGCAGTAGTATTTTCATTGCTCATGTTTCTATGGTCACTCTACCCTTGAAGGCTGAGAACACTCAGCGTGTTTGATCAAGATTTATACATTTATGTGTGTCACAGAAATCTGCAATTCAATTTTTAATCAATCGTTCTGGTGTGACTTCTGCTGTTTAGACAGCAACTTTGAGCTGATCATTGGACTTGGCGTGGGTGTCCCGCTGTTCTTCATCATTGTTGGCGTGATTGTCTTCATTGTCTACATGAAGATAAAAAGCAGAAAGGCAGACACAGACAGTGATGACGAGTAAATAATATTTTTTTTTATTTTCTGCCCTACTGTTACATGGTGTGGTGTTGCTGGGGTTTTTTTGTTTATTTTGTGTGTGTGTGTGTGTGTGTGTGTGTGTGTGTGTGTGTGTGTGTGTGTGTGCAGTGGGATAGTCACAGAGTAGTGTACACTTTGCTTTCCCTTCATGCTGTATCTTCCATTTTTAGTAGATGCTTACATGAAAAACAATGTGCACGCTGCATAAATGAGAAGACTGTGATATTATTTTTGGCACATGCTGTCCACATCGTGTTTATTATTGTATTCAACAGTCCCCAGCAATACCTGCTTAGTTTCCTCGATAATGGACTGGCATAAATGTTCCAGCATAAATGTTCAGTTTTTAAGGCGTTTTGATATAGATCTATAGATGCATAGCCCTCCAGACAGCTTGCGTCTACTTCCTCAAATCTTTCAGCACATGGTGTGACTTTTTCGTTATCCTAGAGAACAATTTATTTCACAGGCATGATCAGACCCTCTCAGGAGTCTTCTCTCGGAAAGTAGCTACACGCGCACCACTGTGGGACCCTTCCCGCGGATTGTACACGCCAGACAGTCTGTCGTCCACCTCATCGGATGGTGGTTACAAACAGCGTGGTAAACGGAATGGTGCTTTCAGGGCTGGGCCAGAGTATGATGCCTGGAATGACAGAGTCAGCCAGTCCACTGCCAAAAGGGGTAAGGGTAGATTAATATTGAAAGTGGTTTTAGAAAAGCAACTCCCAAAGTGTTAAAAGTTTGTGTGAAACAGATGCTGTAATAATAATAATAATTATAATAAATTGTACTTATATAGTGCAAAAAGTGACTCAATGCGCATACTCCCGCAATCATACGAACAAATATGCAAACACACACACACACACACACACACACACACAGCAGCTGAATCAGGAGGAGGTAAGTGGGCTTAGTCGAAAGCCAGCCGGAACAGATGCGTTTCAAGTTAGACTTGAAACGATCTATGTCCGACTGGTCTCTCAGGCCGGCAGGTAGTGTGTTCCAGAGTGACAGGGCAGCAAAGCTAAACGCACGTAACTACTGTGTCAGTTAGCCATGCATGCAATGACTATCTTTCCTCAGTTTTTCCCTGTGTTCTAGGTGTGAGTGGATGTGTGGGTGGGTATGTGTTCTCCTGTGTCACTGTAAGCACCTCGAGCTTCATAAAAGATTAGGCTCAGGACAAATACATATATTCGTCATCATAATCATCACCATTATCATTCACCATCACCATCATCTGTTATCATTATCATTATTATTATTATTTTTATTGTCCAGAGAATAATTAAGACTCTCATTTCATATCTTCGTACTTCTATTGTGATATTTACAGGTGCTGATGGTGGACCCTCAAACTTTTCATGGGATGTTTTCTACAAGGAGGTATTGCCAGATCAGCCGGTACGTCTTCACTCCAAGTCCTTCACTATTACAGTGTGATTCTTTTTCACACTACTATTATGCAAAATTATGTCATCTCAGGTTAGTTAAGGCTAGGTGCCAGGCGCTTACTGTTAAATGCGGTCAGTATGTTTAGCATTATTAAAAGCTTTGAGTTGACAGTGGTATTTGGGGGTTGCTGCCTCAACTCTTTGCCAGTTCCAGTGGTGTTCCTCCCAGGTCGTGGGTGGAATCCACGGAGGGCTTGGAAGCTGGGGCAATTTTTATTATGCATGATGATGGAGATGAGGATGATGGTAAGATAATGCTATTGAGGTCCGTGTGGTTTGGGACTGCAGGACAGGGCGCATTCCATGCTTCTTGTCATAAATATCCCAGTATTAACCAGGCCCGGAAACTATTTCACCTGCAGTGCCGGCCGTGTAATCATCCACATCATAAAATGTGTCATACCAAAGGAAGCACCCCCAAAGTCGCACCCATGAAGTGGGTGAATCTTGGCCGTGTTGCAACAGCCTCCCCATTGGGCCCATAGCACACCCGCTCTGGGTAGGAGCTGACCTAGGTAGGAAAAATCCCGCTTTCCTCGGCTAGGACTCGAACCTGGGTCTCCCGGTCCATGGTCCAAAGTGCTAACCACTACACTACGGGGGCCGGTGAGTTGACAGTGTTTTGGTTGCTGGTGTTTTCAGATTGTAAGAGTATTCATCGTATGAAATTTTGTAGACATGAAATAAATGTCTTACTACCAAGGGAAACAGATCGTGTATGCTAAATGTGAGTTTCTGTCCTTTCCAGTTTGCTATGCCACGACCGAAAGTAGCTGCATCTACGAACCCAGCATATGCGGTAAGACCCATGCATTGAGATATACGCTGTGCGTGTGTATAGACATACGATGCATATAAGTTTGTATATCCACAGCATTTTGTGAGGTTCGATTGAAACTGATATATTCCCATATGAAATGATAAGTGCTCTGAACATGCTTCTAAGTGTCAGATATTTCTCTGATCTCAGTGTTCGCTAGAAAATGACGTCAAGTGATACAGTTGACTCTGTGTGTGTGTGTGTGTGTGTGCGCGCGCGCAGTCCCCTAGGAAGGATGAAAGAGGAGTTGACTCCTACACATGAGACTAACCTCGACCTGACCACAACAGCCGCCACCCTTTGGCCATGGAACATTGAACAGCGTGCTTCAGCACAACATATTTTGTCACATTCTCCTTGATTTCTGTTGAACCTTACCGGCAGATCAAGTTTTCGCATACATTTTTCTGATCGCTGACCACATGAAAAAAACATGATGGGAGGATGTGGTTCGCAGACCTTTGACGCGTCTGGTACATAAATTGGCCTTTACCTACAGTAATGGTGATGATTACATGTAAAGCATGAACATAAGCACTTTATAGTACTGGCACTTTATAGTACTGGTAGTGTACTTGTTATGTACTCAGGATGATTTGTGCATATATATATATATATGTGTATGATCTCTCACACATATGTGACCCTCCACCACGAATTGAGTCTTCTTGTGCTATTTGTTCATGTTACAAGACGACTCCTTTCGTGGTGGAGGGTCACATATGAGATTTTAAGTTACATACCTGTGTGTGCTTTCTTTGTTAAAGAGGAGGGCATGTTGATCGTGTTGAAGAGAACAATTGAACTATTTTAATCATTCTATACTATGCAGACATTTTAAATGTGGATACATGTAGAATGGGTGCAATACATGTACAGCTATATGTCATTTCAAGATGAACATTTTTTAAATCTCTAGTTCTTACAATCGCCTCACTGTTTGTTGTTGTTTGTTTTACAAATTCTTTTCTTCATTGTTGTGTTATTGACGTTTTTGGGATTTTTTTCTTTCTAGTTTAGGTTGTGTGTTTGTGAAAGGGGGTTATTGTGTTGTTGTTTCTTGTTGTTGTTGTTTTTGGTTGTTTTTTGTTTGTTTGTCTTTTGTTGTTGTTTTTTGTTGTTGATGGTTTGTTTGTGTGTGTGTTGTTGTTTTTTTTTTTTTTTTTTTTTTTGGGGGGGGTTGTTTTTTGTTTGTTTGTTTTTTGTTGTTGTTGTTGTTGGTTTTTTTTTTTGGGGGGGGGGGGGCGTTGGTCTTGCCTCTTGTCTTTTGGGTTGCAGAATATGTATAGAGTTTTATAAGGGCTGGAATGTAAATATACAATTGTCGCACTGTTAAAACACTTGCACCTCTTGTATCAGAATGTTACCAAAGACCTTGGAATCAGAAAGACGCGTCACTCCTGTCCTCGTAAGAGAGACATATAGCGGGACAACGCGAAGAGTTGTCTGCCCGCATTAGCGCGCATCCTAGATCTGGCCCCCATAGTATTAGCATGGCGGAAAGTGGAAAGCGATCACAAAAGCCGGGCTTGCAATTGTGTTCCGCGCCGAATTGTTCAAATAACAGACAAATATAAACGGGGAAATACTTCTTTTGGTATTCCTGTTGAAAAACAACCATTTTTTTCCCCGCTTTCTTGTTTAAAAAAAAAAAAAAGACCTCAAGTGGTACGTGTGCATGCAGTGTAAACAAACAGTAAACACACGCGGTTGACGCAGATACAGCGTAATTTTTGTTGTTTTTTTTCCGGACTTTACAAATCACGGTGACTTAAACTGTGCTAGCGTCTACCTGCATCTAAACTCACAACACACACACACACACACATACACACACACACACACACACATACACACACACACACACATACACACACACACACACACACACACACACACACACACACACAGTTGTCACTCATACGGCGGCAGGTACGTTCATCGGCACTTTTTCCAGTTCACATACTGTTGGGGGGAAATCTGTAGGTATGTACAGAACTCTTTTCTTCAAAATAAAGAGGTTTGCATGCAGTGTAAACAAACAGCAGTAAACACACGTGGCAGGCGCAGACATCAGGTTTTGGTGTTGTTTTTGTCGTTTTTTTGGCGGTGGTGTTTTTTTTTTAACTTTACAAATAACGTTGACTTGAACTGTGCTAGCGGCACGTTGCACTGATACACACACACACACACACACACACACACACAGAACAAAATCATCCGGCTGAACTTCATTCTAACCATTGTAAAACCATATCACAACATAGATTCTGCTGGTTCGTCGGTCGCAGATATGATTAATGCTGAGAGCAGGAAGTATTCAGCGGATGCGTCCATCTTTAGATCTCTCGCACATTCGATCTTTCTGTGTTCCGTACTAGTTTTACTTGAACACATCGAACGAAATGCACTACGTAGCCTACGTACAGCAGTGAAAGCCAAACTAGATCTTTCGTTCGTCCTCCGGAACTTTGAAAGTACTTATGTTTTCCATAGGCCTAAAACACATGTGAAATACATGGGGGAGACCACCTGTCAGTCGCTGACATCTTCGTTTTTGTTTATTTTGTTAAAATGTTTTACGGCGGCTAGTGTAGGGTTGGGTCAAACAAACAGAGACTTTTTACAAGCATGCGGATTCTATACTAAATTTATGCCAGTCACACGTCGTGGATGCGGCGATTTTGGTTTTCACGTGTGATGCTGTGTGTTATGTTTGGGAGAAAATAATCTTGGCTCCAACTTCGATACCGATCTTGGCTCCAACTTCGATATCGTAGGCATACCTACCTCTATTTTTCAAGGGGGAAATCTAAAGAAAGGTTTTCCCGTTCCTGGTGTTCGCTTCTGACAGCAATTCGGCGCTGCACACCATTGCACGCCTGAATTTTTGCGTGGTTTCTGGCTTTCTGCCATACTGCCATTACTGTGTAGATCTGCGGGATGCGCGCTAATGCGCGCAGACAACTCTTACGCGTTGTCCCTCAAAGGGAGGTAAGTGAACTATCTTTATGTTTCCAAGATCTTTGATGTTACTGTATGTCATTCACGTTTCACGTATTTTGAAACGATAAATAACTATCCTGTGTTCAGTATGTTGTATACCTCATGAATATCTATTGTATAACTGTACAACCAGATGTTTCACCTACATTGTAAACATTACTCATACCAATGTGATTTGGAGACAAATTATTTTTGCATGAATTTTATTACGGTGCTCATCTATTTCTACTTTCACTATATTGAAAACCATTTACATGTGTGTAATGTACTTGCATTATTTTTTGTCACCTTGCTCTCACATATAATTCATGAGTTCCATATTAATGTGTGAACATGTTTTGTTTCAAAACTGTGTGTATGTGACAATTAACCTACAAACTACAGTGCTTATAACCAGTTTCTATACTACAGGGGAGCCAGATTCCCAGAATGCTACAGATCTCCGGAATGAAAACTTTCAAAAATCAACTTTTCCAGATTCAGAACTTTGGAAAATTACTTTTTCCGGATTGGCAAAATCAGCAAACAAGAAGTTCCACCCGTTTTGGGGTACTAACACTAGAAGAAACTTTCCTCCCTTTTTTTTTTTTAGGTCAGAATTCAGCAGCAGTGGGCCTTTGTTTCAGGGAATTTTTTTCTGTTTAAATGCTGTAAACTGACTGAAGTTGAGTAACAGTTTTGCACAGTCACTGAATTGCTGTGCACATAGCACATGCTATTTCCTCTCGTCCAACAAGAGTGAACCACCATTTCTACAGTTCGACTGCAGTTCAGAAGAACAGAAGCAGCATCAGCTTGAAATAGTTTACATTCTTCCTATTTCAGTTTTCTGCAATTTCGTTTTGCTTACAGTCAGTGATGTGGTGGCATCTGCCATTAACATCTTCACCTACCAACAGGAATCACGGCAGTTGTAGGGTTAAACCGACCATTTGCAATTACATGACAAATCCAGTAACAGTGAGTTTTAGAAATTTCAAATGAAGTTACGTTTACTGTTCACGTACTGATCTTTCTTATGGTACGATGTGTAAGTGACCTATAACATAAATATCCATACTCAACAATACAGTTTATTGATTTATGATAAGTATATTTATATTCCAGTGCATCTATTTGTGACTGTCAAATTATATTTATTTTACGTAAATGACGGCACTATCTAAACCAGAAAATACTTGTACATGAATAAACCATCTTGCGTTTTGTGACATCCTTTATGATATTGAGAGTGTGTGTATGTTTTATTGTTTGTGGTTTTTTTTTTTTTGGGTGATGGTGGTGGTGGTGGTGTTTTGGGTGTTTGTGTTTGTTTTTTTAATGGGGGGGGGGGGGGGGGGTATTATGGTGTGTTTGGTAATACGGTTGCCAACGATTTTCGCCAATAGCTGTTCATGGAGCCACTTTCTTATAATAATCAAAGAGAAGATGATCTCGGCCTAGTTACCTAACATAGTTACCCAGAATATTACATGACAATCGCAGGGTTCTTGGTTCCTCCATTCCTTCTCAGTGTAAGTGAAAAAAAATCAACATTTCCACTGCTTTTTGGTAACCTTTGTAGTTCCTTTTCAAAGAACGTATCCATTCTAAAGTAATATCTCGACATCATTCACTGACGCCACTGTTTCTTACTGTTACATTAAGGTTTTAGACGCACACATCATTTACTGAACAGGATTACCTTATATGTCATTGCCACTTGGGGCTTACAGGACGTATATATGTTAAGCTTATTTTGCTACTTCAAACTTTTTCAGCTTTCGTTTTCACTGAAAATTACACTCGTGCTGAGAAGAAACAGAGGACCCTGACTGATGTGAAATGCATTACTTCACTCTAGTCCCGGCTGGGGCCAAATATTTGTGCTGGTTTTTTCATCGTTGCCCCGTCTTTGATACAGTATCACCGTATGTGGTGGAAAAGGATGTTAAACCCCCAAACACACACCCCCACTTCACTATAGGCCAGGATTGACATGCCATCTTTGATAAACATAAAAACGTGACTGCAGAAAAAGTTATGACTGAAAATCATTGGCGACTGTCCATGTGCATTACCGAACGCACTGTAACAGAATCACAATGGACATTTACCAATACATGAAACAAATGAACAAGCATTTCAATCTTAAATCTAGCTGTGGTAAGTGATTTTGATAAATAATCAGGGCCCGTATGTAAAAGTCCAGGTTAATTTAAGCCACGGCTACAGGTCTAACCCAAACTAGGACAAAAGAAACCCAAAAGCAAAATTAAAAAGGAAGCAAAGAAAGGAGAAAAAAAATCCTTCTGTAACAGCTTAGGCACCTTGCTGGAATGGGCCCGCTTCTTGATTTAAAACAAAACAAAAAACAGAACATTTAACCCTAGAGCTAGTTTAGACTCTAACCCAGGGCTAAAAGCCCTAACCTCGACTATTACATGCAGGTCCAGGGTAGTTAGTAAGGCTCAGTATAGTTTGCACCCATGGGCCGTATTGGGCGAACTATAGTATACCAACGCAGCCATGCTGATTTAGTAGAGTTCGCCTGCTTAGATCGGTTTGGGGTTAGGGTTAGGTTTAGATTTAAGGTTGGGGTGACCTTGTGCTAATGGTGCAGTCGCTAGGTTGTTTAGGCGGTCGTAGTGCATTTACAACAGGTACAAATGACACAAGGGGGCAAACTAGACCAACGCAGCGTTATTAAGTGCTTCTCCTGTGCAGGACTCGTGGAATTGTATACAGTGACCAGAAACATCCATTTCCTTCACACTGCCTGTTAGACATCTCTGTCGGTGTAGTATGTATACGGTTCACACCAAGATAATATGACTTTGAGGAGAAATCTTACAACTGCTGTAAATGGATTGTCAGCTGTGAAGGATTTACAAGTTTATGGTGTGGCACGTGACACATGCTTCAAGGGTTTTATGGTCACATGATCATGCACTGGGTGGCATGGGCGTACCGATGAGTTGGACTGGACAGGTGAGTTTCCTGAAAATGTGAATGCGCACAGCAAACTTTTTTTCAACTGCTTTCTGTGAGGTTTGGTTTTCTTGTGTTGGTGGGAGGATAGGGTATGGAGGAACGTGTTGCATCCAGAAATGAAAGCTTACCAAACTGTCAGTTATTTGGGGGCTCTTTGCTTGCACACCTCAAGCACACATCTCGATTAGCACCACAAACCAAACAAGTAAAAACTTTGAGAGAACTTTTAATGGTATAAATACCCACAGAAATAAATAATGGTAAAATATGATGCGGCCCCATAAAGTCTTCTCAACAAAAAAAACTGTCTGGTTGGATTCTGAATAAATAGGACTTAAAACAAGATAATTTTCTTCATATGTAATATATGTTCAGACATTACAGTGTCTGAAACAAATTGTGCATGAAAGATTTCAATGAAAACTTCAAGGTAACAATTGAAAGCAAAGAAAACGGTAACACTAACGCATTCTGATGGTCACTTTTGAGGAAAAAATTTAAGAATTTCCCGTAGCAAACAAACAAGCAAAAAACAGTAAAAATTCAAATGTACTTGACACTGGAGCAAGATTCACACCCTTGTATGAAGTCTCATACAAAGAGACTAGGAATATATTGGTAAGTAATGGCTTGATAAGGCTTTGCCATAGTCATGAAAAAGGTAAACACAAGGATGATGTATTCAAAATGTACTTGAGCCAGTTGGCACACATGCTTAAATGACTTCCCAGGTGGTACAGGCAAAAGATTCATGAAGGCATTTTTTTTTTAAAAAACAATCCTGCTGCTTATCACAAAAAGTCTCATTCACAACGAAAAGGCACTGGCAGCAACACATTCCTACACCCGAAACACATTCCTACACCCTAAACACAATTCTGCACCCGAAACATTCCTGCACCCTAAACACCAGTAGTGTGCTTGTCCACATAAATGTAAGAAATTACTTCATTTGTCCTTCATGCAAAAAGAAAAAAAAGTTGTATTGTTGGTCTTATCGCCCGAAATTGTTTGCGTTGTTTTAGCTTAACACAAACAGGTTTTCCCAACTGAGAACGAGTGACCTGCATTTAAACTTATTCAGATCGAGATTCCGGGTTCTTTCCTATGAACTCGCACCTGACAAATTGAAGGGGGGGGGGGGGGGATAGAAATAAATTTAAAGATTAATAACGTACATGCATTTTGTGACAGGGCGGTCAAAAGTGTGAGTGTCCGGTACGTATCTACCAGGGTAAGATTTCGCACCAGCTGGTCAGTTCTGGTGTTTTCTTTTATCCCCTGCGTGTTTTACTCGTTCTTGTCTTTTTCTCTCTCTGTTATTTTATTTTCTTTCCACCCAACCCTTGCCTTAGTCTCTGTTTATGCATCTCGTACTGATATTTTAGTCTCGGCTTAGTCAAGCTAGTCTCGGACTAACGTCATAGTCTCTCTCTCCATGCATCAGTCCCCAGCCCTTTATCTATATTTTTCTTTTAATTTGCCTTGTACACACGTGTGCTATTCGGATTACAACGGTTATTATTTTGCCACGTTTCATGCTGAGGGGAAGACAGTAGGCGTCTACCACGCGGATTAGGTGTTGTTTTTTGTTGTTGTTTTTAATCTCTAATTTTTATTTTATTTTCCCCTGTTGAAGTTTTGCGTGCATACGACCTGTTGAGACTCTCTCTCTCTCTCTCTCTCTCTCTCTCTCAGAGGGGAGCCGGGGTGGTCGAATGGTAGAGCGTTGGACTTCTAATGCTCGGGTCGTGAGTTCGATCCCGGCTGGGGCCAAATATTTGTGCTGGCTTTTTCATCGTTGCCCCGTCTTTGATATCACCCTATGTGGTGGAAAAGGACGTTACCCCCCAAACACCCACCCACCCAACCCTCTCTCTCTCTCTCTCTCTCTCTCTCTGTATTATTATCTGTATTATTGTTGTCGTTGTTGTACATATGCCCACATTTTTGGTCATAGGCCTTCGAAGGGAACTTTATTGTTAAAGGTACTGTCGACGTCATTGCCATCATCATCATCATCTTCATCATCATCACGAGTAGTAGTAGTAGTAGTAGTAGTAGTAGTAGTAGTAGTAGTTTTATAATAATGATAATAATAATAATTATTATTATTATTTCCATATGAGAAGTAAAGTGTGAACCTGCGGCATGATGATGAAGTGAAACTAGGGAATGTTCTCACGGGGGTATATCGTATTTCTAGATCCAGCAGTGTTCAGACGTGTGTTATTGAAATTTATGACATGTTCTCAAAACATGCAGTGCTTGTTGAAGAACGTCATAAACGCAAGAGCATTAAAAAACAAAAAAACACCACAATCATACCAACACACGAAGGAGTGGCAGACATTATGCATACAACTAGGGTAACTTTCTTTCACCTGCGTTCAGCTCACTTGAAATCGTTTAGCTCTTGACAACTTTATGTAGGTAGCTCACCTGACACAAAAATGAAAGAAAGAAAAAAAAAGATCTGTATGAGTTAGTAGCAAATATTACCAGTAGAAGCTACTTCAAGCAGGGGCCTCAGCGTAGCGGAATTTGTAAGACCCCCCCCCCCCCCACCCCCCCACACACACCACGCCTCCAACCTCCGCCTAACCCCCGCCCCGATCACGACAAACAATTTCGCATACCCCTCCACTGCCCTCCCTCCCCGCCCCCTCCCCTCCCTCAAAAGAGAGAGAGAGAGAGAGAAGTGGCAAAATGAAGAATCATTTTTGTGCACCTACTTCGATTTGCTAAACAAAATCTCGAAAGTCCTTCGATTGTACTTGCTTTTTTTTCGGGGAAGGTGGGGGCAGGGGGTGGTGGTGGTGTTCCTGCGTTTTGTTTTGTTTTTTGGTGTGCGTGCGTGCGTGCGTGCGTGCGTGCGTGCGTGTGTGTGTGTGTGTGTGTGTGTGTGTGTGTGTGTGTGTGTGTGTGTGTTGTTTGTGACAAATATGCAGAAGACGGGAAGGCTTTCGAGTCACTTTCAGGCTTTCAACAAAACATTAATCTGCAATAGTGCCCGTGTCTGGTTCATTTTTTTTCTTTTTAAAGAGCAAGTTGAAGTAGGCTAGCCTACCTTCTTCAACTCTCTCAGGTTGGGTTTATGGCCTACAAGTGTTGCTGTGTCCCAGTCATCATTGCTGTACCTAAAACAATTCTTTCTGGGCGACACCTTGAAACTCTACCGCGAAGATAACACTTCAACTGACGTCACAATAAATACAACGTTACGTGGTCGGCTTTACAGACAACAAGCTTCGTCACAAGATGTAGCGGCGACCAATGGAAAGTTAGTCTGAACGCTCGTGAAGTCCCCACCCTGCGCTCCTCATTGCAGTTGAGACACAAGATACCCGGGTACGGGACAAGGAAGACACGCCTTGTTGTATAGCTGTCGGCTATAGCAGGGGACGCTCGAGGTTGTAGCTGGTAGCCTGGCGCTTACCAACCAGCCATGGGGAAGCTGACAGGTGCGTAATTTTGCCGTAATTATTGTCTTCCGCTGTTTTAGCAGCTTGTTCGAACGCACTGTGCATAGGCATCGAGCGCCTGTGCGCTGCTGTTTTGTCTTAGTGGTTGTTGCGGTGATGTGCTCTATAATGGTATTGCCTTATTATCTGTCCGAGTCTGTCCTTCGCCGGGTTTGGGGCGTGTGCGTGTCTTTCGCGTGTTCCGGAACTATAGCTGGCTGAATCACATCTCGTTTGTAAAGACACCTGTGCGTTTTCTTCGATTTTGGCTTGGTTCTACCGTAACTACCACCACCCTTGGTCTTCGATTTGTCTTATAGTATTTTGAATATTTTCAGACATATGTAGCCATGTTATTTCTGAAATGACATCCTCTGGCGTTTTGCACGTCCTCTGCGACCACTTTCTCCACCAGATGTGATGTCTGTTCCTCGGATTTTTTAGGCAGTTCTCTTGGGGCTAACTTTTCAAAGCAGAATAACGGATGGCATGTCGAAAAACAATTACTGTTCTCGTTTATATCTGCCTTTTTTCGTTTGTGTATTCAGAGACTTACATTAACTTGAGTATTGTTGTATGTACGAGTAGTTACGTCTTTGGTGCATTGCGGGTGCATACAAAGCAGTATCACGGATGACATTTCAGGAAAAACTTGAAGTGTTTGTGTGTGTGTGTGTGTGTGTGTGTGTGTGTGTGTGTGTGTGTGTGTGTGTGTGTGTGTGTGTGTGTGTGTGTGTGTGTGTGTGTGTGTGTGCACTGACTCAAGAGACTAAGGACGGGTTTTGTGTACATATAGCTGTATTTCATTAAGTCTTTGGTGCATTAGAGATGCACAGAACACCCTACTGGGACGGGAGGGGCGGGGGGGGGGGGGAGAGAGAGAGAGGGGCAGAGAGAGAGACAGAGACAGACAGAGACAGACACAGACAGACAGACAGAGAGAGACAGAGAGACAGGCAGACAGACATTCATTTACATTCGGTATTTTACGGTGCTGGTGACAAGGAATGCAACTGATCTCCTCAGTGTTTGCCCGGCACGAAATGATTGACTCGAGTACAGTGCTAGCCTTACACCCATGAATTATTAATCCTTCAATCCAGAGACAGGAAATGTCGTTATTGTTTGTATATATATCCCCCTTCCTACTACAAAACCCTCTGTGAGTTTTCTTGGTTAGTCATTTGGCTGGTTGGTTGGATGGGTGCGAAGTTTCTGTTTGTTCTCCCCCCCCCCCCCTCCCCGTAACTGGCAGACGATCATGCTATTTATTTATTTATTATTATTATTATCATCATCATTATTATTATTATTATTGAAACAGACCTTCGTTAAGAGTGAATATCAATAATAATAATATGAATCCATCCCCCCCCCCCACCCCAAACTTTTGGGAACGGGTAGGGTGTAATTCAATAATAATAATAATAATGAGGATTTGTCTGGCGCCCAACCTCCTGCTGGAGCTCTGGGTGCCTCACAATAGTAGGGTGGCAATACATACACATGAAATACGTCACATTACATTAATAAGCCTTTCGCACTCTGCGCCCCATCTGGAGATCCACAGCCCTATCCCTGCGAAACAAGATCCGGATCTTCAACTCAAATGTGAAGTCGGTCCTACTCTATGGCTCGGAGACATGGCGCACCACCAAGACAAGCTCCCACAAGCTGCAAACCTTCATCAACAGATGCCTCCGCAACATTCTCAACATCAGATACCCACTGGTGATCACCAACCAAGACCTCTGGGAGGGAACAAGACAGGTCCCCATCGTACAGGAGATCAAGAAAAGGAAATGGGGATGGATCGGACACACTCTGCGAAAGTCAACATCAAATGTCACCAGGCAGTCCCTTGATTGGAACCCCCAGGGAAAGCGCAAAGTGGGCCGACCGAAGCAGACCTGGCGGAGGAGTACGGACGCTGAAGCCAAGGCCGCCGGAACGACGTGGGCCGAACTAAAGAGGGCGTCCCAGAACCGAGTGCGCTGGCGGAGTGTGGTTGCAGCCCTATGTTCCCCAGGGAATAAAGAGGATTAAACTAAAACTAACATTAATAAGCTGAGGAAAGATACTTTCTGTGTACTTACAAAAGCTTGCAGTTATGCCCTAATTTAGCTTTCTCATAAATTAGTACCCATCTCCTCCCTTTCCAAATTCTGCCTGGGGAGTCGGGTGGCTCAACCGGATGACCACTGCACTCACGATCAGATCGCGTCCCAGGTTGGAACCCCGATTGGGTCAACATTTGTACAGGCATTTTACTAGGGGATTAGAGCCAGAACATTTTTACTTTCAGAATCGGCCAGACTGCCAAGATTTTTGTTACTTTGTTATCTTAAACTTTCTTTTTACCGGAACGCTGTATTTGTAGGCTGTGACAACATTTTCGCCACGAAGAATTAGGGGGGGGGGGGGATTTTGACTCAAACTAGTCCTTGCATTAAGTTCCAATCCGAACATGAACTTTAAAAAAATATTTTTCTTGTCCTCTCCCGTAAGCCAGTACACTTGCGTGGAGTAGCCTAGCGCCTAGTCCTGGTGACCCTCTCGTCCTAGGGAGTTTTGCCCCGGGTTAGAGTCCAATCTCGAACTAAACTAGCTTTAGGGTTAAATTTTGCGGGGGGACGGGGGGGTGGTTAAATCAGGAAGCGGGTCCATTCCAGCAAGGTGCCTATGCCGTTATAGAAGGATTTTTGTCTTTCTTTCTTTGCTCCCTTTTTATTTTTATTTATTTATTTATTTTTTGAGGGGGGGGGTCTTTTGTTCTAGTCTGGGTTAGGCCCGTAGCCGTGGGTTAAATTAACCTCGAGTTATGTATACGGGCCCTGTACTCAGCATGTGGAGTTCACGACTGAAAACACATAGCCGGGTAGCCCGGCAGACTACCTATCACGTGTAATCTCGAGAGGGCCGGGTGCGTGTGACCGCACTTTGGTTCTTGTGTTAGATTACGGGTAGCCGACCCTTCAGTAATTCCCGAAATCTTTAGATCCTGACTAAACTGGGTGTGTAAAGTCAATATGGAAGCGACAAAGTGCAATGATATTAATTAAAAAAAAAAAAAATGCTAACAGA
The DNA here is from genome assembly GCA_018292915.2 of Batillaria attramentaria. Taxonomy (NCBI): domain Eukaryota; kingdom Metazoa; phylum Mollusca; class Gastropoda; family Batillariidae; genus Batillaria; species Batillaria attramentaria. The sequence goes on from JACVVK020000246.1 coordinate 319,568, forward strand.
GCTGTTTTAAACATTGGACTCTCGTGAGTCACACACCGTCACACCGGCACCGTCACACACTGACGCGCGAGCACACACACCGGCACACTGACGCGCGAGCACACACACACACACACACACACACACACACACACACACACAACACACACACACACACACACACACACACACACACACACACACACACACACACACACACACACACAGGGTACACTGGCTGGTCTAATGTAAATCAGTTGTGAACTAAGGTTTCGGATTTTTGAAACATTTGTTTAAACTTACGTCGAATAAAAATACCCCCCCCCCCCCAAAAAAAAAAAAAAAAAAAAACAAGATGGCCACCAGCCCAATATGTTGTTTCCATTTGATCACCTGCTATCGTCACGGTCGTTCTTTTGTAATGCCATGTATCCACACACACACACACACACAC
>JACVVK020000246.1:322500-367500 GCA_018292915.2 Batillaria attramentaria
AAAGCTGGAATCCAGCTTCAGCCCGACGCGGATATCCGACAATCAGTATTAGTAATGTCCTTGGGAATTACAGTTTTTCATTCATAAGACAAACGGCCGCACGATCATCAGCCCAAGTACTGTCTAATCAGGGAGAGAGAGAGACTGAGAGAGACTGAGAGAGAGAGAGAGAGAGAGAGAGAGAGAGAGAGAGAGAGAGAGAGTCTGTGTGTTCGATTTACATATGGTGCAATTGACATGATTTTTTTTTTGTTCTTGACTCTCCCCCCCCCCCTTTAAAATCTCTCTCTAAATTATTCATTTGTGAAGGAATAAAGTACGATAGGCTTTACAGCGCCTACAATCTATCCCTCTAAAACGTGGGGGAGCCGGGGTGGCCCGGTCGAATGGTAGAGCGTTGGACTTCTCAGTAATGCTCGGGTCGTGAGTTCGATCCCGGCTGGGGCCAGATATATTTGTGCTGACTTTTTCATCGTTGCCCCGTCTTTGATATCACCCTATGTGGTGGAAAAAGGACGTTAAACTCCCAAACACACACCAACCCCCACCCTCTAAAACGTGACTATGATGATGAAGTTCTGTAGAATAGACATAAAAGCATGTAAATTGAAATCTGTCCATACTCGTCACTGAGGTTTTGTTGCTGATCAACACTACTACTGAGTGCCGGTCGGTCGGGGCCGCGTGTGGTACTGATTTTCCGTTCCGTTTTTCTCCACCTTCCATTTTACTTGATTTTTGTTTGTTTGTTTCAGCGGTCGTCGTGGTCTTCAGCCTCCTCGTTACTACTGTGTCCGCAAGCCACTTTCCTGGTTAGTAGCAAAGACATTACATTACCGTGGTATCAGTGACTGATAATTAGCCACCAATAGACAGTAAGCCAATTCAAGCCGGGCTCGGAGTTCTCCACTCAGTGATATTAACTCCTCGACCTCACTGGCTGAGTCAGTTTCCGGAGCGGGAGAAAAGCAACTGGTTCCGCATTGAGAAGGTCTAACTTTGTCAAAATGGTTTGCCGGTTCAAGTTTTGACCACATCCCCGACTGAATCCCATGAGCCATCAAAAATCCTTTTTTTCTGAGTCCAGTTCTCCACTTCCTGTCGGTTAACGAATTTGATTGGCTGACCGTGACCTTTGCCCTTGAAAGTGCGTAGCAGACGCGAAAATTTGATCGCGAAGTGTCGTCTGGAAACTGACAAGAAGAAATCAAGACGACCAGCAGAAGATGGTCCCAGATGTGATCAGAATCGGAGGGTGTTTTGTGAGTCCGATAGCTTCTGGGGATTGAAGAGATTTTTGAATGTTTTAAGGTATCATTTATGTGAAAACTTAGCAAATTTAGCAGAGCTGCATGGGAAACGTAACTTCCTGATTTCTCGCACGGTTTGGTTCCAGACTCCGGCGAAGCAGACGATGCGGTAGAAGACGAAATGCAAAGGGAGGGACTGACGATCGTGGACTACGAAAGTTTCTTCAGTGTGTATGGTAACAGAAGGATACGAAACACCCCTTCGGAGCGAGATTTCCGAATGCTGCCATTGATGCCAGATGGTCAACATGACCAACAACATACCATGCTGTGGCCTTCAGAGATCGGTTTCGGCAAACCGAGAGAGAAGAGACAGGCAGAAGCAGATGAGATTGTGTTTTCAGGCGGTACGAATATTGCTTCTGTTTGAGGCAGCACAGCTGATTTGACTGTGTACTGTATTTTTCTTTGGTGATCTTTGGTGGCCCATTGGGCCACTCCAGAGTTCACTGATAAAGTGCAGATGTATCGATCATCACAGAATCTATTTTCTTTGGCATGTATTTTTGGAATGTGGAAAAAAATAAGTATTTTAGAGGTCAAACAAAGAAACCGGCTTTTGCACCAAAGACTGTTGTGAGCTGGCGAGAATTTGATCACTGAACCACCACTTGAAGCACACCTTAGAAGTACAATGTTTCACCTCAGAATGTACTAGAGTATGTGGTGTCTGCCGCCTAGAAATGTTCCACTACACAATTTTCTTTCATTAAGTTTTGAGTTCTGCTTAGAAACCAACTACATGCTGTATCAGCGCAAAAATAAGATTTTGCTGAAGATTTAGGGTGATGCATTGCATTCATGCGGAAAAACAGACGAGATGATGGTGTTTATTTGCAGAAAGTTTAGTGAATTGATTTAGATTTGTGTCTTTGCAAGCAGTAGTGAATCCCTTACAGGCCCAAAAATACATTCCACCAGGCTGCTTCTCTGGAAAATTCATGCTTGTTGCGCTTCTACAAGTATTATTCATTGAAAATTCTTGAGATATTTATCATTATACACTTACAGTGATTTTCATTTGTGTATACATGTCACTATGTGTGTGTGTGCATGCGTGCGTGCGTGTGTTGCTGTTTTTGTTCAATTTTGTTGTTTGGCTTTCCACTTATAATTTCAGATAATCCTTGTGAGAATGATACCAGTCCCTGCGATACCACTACACAAGACTGCATATTTGACATAGAGCAAGAAGATGGTTATGTTTGTGAATGTAAAGAGGAGTATGAAGAGTCACCATCTGGAGCCTGTGTCGGTAAGGTTACTGTTAGCAACAGGTTTATGTTTTACTCAAGGGTTTAAGGCATACAGTGATTGAGAACCTTGTATTCTTTACAGCTAGGATATCGGTACATGTACACACTTTGTATATATATATATTATTCATGTTGGTTGACAGAAACTTGTGATTAACCAGACCCCAGAGAGTTAACAGCTCCTTATAGACAAAACCTTTTTGGAATACTGTGTGTGAACAATGCAAACAGGAACATCACATAGCAGCTTCACTGTCTGAAAATCAATAATTATACCATCTGTTCACACCTAATATCAATGTACAATGATTTTTTATTTCCATTTTTTGTGATACACTAACTCATACTGCATGTATACTATTTTTACTCCTGTTTGCTTCGTTACAGAAATCCCTGATAGCAAGAAGCTGTATCTTACCACAGTTTTGAATTACGCATATGAAACTGATCTTGGAGACCAAACCTCGACAGCATTCCAAGAACTGCAGAATATGTCTCAAAAAGCGGTATGTAAATTTGAGATGTTTTTCACTGTGACAGCAACTGCAAGCTTACAGGCCTTTGTGTTTTTTGTGGTGACAGGCAAAACAAGTTATTAGCAAGGCTGGTCACAGTAGTCAGTAGAGCTATTTCTCTTCATTGTCTACTTCAGCATTTTAACCCTCGAATATACTGGTCTACCTCTAGGGCTTTTTCATCATAAGGCATTTTTAATTCAGCTAAGGCCCCCCCAAAAAAAACAAAAAAAAAAAAACAAAAAAAAAAAACTGTTGTTTCTGGTAACTCGATCGACCTTATTCCCCCCCCCCCCCCCTCGAATATACTGGTCTACCTCTAGGGCTTTTTCATCATAAGGCATTTTTAATTCAGCTAAGGCCCCCCCCCCCCCCCCCCAAAAAAAAAAAAAAAAACAAAAAAAAAAAAAAACCTGTTGTTTCTGGTAACTCGACCGACCCTATTCCCCCCCCCCCCCCCCCAAAAAAAAAATAAAAAAAATTGTTGTTTCTGGTAGCTTGATCGACCTTATTCTCCCCCCCCCCCCCCCCCCCCCCCCCGACCCTAAAATTTTTTTTTGGGCTGCTGGAAAAAAAACAAAACAAAAAACCCTAGCACGACCAGTTTCGGTTTTCATGCGCCTGTCGTCAGGGAAGTCGTGCGCCATCGCGGACATAAGATTAGAACGAAATATGGTAAGATAGTGTGTTATAATATTAAATACAGTTTCACAGAGCATCATTTCTTATTAATGCCCTGTTTCTTTGTTCTTGGATGTGTGTGTGTGTGGGGGGGGGGGGGGGTAACTCCCCCCCCCCCCCCCCCCCAAAAAAAAAAACCTACCTACCTACCCTATTTTTTTTAGCCAGGTTAGCAGAAACCACAATATACATTTTTTTTTTGGGGGGGGGGGGGGGGGGGGCCTTAGCCAGGGTTCATAGAACATCAGCAAAAGTAAGAAAATTAGAGAAATTTATTTGAAGTTTCATAATCGTACTGGTAGACTGATTCTATAATTACTGATTGGGTATGGTGTTGGTCAGATTCACAACCAAGGCTCTTCCCCCCCCCCCCCCCCCCACACACACACACACACAGATCTCTCTCTCTCTCTCTCTTTCTCTGAGTTGTTTCTCTAAAATTAATTAGTTGCATCAGTTGACTGGAAGCCTCAATAATTTTTTCAGTCTTTGTAGGATATCAAATTTAAAATGTGGACCACCTGGTTTACAGAAATTTATGCAGTGGAATTTGGTATAGTTATCGTTGGTAAACACTCCAGGTGTCAAATTTCAGATGATATACACAGTGTGCTATGTGTGTGTGTTTGTGTGTGTGTGTGTGTGTGTGTGTGTGTGTGTGTGTATGTGTAGTTTTCAGATCAGTTCAGTGGTGTTGCTGGCTACAAGACCCTGCGAGTTTCAGAATTTAGGTAATTACAGTTCTAGCTACTATGTCTAGATGTGTTTGTAAAGAACAATCCTTGATTATATGCCAGCAACATTCATATATGCCATGTTTACTAGCCAACTTACATTTTGGAACAGTCATGAGTGCGCCTGCATGCTGAAGATATTTTAATGATTAGTAGAGCTCCAAATGCCATACATAACCCTATGTAGGCGATGCAAACCTGTGAAAATATGAAACCTTTTACTTAGCATTTAACCATTTTAACACTAGCATCTCCTTGAGACATTTGTGTCACGTGTATATATACTCTTTTGTTGGCACTAAGTGGTAATGATGTTAGACACCACCAGAACAGTTCAGAATGATTTGTGAGCATTGAATTGATGGAAGATGGGCCTTTAAGTTTAACCCTTTGCCGACCTTGACAACGCTGTGGAATCCCTCCGTGACCCAGGCACTGTGTGCGTGCACAACCCCTGCCAACCACACGATTTTAGCAATTTTTCCATTTTTTCAAACATGTCTTCCTCAGATTTTTCTTAATCTTGTTTGAAAGATAATTATGAACACTTCTATGGAAAAATAAACACCTTTGATTGGAAAAATTGGGGATAGTGGCCACAGTGAGAGAGGAGATAAAATGGATTGTAGGTGCTTAGTAACAGCTAGCGTCCTCACACGTCAGCGCCCAGGGTCTAGTAATGTATAGGTGCATGTGTGGTTGGCAATGGTGTGCAAGGGTTCTGCACAAAGGCTGGGTGCATGGTCGTGAAAAAGTTAAATGGCAGTGATTCAGTCATAATGCATCACTTCTGCTTGTCCCAGGGATGTCGATGGGAAAACCATGGTGGTGTACAGCATATTCTTCACTGGGGATGTGGCACAGAATACAACCATCATCAATGCAGTAGCAGAGGCAGTCCTACAAATGGAAGATATCGAGGAGATACTGATTGGAACCACTGCATATGGGCTTGAAGGCTTTACAGGCATATTTCAGACGCTGGCTGACACGACCACTGGGAATGATGGTATAAAACTGTTGTAATACTAAAGCCTGCAAACTTTAGAAGCGCTAACAATCTGCGCTTTGTTTTGTTTTGTTCCGATTCTTTGAGTGGTCTGTAAGTGGCCTGATTTTTGTTTGTCTACAAACAGAGTACGTAACATTGGTTATAATACTAGTCTCATTGCTACAGTATAAACATTTTGTTACGCACGCAAAACGTTCACGAAGTGAAGCAAAAAGTGAAGGAAATCAGATTGGTTGGTGTTTCACCACATCTTTCTTTTCGTCTACACTTTCCTTTCTCTTTTCCCTAATTGAGCTTCGACTGTATATTTGTTCATGTTGATATCTCCAGGACTGGCAAAATGTCAGGCAGTTTTGCTCGTCAGTCAGGCAAGTTACATGTATCTGGTTTGCTCTGCCAGTCTGAAAATGTTCTTGTTCACTGAAAGGTGCAGCTTCATTAGTCAGTGTGTCTGCTTACACAAATAAATGACACCCGTCTATCAACCCCCTCGCATATGAATTTATTTACTCTTGCATTTCATTTATTCATTTTACAAAAAAATAAAATGTTGTGTTCTGTTCCCTAGCTGTTGACTGGTGCAGTTCAACCTCTCTGTACCAGTGTGATGATGATCGAGAATGTAAGGATGAGGGTCTCCGTTACACCTGTCCTTGCAGGCCAGCATTTGTTGATGTCCAAAATGAGTGTGTCAGTAAGTAAAGTTGATTTTTTTTTTTTTTTTACCTCAGTTACATGCAGGTCTGCTACAAGCCCCCCCCCCCCCCCCCCCCCCAAAAAAAAAAAAAAAAAAATTGCACACCATTTTTTTTCTTTTGCTGGACTGAGCGTTCCTTCTTCACTGGTTCTTTTTTCTTCTTTTATTAATCACTACAGCATTTCTCCTTGTTTTCTGATTTTTTCCTTGTGGACATACATTTCTAGCAGCTTACAGAGAGGTCATATACTGAAAGTACATAAGGTAAATAAAAAAAATGTACAAATAAACAAACAAGCATATACCACCAACATAGGTGAAACATAAATAAAGTTGAAATCAAAGTTGGCTGCTGCAACCTCCTCAAGAGTGAATTATCAGCAGTCTTGGGAACTGTCATTACTTGAGTAATATGCATGGATACACTGCATTTACTGGCGTCATCACATGTTGCAGCATAAATCAGTTTGTTGTTCAAAGAGAGGAGACTGCTGTATTTACAGTGTACACTGCTCACTTGATCAGTACACTATTGACCATTCATTTAATGCTGGCCATCACCATGTAAAGAAAAGTTCCAGATTAGAGATTGCCTGTTGTGCGGTTGTACCTTGGAGGAATTGTTGTTCAAGTGAAATAAGTCTTCTGACAGAGGGTACATATTATATGGTCTGGCATTTTTCATGCAAAAAAAAAAAAAAAATTGTCGTTCTTTTAGTAAAATCAGAGGAAAAATCTTGAAAAATGGAGATTTTGGTCTGCCTCGCATTTTTTTTTTTTTTTAAATGTCATTGTTATCAGTGTGGTTTAGTGTGTACCAGTAGCACAGCTGTATTAGCCAAATTGAATATATATCACATGCCTGTGCTAAATCATATTTCTGACAGGGGTCGCGCTGGTTTTAAAATTTTTCGTTTGCAAACGCAACGGGTCTAGAAAAACGCATATAGCAGGAAAAAAATGCGTGAGGTAACATTGCAATCACATCAGCGGTCACTGAAGTCAAACCCCCGCAGGCCAAAACACTAGCGCTATTCACCTACCATACTAGAAGTACTACGATCTCCTTTCACTTGCGGAGAAATATCGGGCTGCCGTTCTGCTTAAGACATCTTGGGATTCTCTAGATATATTCTCTACTTCAGTCGGTTGGCATCACCACGCTGTGCAACTGATGAAGTGATCAACTGGCGCCAAACTTTCCCACCGAAAAGATCGCCAGGGCCGATTGCTACAGTCTGTATTTTTAGCTCTAATCACCAACTGTTTTAGTTTATGACACCACACTTTGACGCTGTACAGCCAATCAATGACTGGTTTACAATTTTCCCGTGCATCACCCCACCTCCACCTTCCCCCACCACCACCCACCCTCGCAGAGCAACTGACCCGATGACAGAAACAGAGCGAGAAGCTGATGTCAGCGAGTTAGCGACTCTGTCGGCACTCATGGGCCGTCTCAAAATGCGTACGCACACAAATGGGCCTTTGTAAAATGCGTATGGCTGTTCCAAAATGCAACAAATACGCAATTTTTTGCAATAAACGCGACCCCTGTTCTGAGCTGCCTTGTTTTCTGTATGGCTTAGTGTGCTTATGCAAGCACTGGCTGCGTAGTGAAAGGAAATGACATCTCAAGATGCGTTTGATCTAATGGTTCCTTTATTCTTTTGCAGGAGTAAATGAATACCAGTATGGTAAGGGCATCTTCTGTACCTCTTAGTATAGAATACATATATATTTGTGTGTGTGTGTGTGTGTTTTTTTTAAGTTGTTTCTCTATGGAGAAACAACTTTATGAGACGGGGCAGATTTTGCTACGCGCAGCAGCAAGTTTCAGTGATACAAAACAAGACTGTGACGTTTCTCCACACAATACTTACTTTCACGCACACAGTGACGTAACGAAATCTGCGTCATAGACACCTTACGTGCACACTTTGCTGCTGCGTTCTTTTTGGCGGGAGTTGACGTGTGTGTGTGTGTGTGGACGGATGTAATGATGGCTATCTGCTAAACCACCTCGCCGGACGGCTTTTTACTTTGAGATAAAATGGGCAGTCATATTCTCCAGAGCTATTTTTCACGATTTTTAGCCTGCCGCATTTTGAGAACAGTTATCGCCGATTTGAAAAAATCGGTCATGTCACGGATTTTTTCGAAAAAAATGTTCAAATGGCTTCATTTTCTGAAATTGGGAAGATCATCCAATTATACTGCCTGTTTTCGTAGTACAGCTATGTAGCTCTGACAGGTTTTGTGTAAGAAAAATATTTCCGAGGTAGGGGTGGTTTGCATATAAGGCCAAATATCTATGAAACGACTGCTTCAAATTACTCATCATTCCGGTATTTTTGTCACTTGTGCCAACTGCACATATGACATGAACTACTGCACTATTATAGCTTTAGTATTAAGAATAGCAGAGCTTTTAGATAAACACATTTTTTTCACGTTTCTGCGAGAAGCGCCGGTCAAAAAAGTTCCAATTTTGCAATTTCGTAAGTACAATCCAAGGCACTTTAAGTCCACGTTTCATCAGCTCTCTAGATCTTCCAGATTTTATGTAAAAATTAATTCAGTCACGGAAGTCACAAAAGCAACAAGGAAATCACAAGATATGTAGAAGTATCATCTGTCAGACGAGCAGCGTGAGGCTGACGTCAAATGTTTGGTTCACAGACAAAATCTGCAAGTATTGTCACTGCTTCCGACATTTCATCAGCCCTCTAGATCTTCCAGATTTCATGTGAAAAATAATTCAGTCGGAGAAGTCACAAAGCCAACAGGGAAATCACAAGACATGAACAAGCATCCTCAGACCATCTCAGTGCTAGAGGCTGACGTCAAAAGTTTACTTCGCGGAATTGACGTCATCTCTCTCTCTCTGTATGACGACCTGCCTGAGGCTGACGTCAAAGACCTTGGAATCAGATCTTTGCTGACGTCAAATGTTTAGTTCACGGAACTGACGTCTCTCTTTCTCTCTCTCTCTCTCTCTGGGGAGCCAGGGTGGCCGAATGGTAGAGCGTTGGACTTTCAATGCTTGGGCCGAGAGTTCGAATCCCGGCCGCTGGGGCCAAATATTTGTGCTGGCCTTTTTCTCGTTGCCCCGTCTTTGATATCACCCTTATGTGGGGGAAAAGGACGTTCAACTCCTAAACAGCCACCCACCCACCCTCTCTCTCTGCCTCTCTCTCTCTCTCCCCCTTCTTCCCCCACCCGGCCCCACCCCCAGTCACGTGGCTAATCGGTCGAGGTCGTAGAGGATCTAGTGTCATTGGTAGAACTTGGAGAGGGGAGATCCGGCAAGAATAACAACAAAACAGACAAAATAAAATGAAGTTTGGAGAAACAACTTTGTAGGACGGGGCCGTTCCTCCTTGTTTGTTGTTGTTTTTTCTCTCTGAGTAGTGCGCATGGATACCTAAATGTCTCCAGTTCGAGTTTCACCTTTTGGCTGTTTTAAAGGGTGTATGGTGCACCTACCCAGCATAAGATTCCAACAGAGGTTGTAATGCACATATGTTCACAGCACCCAATCAGCAAAACCTGTATTTTCATCCTCAGATCTGTATGCATATGGCATGAGCAGTGACAAAAAGATGCCCAAAGGTGATGACGAAACACGGAAAATCAGCATTCCCACTGGCTTTCCTGTTGGAAACGAACTTCAGTATACTGCCTATGTGTGTAAATTTTTGTACATATATTTCTTTCTATTCACATTTTTTTTTTTGGGGGGGGGGCGCTTTGAACTGTTAGTATCTGATAGGTAATTATCTGATAGTGTTATATAAGTACTGTCATTATTATTATTATATCAAGGAATATCAGTACAAACTTCTGTGGACATTGGAATCCACTGGATTATTTAAACTGCATTTTTAAAGTTGTGGCATGATAACAGAAATTGTGTGTACATTTTTGTGCTCATTTCTGCCCATATGGCATAAGCAAGCACTGCGCCTGTCTGGTCTGTTTTTAAAATAATTTTAGCGTAGGTGGGTTATACTCTTTTATGACCGCAGTACTAGGCCCTCATGCATTTAGCAGCTGGTACTAGCTGCCCGCAGCACGAGGGCCTCATGACGTGGAGCGTACTTTCGTTTTCACTGTGTCTGAAACTGTGTCTGGTAATGACCTCCCCAGGCCCTTACGCTGCTGGGAGATAGTACCACTTGCTAAAGGCGTAAGGGCCAGAAAAGAGTTAAAATGTACTGAACGGTCACATTTGAAGTCCAGATCCAATATTTTTGAGAAAAGAAAGCATTTTTTTAGTGGTGTTACTTATAGAGTGTGGCAAGAATAGCCCAGAATAGGGTGTGATGGCAAAGGGTTGTCAATGGCCTATGCTCCACTTGGAGCCAGGGGCCTAAGTAAGTAAGTAGCTTGTAAAGTGGGTTTGTAACTTTGTTTGAATGCAATAACATATTATTCTTCAGTTACATGCATCAGACAGTATTATCTGTGGACTCTTTGCCTTTGCAGGTGGGAATCAATGGACTAGTGACTTTCGGCAATAGGGACAGTGGACTGAGTCTAGAACTGAAAAAGAACCGCATGATGGTCTCTCCCTACAATTCTGACATCATCACGTTTGGCACTCAGGGAGGTCAGTTTTTGTCTACTGTCTACGTTTTATTGGAAAGTGTGATGGTCACAGGCGAAATAGTGCTCTGTATTAATTAGATGTTAAATGCCCAGGGATCACATTTTCACCATTATAAACATCAGTTTTGGTGTTAATTTTGTGTTTGGCTCAGTGCCTCCACATGAAACAACAGCAACAACAACAAAACACTAGTGGAGAGGGAAGTGATTGTAAATCTAGTACTTCAGTTTGTCACTTTACAGTTTCTCCTACAGTTATGCCAGATGACATGATGCTATAGGAGTTCCCCTAATACCCTCATGACTTCAGTCAGTAGAGGCATTGTGCTACCCCCCGACACGGGCTTTGATTCGAAAGAATTCACGTGTACTCCTGTGAGCTAACCTGGTCACGTGTGATCCTCTACTCACCTGATACCCCACATGAACCCATCGGTCTTCCCGCCTGGCTCCATGTGAGCAGCATCCCCTCACCACAGCTCTGGTCTTTGCTCACCACGGCGTAGTGTCAAGTCCCCCCCCCCCCCCCCCCCCCCCCCCCCCTTCGCGCTTTTTCAACTGGTTTGTCCAGTCTCCTCTGCGTTGAGCGGACATCGCTGTGATGGCTCTCCTCACCCCTGGCATTTGCGGCAGTCATATTTTGTATCCTTGCTGTGTTTTTTGACGACCGCAGGTAAGATGGAGTGTTGGTCACGCTGCCGGTAAACGTGCCAACATTTTCTTGTCAGCAGTTTCTTGTTCAAGGCCAAAATGCACCAAATTGCACAGATTTTAGTCTTATTTTTACTTACTTCTTTTTTTGTGGGGGGGGGGGGGGGGGATGCCCCCAGACCACAATAGCATAGCGCACATAGTCCTAGAATTTTTTTCAGTATTTTTGGTTTCACCCCATTGGAAGGTCTGTCCTATAAGATATGTAATCTTATGTTTGTTGCTGACAGAGGTATGGTACAAGTTGTACACAGACGTAGCAACAGACAGCTCTGTTTTTGAGAAGGCCAGCAGAGAGATGACTGAGTTCCTGCAGCAGGAGTACAAAGCCTCACTGGTCATGGTCGTCACGTGGGAGAACGTCAGCCACATTCAGAGCAAAAACAGAGATGTAAGTGAAGGTTACGTTTGCACTGTGTGCTATGGGTGAATAGTTGGCGATGTCAAAAGACACATGCTTGCATACATGCACGCACACACACACATACACACGCACACGAACTGCCTCTTTACTTTCTCCTAAGTTTACTCATTCCCTGCTCAGCAAGTTTTTGTTGGAATTCCTTACAGTACTTGCTGTTTGTTTAAGCTAATTTAAAAAAAATATTAAAAAAACAACACACTTGATCAAAATTTTAAGACAGTATTATTAGCCTATTGTTTTCAGACAATGCTAATATTTTCAGACTGTTCTATTAACAACATTTGAAGCATGTAGCCCACTGTATTGCTAATGTTGACAGACAAAACACCCCTCTTGTCTGTTACATGTACAACAGTACAACCCTCCCCCCCTTCCAACACACACACACACACACACACACACACACACACACACACACACACACACTACAAACCCCCCTCCCCACAAAAAAAAACAAAAACAAAAACAAAACAAAAATGAAAACAAAACAGGGCTCCCCTAAAAGCTACAGACCTAAAGGGTCCACTGACCCCCAGTTCAAAATTTTAGGGGGTCTTTGTACCCCCACTTTCAATTTTTAAAGGGTCAGAATCATTTCTCAAGTTTTTTTAGTGCATGGAATTATAAATTCAGTAAATACTGCTGAACACATAAGGTGTGTGTGTGTGTGTGTGTGTGTGTGTGTGTGTGTGTGTGTCACACTGTGTGTGTGCAAAACTGAATTTTATCAACTTCAAATCATATAATTAAATGAAGTGGGTACTGTCCGTACAATTCAGTTTTGTACACTAAGTTTTGCTGCTCTGTGCCGACCGGCTCTGACGCGACGTCTGAATCGTAGCTATCTCATCTGACGCCGAAGTGCACCCGCTGCCGGGCGAGGGCTCGAGCCCCTCCACAACTGACTTTTCCACTGACGAAAAAGTCTATAGTCTTTTGAACTTTCACTTTTTTCGGTGGCATGATTCGTCACAGAGAAAACGAATCCGATCGGTAACAAGAGCACTGACTCTAAAATCTTTCGTCCATGGTTTCGACATCGCACGTACGCCGGGTGCTTCAAGTGCGCAGAGGGAAAAGATGGGGCACGTTCACTACGCGCGAGTGGCTGTATAAGCCGCCGACCTGCAGCAGTAGACAGTTAACGCCTGCGAGCGTTAAACAGAACCAAAAACAGAACCGAACTGAACGCGGCCAAGGCATACTGTGTGTGCTACTCATTCGATCACAACAAGCCTATAGGCGTACGCACGGTAGTGCAGAGGTAGTGCGTCAAGCTACGCACAGATCGCGTTCATAATGCTTCAACGTACCCTCTCAAATTTTTTTTAGTGCGTAAATTTTGACTTCAGTGCGTAAATTACGCACAGACGCACAGTTTAGGGAGCCCTGACAAAAACAGCCAAAACAAAAACCCAGTCCTCACAATATCAGGTCATGTTTAATATCCACCCACAAACTACATGTATTTAACACTCAGTCCCTACTGATCTCTGCAATCCCGCTAATGGAGAGCGAAGCTTTTGCCAACTGATCACCACAGTACCAGTGTCGCTGGGCTGTAAAAAAAAACCAACACTCAAGTGCAAAACTGGGATTGTGGTGATGAGAAGGCAAGTGCTTAGTGTGCCATCACCAGGATCTTGATGATCAGTAGCAAGTTAACACATCTCATTGATAAACCTTGGCTGCTTACAGTGAAGTATAACGTTTGTCAGGAGTGGTGGGAGGGGGGTTGGATACACAGTATTGTGAGTGAGCTGTGATTTTCCTCTTTCTTTATCTCGTTGTTGTTGCTTTTGTTTTGTTTTTATTGTTGACGCTCCTTACATAATGTGTGTGTGTGTGTGTGTGTGTGTGTGTGTGTGTGTGTGTGTGTGTGCACGTGCATGTGTGTGTACATCACAGGAAGAGACAGCTACCTTCCAGGCCGTCTTTGTATATGATGGCACAACGTCCTATGCATTGATGTACTACAAGACTGGTACCTTGAAGTGGGTGTACAGAAAGTCATCTAAACTTACCATTGGTGTGTCAAAAGGCAAGAGGGAAGATGTGAAAAAGTCCTTCTACTCCAACACCGTCGAGGGCTTCACTGAATTAGACAGGATAAAAGGCAACACAGGTGAGTATGTTTTGATGGATCCCTACATATAGCGCATTTGGTAATTCAGTCGCCAACGATTTTCGATGATAACTGCTTATGGAGCCTTTTTGGTGTAAGATTCAAAGAGGAAAAGTTGATCCTGGCCTTGAGACCTCATTTATTTCACGACAGTCAGGGTTCTCAGTTCCGTTTCTTCTCGGCATAAGTGAAATTTTCACTGAAAACCTGAGCTGGAAAAGTGTATTGAAGTTAGCATAAAATATACCTCCGGAGAGCCTCGGGTGACAGTGATGTAAATGGTAATATAATTGATACCTGCTCTTCAAACCTTCATGAGACAGCAAGAAACATTGACATCAGTGAATGACATCAAAGTATTATTTTGGAATTAATACATTCTTTGAAAAGGACTTGCAAGGTTTACAAAGAAAGCAGTGGAAATGTTGATTTTGGCTTGTTTCACTTATTCCGAGTGGAAATGTCAAAACTGAGAGCCCTGTCATGAAATACGTTAGGTCACTATAGATAAGCTCTATGTGTTTCTCATACATGTGTTGTATTTATGTATTTATGTCTTTGGTCTTCGTAATTTTTATATGTTAATCTTAATGTCACTTTGTAAAGCGCTTAGAGCCCACAATGCTGGGGATTTCATGCTATATAAGAACTATTATTATTATTATTAACATGTCAATTCAGACTGACTGACAGGGCGACCGCATTTGATTTACCTGTAACTGTGATGGACAATCCGCACAGAGAAGCCCAGTTCAAACAGCAAGAACAACAGTTACCCTAATTGAACAGTCCAGCTGAACACAATTCATTTCAGACAGACTGACAGATCATGTGTCCTTGAGTGTGATGGACCCTTGTTTTCCTAGGTGTCTGTGTTTCTCTTTGACCATTAGCCTGAGGGGTTTAACTTCACTCAACAATTCTAGTCGATGGATTATGAATTTTAGCAGTGTTTGTGGCTCCACCTGTGTGTCTGTCAATAGCCTGGGGAAATTCTGTCTCTCAACATTTCCTTGTTTACTGTATATTTTTCAGGTCGGAGAGGAATGTGGCTCTATTCTGTTGGAGAGAAATACAGTGTTGACAAAGCCTGTGAAGACTGGTATCAGGAAAATTTGCCTTTCAGGGAAGAGATTCTGAGAATGTCATGGACAGTGGCCCGGTGTCCCTGCAGCTGGTTTGGGTTGGGACGATCGTGGATCTTACACCGGTATATAGCTGAAAGTGACACAGCTTGCTACAGACTAAGCCGTGGAAGAAGCCGTTGGTGGTACGGTAATTATGGAAGGGTAGGTATACGGTATTCCTCTACAGAAAAGTCTTCTGTACAGTTAAGATTGACTGATTAGCCTAACAGTTGATAGTAGGCCAGTCTTATCCATTCAGACCTGCACATGGCATGGGTGTATTCTGTGTTAAGGGTATTTGCATGTGTGTTTGCGCGTATCCACCTGTGTGAGTATATATATCCCCCCCTGGAAATGATACTGTCTTAAGCCTTATTTGCAGAAAATGGAGTTACTGCAGTAGTATTTCTGGGCGACGATTGAAATAGTGTTTCCCGATTTCTTCATACACATTGTAGCAGCGTATCTTTTTCGTACCTTTAACCTTTTTTAAGGTGAAACCTCTGTATTAGTGAGGATTATGTGCCATACATAACTGATCATGATTAGTGGCATTTGGTAAAAACTGTTGGTGACTGTATTTTGTTTTTCTTTGGTTTTTTTCGAATTGCTCAGGAGTGCTGCTACAGACGTCCCCGAAGATTCGCATCACTAACACTGGTTCAGAGTCTACCAGATGCTGGAGCCCTCACTCGATTTAACCCAGCTATCAGGGTGCTGCAAACTCGACACAGGGAACAAGATCGCGATCCGCATGATCTGTGCTGTTTCCAGACGACTGAGCCAAGCAAATACTGCCGGATGTACTATGAACTACGCCCTGTTGGAAGTTGTCGCTTCTCCTGGTGGTTCTTTTTTGGTAAGAGGTTCCAGATTTACTAGTAATACTACTTTGTTGTTTTGGGTTTGTTTTTGTTTTTTTGTGTGTGTGCTTGAGTTAATGGTATCCTAGATGCAGCTTTTTCAGCCGTTTCAGTCTTATATTTCTTAGTTGCAGGGGTTGCAAACATTGCAGCATTTTGCATTTTCAGTTACTGCATTTTACATTGTAAAATACAGAAGCATTACAGGGTCTGGTTGTAATTTTACCGGTAGTTGAGAGCTCTTAGTGTTTAAACACTCCTATTATTTCATGACTACTTAATCTTGGCTTCACAAAAACTGGCTTGTGTTTTGAACAGTTGCACTTGGGAGTGTGCATGGTCCCTCAAAATAGTCTTAATCTAATAGTTCTGTGAATGCAATATACTGTTGTCTGCAGGCTGTGCGAACATAATATATATATTAAAATTCTTTTGCTCAGTGGTTGCATGACTGCAACACAGGCTGACTTATTGATACATGTATTGGCGTGATGTAAAGCCTTCTGTTGGTGCAGTGACTGCCAGTGAGATGCAGCCACTGTGCAAGTGGTACAGTGTTAGACGCTGGCAAAAGAGCTTTGCAATATGTGAGCAATGATTTATTTGAAAAAGGACCCAAGGTCTTTAAAAAAAAGAAGAAACTTTTCCCTTTTACTTTTTCTTTTTTTGTTTTTCTTTTCTTTTTTTAGCTTTCATGTTTGGCGACCCTCACATACAAACTCTGGATGGAAAGGAGTACAGTTTCAACGGATGGGGAGAGTACAGTCTGGTTATTCTGCCCAGTTCTGACTTTGTCCTACAAGGTCGCACTGACAAGGGTGAGACAGACAACGGAACCCGCATTGATGCCACCATCTTCACAGCTTTTGCTGCCAAAGAAAACAACTCAAAAATCTATGTTGAGTTAGATCCTCAGAACAGAACAAGTGAGGGGCATGTTTTCTTCCTTTGTTGACTCGTTTTGAGATCTGCGTGGCACATGCTTGCTGACTTTAAAAAAAAAAAATCTGTCCATCCACGAGGAGGCTTTTTCTCATACCAGCAACCATCAGTAGCATATATACATCAAATTTGACCAGCAATCTGCAGTTGGAGACAAGGTCTTGCAAAGAGTGTTTGAGAATTATCTCATAAAAATTGAATGTTGAATTTCCAGTTTAAAAAAAAACCAAAAAATTCTGTCCATCCATGAGGAGGCTTTTTCTCATACCGGCAACCATCAGTAGCAGAAACATCAAATTAAACCAGCAATCTGCAGTTGGAGACAAGGTCTTGCAAAGAGTGTTTTAGAATTGTAAAGTTGATGGGGGGTTGCGTGATGTACGCAGGGTTCGTATGACCTCAGGTGAGGGGAATGATCACAGGCAACACCAGGTTGAAGTGTATAATACAGCAGCTCTTTATTCCTGAAGTGAACAGACTGGAGTGAAAGATGTGAGCAACATCATTCAGTCAAGTTCTCAAGCAAATGTCTTCATACTACACATAACAGTTTAGCCAACTGCTATACTCACAAATGACAGCTGCAATAAGTGCAGGTGCTCACAACGTATTTACATAAAGACTATACATGATATTCACAAGTGTATATACAGGAACTGACTTGAGAAGAAGAGCAACTGAAGAAGAAGAAGAGAGAGAGAGAGAGAGCACAACCCTAACCCAAGACTCAACACAGGAACCACTGACCTATGTCCTGAAAACATTATAAACACTATCACAGGGCTCAGTGCTTAGAAAGATAGACAGAAGAAGGAACTACATGCATAGAAGGAAAAACAGACTAGACTATCACAGGTATTACTGAAATCTTCAAATACAACTAGTCTATCACTGCCTATATACAACTCAGCATACACATACCTGGAGTGAAAGATGTGAGCAACATCATTCAGTCAAGTTCTCAAGCAAATGTGGCTAGCTTGAGAATTCTGACTACAATTTCAACTACATCTTACTCCGATTGGTCAGCCAGTAACTGTTGTTTATGGTCTGTTGCACACTGAGCTCTCACTCACCCACACAAGCACTACTGAGTTTACATACACATGTGTACTGGCTCACACACAGACACACCCCCAGATATTCACACAAACAGGCAGGCAGGCAGGCAGGCAAGCAAGGGCACACACACACACACACACACACACACACACACTTTATGCTACCTTACATTCTCCCCCCCTACAAGAAATGTCGTCCTCGACATTTGTAAAAACCAAATCAAGGGAAAATACTATCATATCATTATATACAAAACACATTATTATATACAATTAAAAGAACCCAATTCATTTCAAATCAATGGTTACAAAATAATCGCTGTACAGGGATCCCAAAATCTAAACAATTTACAATTATGCACGACTGTCTTCGAGCACTGTTCATGTGATGGTGAGTACTTCACTCGTCCTGCAGGAATGTCTTGAGGAAAGAAACTGTCGCTCTCACACGACTTACTACCCTCGCATGCCGGCTCTCCACGTGATAATCAGACATCCAGTTAGGTCGTCTGCGTACACGGTCTGACCTCCTTACTGTATCTACTGAGGCGTCACTGTCGCACTCAGGGGAGGCAGCTACACTGTCAGGTTGATCCAAAGTCTCCTCAGACCTGACTGTGTCTTCAGTTGTTTGAATGTCATTCACTTCCCTATGGGAACTTGCACTGACCTCAGGACACACACCCGAACTCTCAGTCTTCGGCACCTGAGCTGGTTCCGGCTTAAGTTCTGGTAGCACCTGAGGGTCTGTGGGGGGCTCAGGTTGCACACTGGTACTCTCGTTCTTGGGCACCTGGACTGGTACCGACTGAGGGTCTTGTGGCATCTGAGGTCCTGAGCTGGGCTGCTGCATCTGGGTCTCAGCACTGGGCTGCTGGGGCTGGGTCTCTGTAGTAGGCTGAGGCTGTAGCTCGGCTGACTCTCCACTAGAGATGGGCAGGAGGAGGTTACGATGAAGGGTTCTGGTCCGACCCCTCCCTCCTTCAGGTGCTAACTGGTAGACTGGCACCTCCTCTGAAGGCTGAGAGATGACCAGGTACACCTCCTCAGACCATCTGTCGTCGAGCTTGCCCTGGGGAGTCACGTTGCGGACAAGCACACGGTCGCCTTTCTGCACGGTGGACCCTCTGACTCTGCGGTCAAAGTGTTGCTTCTGCGTCTGCTGTGCTGCTGAGGTATGGCGTCGCACTGTCTCGAAGGCTGCTCGGAGACGCTCACTCAAAGCTTTGCCATACTCTGAGTAGGACTTCTGGTCTCTGGGGTTGCGAGGCTGCGTGCCGAACTGCAGGTCTACGGGCAGACGAGGATGTCGGCCAAACATCAAGAAGTATGGTGAGTATCCCGTTGTGTCATGCTTGGTGCAGTTGTAAGCATGAGCCAAGGCAGCAGCGTGAGCCTTCCAGTTCGCCTTCTGGCTAGGGTCTAGCGTCCCTAACATACCGAGGAGTGAGCGATTAAAGCGTTCGCAGACACCATTCCCCATCGGATGATAGGGTGTAGTCCTGGACTTGCTCACACCGGTGATCTCACACAGTTCTTTTATGATGTTGCTCTCAAAGTTGCGACCCTGATCACTGTGCAGTCGGGCTGGGAATCCATACTGCAGGAAGAAATGTTCATACAGGGCCTTGGCTGTTGTCTTGGCGGTTTGGTTGGTGGTGGGTATCGCTTTTGCAAACTTGGTGAAATGGTCTGTGATAACCAGAATGTTCTCCACACCGCCTTTGGATGGTTCCAGTGACAAGAAGTCTGTGCAAACTAGTTCCAGTGGTTCCGTCGTGGTAACAGACACAAGCGGTGCTTTCGAAGGTAAAGTCTTTCGTCTAAGACATCTGCCACACGACTGGATGTACTGGAGGAGGCTGTTAGACATCCCAGGCCAGAAAAATCTGTCCCTCAACAGTTCAACTGAACGATCAAAACCTAAATGTCCCACCTGGTCGTGCACACCACGCATAGCCTCAGTACGACGCGCCGCAGGTAGCACAAGCTGTTGGACTTCTCCGTCGTCGACGTGGCGTCGGCGATACAAGACATCATCTTGAAGGGATAAGTCTGACCGTAGGAGTGACAAACCAGCCTTACTGGTGACTTTGGAGGTAGGGTTCTGAAGGTGGTTGATCACTTCCAGCAGCTCTGGATCAGCCCTCTGCTCGGCCTTCCAGTCAGGCTGGTTGGACGTGGCGGAACCATCAATGTCTTGCTCGGTTACCAGTTGCCCAAGGTACACCGTCTCAGCAAGAGGTGGACTGCAGCATTTCCCTTGCAACAACGCTGCTACGACTGGAGCAGGTGTGGTATTTGCAGAACCCCAGTCGATGCGGGACAGCGCATCTGCATCTCGGTTGAGACGTCCGGCACGATACTCGAGGCTGAAGTTGTAGTTGGCCAGCTGCGCGACCCACCGATGACCCGCCGCATCAAGTTTGGCAGTAGTGAGGACATAGGTGAGGGGGTTGTTGTCAGTTCTCACCACGAAGTTGGCACCGTACAGGTAGTCGTGGAACTTGTCAGTGACTGCCCACTTCAGCGCTAGAAATTCTAGCTTGTGGGCTGGGTACCGACGCTCTGCTTGGTTCAAACCTCTGCTGGCATAAGCGATGACACGGTCTCTGCCGTCCTGATGCTGGTAGAGGACTGCCCCCAAACCCTCGGTGCTAGCATCAGTGTTGAGGATGAAGGGTTTCTGAGGGTCAGCATAGGCGAGGACAGGCGCTGAGGTGAGACGCGCCTTGAGCTGGTCGAAGGCTTGCTGCTCCTCTTCACCCCAATGAAACTTGCGCTGCTTCTTTCCGTTCTTCGGACACGCAGTGAGATTGTGGAGGGGTCTTGCGATGCTGGCGAAGTGAGGGACGAACCGGCGGTAGAAGCCTGCAAAGCCCAAGAAGCTCTGGACTTCCTTCACAGACTTGGGTGTGGGCCAGTTCTTGACGCACTCAATCTTCTCAGGGCAAGTATGAACACCCTCTGGAGTTACTACATGGCCGAGGAAGGAAACAGAGCGTTGCAGCAAGTCAGTCTTGTCAAGTCTGATCTTGAGACCAGCATCCTCAAGCTTTTGCAAAACCAGGTCTAGTCTCTGCAGGTGAGTATCAACAGTCTTGCTGAAGACTAAAATGTCATCAAAGAAGAGAAGACACGCTGTCAGGTGTGCATCGCCCATGCAAATCTCCATAAGTCTCTGGAAGGTAGCTGGTGCATTGGTAAGTCCAAAAGGCATGCGATTGCACTCAAAGAACCCTAAGTTTCCTACACTGAAGGCAGTCTTTTCCTTATCCTCTTCAGCAAGTTCAACCTGCCAGTAACCGCTGCGTAGATCTAGTTTGGAAAACCACTGTGAACCGCTGAGCGCGTCAAGCGTGTCTTCGATCCTTGGTAAGGAGTACGCATCTTTGATGGTCAAGCTATTGAGTCTTCGAAGATCGATGCAGAATCGAAGCCGGCCATCTTTCTTTCGTACGAGGACAACATTTGACGAGTAAGGGCTCTCCGACTTACGGATGACGCCTAACTCCAGCATCTCCGCGAGATGACGACGAACTTCATCCACCATGGCTGGAGGTATGCGCCGAGGACGCTCCTTGAAGGGGACGTCGCTGCTGAGCTTGATGTGGTGTTTCCTGACCTCTGTGTGGCCAAGGTCAAGGTCATGCTTAGAAACGGCCTGTTCATGTTTCTCCAGAATCTGACGTAGACGATGCTTCTCTGCTTCCTGGACATCAGGAGACACCCGACTGACAAGGTCCTCAACAAAGTTCTCAGTAGGTTCACCATCTGCAGTTGTATCTGTCACATCAGACTCAGGGATAATCACATCAGCTAGCTGAACACTTGCAATAACTGTATGTGCAGGCACAGTCACAGGTTTGCACGTTGGGTTGAACAGTTTGGTTTTTGTCTCTAGCGTCTTCACACCGGGCTGAGCGCGTAGTACAAGGGGAAGTAACACAAGACCTCCTGGCACCGATATGCTATCACAGTCAATGACTACACTAGCTTGCAGTCCAACCGCAGTGATCTTAGCACTACCAGTCACTTCTACACAGGCACCTGGAGGAACAGTCACTGCTTTGTCGCACAACACCTGCCCTAAGGGCTGAGCAGCATCTCGTAATGTCTGATGCTCTGTAACTGCTGTAAGTGCAAGACGCCATGCTGAAGATAACTTAGAGTTACTACTGGGAATGTCACCATGAAGCTCGTTCCACACCACCTGAAGAAAGTTTGTGCCTAGCAGTACAGGAACGTTGCTATGATACTCAGTGTCCTTGACTACGAGCAGCAGTGTCGGCACTACACAGTCACTAGTCTCTGTCAGCTTAACGTCCGCTTGCACATAGCCCACATAAGGCAAAGACTGACCACCTATGCCTCGCACAGTAATCAAGTCTGTGACACGTTGAATGGGTAACTCTAGCTGCGCTACCAGGGATGCTGATATCGTTGATACCATCGATCCTGTGTCCAGTAAGGCACTTGTGTGATGACCGTTGACGTTGATGTCGACGATGTTAGAAGCGCCAACAAGCGGGGTAGATGCAGGAGTCGCTCGCTGTTTGGGGCTGTGAGTGTGACGCTGACCCGGAGTACACCCCTTCACTCTGGGCCTTGGGCGTTTCCCGACCTATTTTTCTCATGAAAATTGAATGTTGAA
This sequence comes from Batillaria attramentaria, assembly GCA_018292915.2. Lineage (NCBI taxonomy): Eukaryota > Metazoa > Mollusca > Gastropoda > Batillariidae > Batillaria > Batillaria attramentaria. The sequence goes on from JACVVK020000246.1 coordinate 345,227, forward strand.
TTTTCAGCAGCCACAAATTCTAGAAACACTGATACAGGCATATTGATGCTTGGTATGGGCTTTCCAGCATACGCATGGAACTATTCACTGCAGAATGTCAAGGTCAGACGTAAACTATTAGGGGTGTGTGTGTGTGTGTGTGTGTGTGTGTGTTTGTGTGTGTGTGTGTGGCTTGCAGGACTAGCTGATCATATAAAAATACTTGGACATAGACATGCATGGGAGATTTTTTCTCTGTGTGTTTGTGCAGCTATGATCATCTATGCTGCCAGATCCAACGATGAGTACATTGACTACAGTCTCCAGTTCCAGGAAAACGCAGACTTCCTCATTGAAGAAGAAGAGTTCACACTGAAGAGAGAAAACTCTTCCCTTATTGTTGACTTTGCCGTTAGTGGTAAGGCTTAGGAAAGTATTTTTTTTTATCATGGCTAGCTTGCAGATCCGTCATGCTGCACCTGTGAATTATCCTTCAAAATGCCAAGTTTGCCCATAGGGCAGTTGGAGTTGATGGCAAGAACGGAAATACTGCAAGGATGTTTTTTGTTGTTTGTTTCTTGGTTAGTTTGTTGTTTGTACTGAAAAAGAGTTGTTTGGTTACCCCCCCTCCCCCCCTCCAGCCCCCAACCATCAGGCTATGATAAATTTATTTAAGTGGAGAAATACCAATAACTAGCTTTGATTCAGTTTATTAACCATCTGACTTACGATTGAATTGAGGGTTGTAACTTGTTTCTGAATATCTAGATTCTGTCTTTCTGTTTGTCTGTGGGCATTGATTGACCATAAGTGTTTCAGTTGCAATCCATCTGAAAGGCACAAGTAGTAATTTCTAAGATCTCCATTGCACCTAACTTTTTCACTACCATGCAACCAGCATTTGTGCAGAGCCCTTGCATACCATTGCCAACCACGCACCTAGACCTCAGGTGCTGACACATGAGGACGCTAGCTGTTACCAAGCACCCACAACCCATGCTGTCTCCGCTCTCACTGTTGTCGCTATGCCCAATTTTTCCAGTCAAAAAAAAAAAATTTTCCATTAAGTGCTTAAAATTATTTTTCAAACCATACCAAACACGATTCAGAACATCAAGTCTCAGGAAGACCTCTTTAAAAAAAGAAGAAGAAAAATTGCTAAAAATCGCTCGGTTGGCAAGGGTTGTGCATGCACACAGTGCCTGGGTCCTAGGGGAATTCCACTGTGCACGGTCAAGGTCTGCAATGAGTTAATATTTAAATGCATGTAAATCTTTGTTTCAGAGATTTCTCTCACCATTTCTGTGGGTGTGAAACTGCTGGATATTGGGGTTGATATGCCAACAGAACACAGGAATCAGACCTCTGGGTTGTTTGGTAACTTCAACGGGGATCCCAATGATGACTTCATTTTACCCAATGGCACAGTTCTGTCGCCTAACATTACAGAGCGGCAGATCTTTGAAGAATTTGGTAGTCTGTGTGAGTATGAACCTCCATTCTATGTCTGTCTGTCTCTCTGTGTCTGTCTGTCTGTCCTCTTTTGTTTGTCTTCCATCTTTCTTCACTTCTTAGCTGCGAAATAGTCTTTCTTGCGTGTGTGTCGTTAAACCTCAAATAGCTAACTAACGAACTAACTAACTCTCTTCACTTCTGTCTCCCCTTCTTTCTTTTTTCTCTGCCTTCTGTGCCTGTATGTCCATTGTTTCTGCTTACCTGTTAGTCTGTCTGTCTGTCTCCCTTCACTTCTCGTTTGTCTGTCTTTGTTTATTTCTTTTCTCTTTCTCTCTCTCTTTCTCTCTCTATGTCTCTCTCTTTCTCTCGTATTACATGATAATTATTGCTTATAATATTGCAACATGTCCTTCCTCCATCCTGCAGGGGCTGTGAGGGATGATGAGTCAGTATTTCGCTACGACAGTCGCAAGGGTCCTGCCGACTTCCGTCATGCAAACTTCACACCAATCTTTGTTGATGAGTTTTCCGACGAAGAACGTAATAAGGCAGAAGTAGTATGTGGAGGATCAGATAGACTTGCTTGCATCTATGACTTGCTTGCTACAGGCAGTCAGGCAGTTGCCGCTGCAACCAGGCAATCAAAGGATACAGCTGACGAGACAGACGCTACCCTACGTAAGATTCACTTACCATTTACATTGTGGTGCACTGTAACTCCCATTTGACCCCATGTAAAGACAGCCCTGTGACTGAGGCTGCTTTTGTTGGGCAGCCAGGGTAGTTCAGCTGGTAAAACATTGTACTTCAGTGTTCCCGATTATGCACAGGTGTGCGTAGTTGTACCCACAAAACTCTTAAATTGACACACAAATTTGAGAACACCGCGTCACAGGGGACGCACGTTTTTTGTCTTGTGTAGCAAACAGTGTTTTTCCAACTCTGTCCCGGAAGCCCAACAAACAAAAAGCGATTTGTATTTAGCAGTGGACACTGACTTTCAGCATGGCATTTCCGCTGAGCCATTGTGCGTAACAGACAGAATCTGATGTGTGGACCCTCCAAATTTACAAAAGGACCATCACAAATATGGAGAGAGGGTCCCAAGGACCCTTGTATTTTCGAATCACAGGGAACACTGTACTTCCAGTGCTTGGGTCATGGATATGAATCCTGGCTGGGAGCTGCATGAATATTAATATGTGCTGGTTTTCTCCTGGATGTCATTTTTGTGACTTGCTCAAGACCAAATCCTTCGTGGTGTTCAAAGGGGCTGTGCTTAATTCATTTGAACAGAGTTTCCCAGAAAAGATGTCATGTAACTTTTAAATAGATTAAAGGAAACAGCACACTGGAACATTTTTTTTTTTAACCTGGAGGTTTGATCTGCCATTTTCATTTCATTTCTAAGTTCAAATGGCCTCCCTGAAGGTTGTGCCTTTCAGTGGATGAGGATGCTGTGTTCAGGGACAGCAGTTTATTTTTCTTTCCTTTTCTTTCACCCTACAGAGAACACAGGTCCTAAGCTGAATGCGACTGACATCGTCACCGTCAACGTCAGTGAGACTGTACGGATAAACTTGCTTGGAACGGATGAAGATGCTGATGACACGGTCGTATACTACCCAGCAGAGGATGCCAGTGGCAGTTTCCAGCTTGACAATTTGACAGGGATCGTCAGCTACACAGCAACGATGAACTCGCAAAATGACAAACTGGGGTAAATATTCAGAACCACCTGTTGTGTCTGCCTTCATTTTGAATGAATGAATTTTATTGTGTTGGGCCTCCAGCTCCTTCAGAAGGGAAACCAGCAAAGACATGTGGGAGAATTACAATGCTTGTTTCACTATGCACATGAGGGAAACATATTGTGTTATACGCCACAATCATCCATCAAAGATTGTCTCAAGTGAAGAACATGGTATACATGTATTTACATAGCTGTCTTCTTAACAACTGCTTTGTTTTGGTTGTCTAAAAGAGACTCCAGAAACTTACCAGAATTATCCTTTAAAACACCAGCAACATATTTTTCTCTAAGGCTAGAGTGGTCTGTCACTGTTGTTGTTGGCTGGTTAACTTGCTTTATGCCACATTCAGCTGCTAAGAGAAAGGCTCCTGCCAGCCCATGCCTTTCATTTTGGGTACAGTGACACTTAAGGTACAGTGATTACCCAAAGGACTGGGGTAAAATGATGTTATTTCTTTATTCCTTGTTTTAAAAATATTATTCTGTATTAATTTTCTGTCTATCAGCTGAGAAGCATCACAGAGTTTTCAATGTGATTTTGGTAACTTCATCACACACACACCAGCAAGAGGTGCTCTTTGTTTGCATGCCAGACATTCATTAATAAACAAGATGACCTTAAAATAAATAAATAAAAATTTTAGAGAAGGAGATGGTGCTAACATTCTTACCTATAGTCCCATCTCTTTCCCACAGGTTCTACGTGGCTGACAGTAAGAACGCTGTGTCACCGGTGAAAGTAATAGCGATTCGGCTGTGCACAGGGTGTAACAACCAAGGCTATTGCCACCCTACTGAGTCAAGGAGCACCAACAACTCCCAGACCTTCCAGGTGGCTGTCTGCGTCTGTGATCCTGGCTGGACTGGAGAGGACTGTGAGTTGGATATTGATGGCTGTGCTGAAACCCCCTGTATCCCTGGTCAGAACTGCACGAACTTACCGCCAGACCAGGAGGCCGCTTTGGGGAGAGGTTACAACTGCAGCGACTGCCCTGCTGGGTTTGAGGTTCCTGTGAATGGAAATAAGTGTTCTGACATTGATGAGTGCAGCGTCCTCAGCCCGAGTGAGACGTGTCCAGATATCTGCAACAATACAGAGGGCAGCTATGAGTGTTCATGTAGCGATGGATACCGACTCGGTGATGATGGGAAATCATGCAATGACATCAACGAGTGTTTCGAGAAAAGCGCTGGATGCCAGCAGATCTGCGTTAATTTTGATGGTGGTTTTAACTGCAGTTGCGAGGAAGGATACACTCTCGTGGAGTCCAACGGCACGTGCACACAAAATGCAGCCACACAAGCCACATGTGAAACTTTGAACTGTACTCAAGGGTGCAAGCTTAACGCAACTGATCACCCAGAGTGCTTCTGCTATGAAGGGTTCGACCAAAATACAACGGATAACACATTGTGTGATGATGTGGACGAATGCACACTCGGGATATGCAACCAGAAATGCGACAACTCTGTTGGTAGTTTTGCATGCTCCTGTTACATTGGCTTCCAGTTGGAAGCAGATGGCGTAACATGTGTCACTTGCCCAGATCTTACCTATGGTGAAAACTGCAATCAGAGATGTGAATGTAACGGACGCAGTACTGAGTGTGACTCTGTGACAGGGTGTGTTTGTGAAGCTGGCTGGATCGGAACCAACTGTGAGGAAGATAAGGATGAGTGTGAAATAAACCCAAACACATGTGGGAGTGCACTCGAGTCATGCCTCAACACTAACGGCTCCTACCGGTGCAACTGCTTGGATGGGTACAGTCGAAATTCATCTGGTGTTTGTGCAGGTACATATCTTTTTGGTACTTAGCAACACCAGCCAATGTTTTGCAAAGGTCAAGAACTGTTGCATTGTTTATTCAGTGCTTTGTTTCATACAAATTAAAATCATGCACTGTTGGTTGGTTGTCAGAAACAGTTGTTAAAATGCACAGGTCAAGGAAAGTTTTGAAAGCATGCAGAACACCATGAAACAATTTTTGGCTCCCTTGTGTAACAATGGGAGTCTATGTATTAACCCTCCGTCGTCTGTCTGTCTGTCTGTCTGTCTCTGTGTGTGTGTGTGTGTGTGTGTGTGTGTGTGTGTGTGTGTGTGTGTGTGTCCAGAAAACTTTAACGTTGTCATTTTCTCAGAATCTACAAACAGCACAGGCACCAAACTTGGCATGCTGATAGACAACCACAAGACCTTTCAAAACATGTCATTTTGAATGACCTTGACACAAGGTCAAGGTCACTAAAGCTCTCTGTTTGAAAATTTTACATTGGCATTTTCTCATAATCTACAAACACCAGAGGTTTTAAACTTTGCATGATGATAGACATTGATAGGAACTTTACAGGTATACATGTAGTCAATGGCCTTGTGTCAAGGTCAAGGCCATACAAGCTATTTTTGTGAAACCTTAACATTGGCATTTTCTCAGAAACAACAAACAGCAGAGGTGCCAAACCTGGCATGCTGATAGACAGTGATAAGACCTATGCACACGTACCATCCTAAATGACCTTGACTCAAGGTCAAGGTCATTAAAACAGTCTGTTGGGAAATTTTACATTTGCATTTTCTCAGAATCTAGAAGGATCAGAGGCCTAAAACTATGTGTGATGATTGACATTGGCAGCAGCTTTACAGACATACCTGTGTTCAGTGACCTTTTGTCAAGGTCAAGGCCATGCAAGCAGTTTTTTGGAAACTTTAACCTTCGCATTTTGTGCAAAACAACACACAGTAGAGGCACCAAACGAGGCATGATGATAGACAGCATTGAGACGTACCTTTCTGAATGACCTTGACTGAAGGTCAAGGTCATTAAAGCTGTCTGTTATGAATTTTAACATTACCGTTTTTCAGGGGAACTACAAATACTAGAGGCATCGAACTTGGCATGATGATAGACATTGATGAGATCTCATTTGAGTGACCTTGACCAAAGGTCAAGGCCATACAAACTGTTTCGGGGAAAATTGTAATATTGCCAGGGACTCAGAGCGCCAGAGACACTTTACTTGGCATGATAATGGATAGTGATAAGAACTTTACAAACATACTCTTGTGAATGACCTTGACCTGTGTCACAAGGGAGCCATGGAGGCTTCTGCCTCTCTAGTTCTTTATTAAGAGCTTAAAAAGGAACTGTCAGAACAGTCTAAAATGCTGAACTGCACAGAGGTGTCATTTTTGTTGTTGTTGTTGTTTTACCAACAGCAAGTTTGGACGCCACCTTCCTGCACGTAGTCAATAACAAATGCTCACTCACATACTGTAAAACAGAACCTCAGTCGGCCAAGGTGGCATGCTGCATATTATTTTGAATGTCATACATACATACGTGTACCAAATTCAAGTGCATTCAGCACAGTGTGCCCTACTCCATTGTCTGCGTACCACATTGCCAGGGAGTAACTGTGACTTGTGCTATGTTCCTGCGCTCTGCTAGGTTCTGCTTGTGAAAAGTGCTGTCATGTATGTGTATTGTATGTTCCACTCCATTTTGTGGGTACTTGGCATATGTGGCTAATTATGTATGATTGTGTTTTCAACATGTCAACAGACATCAATGAGTGCGAAGTTAATGTTACAAGCTGTGGTGACCTGGAGGACTGCACAAACACACCTGGGTCCTTTTTCTGTGACTGTAAAGCAGGATACCAGAGTGGGGGCACTGGCTGTACAGGTGAGCATGGAAAACACAGAATTTGATGCCTGTAATTTTATGCAGCTCTGTCCGTCCACACAATCATGTGATTTTGGACACACCATCAACTTTCAGTGAGTCTGTGAACTTTCTGATACTGCGTGGGATTTAATTAGTCTCATCTTTGAATACCTGAGATGGGCACATTCACGTTGCCATGACCAGTCAGAGCAGTCAGCTTGGTCAAGTTTGGTCACACCACTATTAAACAGTGGAGGAGTGTGTGGAGTGCTTTGTAATGTTACTTACCTTTTCAGAACATCTGTGTTGTGTGTAGTGCCTAGCAACTTGTCAACACAGTATTTTCTTTTGTGATCATTTTGCTGAGTGATAAGTTTACATAGTAATCTACCCAAATATTTAAAAGATTTGATGATTTGTTTCATACTGTGTTGTCCAATCGTCTGTGACTGTACTTGCTGATTTGCAAAGGGTGCATATCATTAACCTGGTAGTGCTGAGCCCGGCATATCCCAGGCTACCTTTTATGGCTTTTACAGCATAAGACAATGCAGCAAGATCAAGCTTAAAATATGATACATATATGATAATATGTATTTGCTGCTTTGTCCAAGGGGAGCCAGGGTGGCTGAATAGTAGAGCATTGGACTTCCAATGCTCGGGTCATGAGTTGGAATCCTGGCTGGCGCCAAATATTTGTGCTGGCCTTTTCATTGTTGCCCCGTCTTTGATATCACTCGTATGTGGCAGAAAAGGACGTTAAACTCCCAAACACCCACGCACCCTTTGTCCATTTTGTGCCTGAGTCAGTCTTTGTGTGTGTTAGTCAGAGCATGTTTGTCAGGTGCCCACAGAACCAGGAGCCTGCATGTCAATGATCATTTATTGCTTCTGCTTACCGGTATTTGTGTGTATTTTGTCATTGTGTGTGCTCGTTTCTGCATCTGTGTGTCTTACAGATGAGAACGAGTGTGAAAATGGTGTAGCCGCATGCGAGCAGATATGTGTCAATGTGGTGGGGTCATTCAACTGTGAATGCAGTGCCGGTTTTGTTCTGGACGCGGATCGATCATCATGTAAAAAAGGTGACCTTTTCTCTCTTTCTCCTTCACGATTGTACACAGAACTGTCCAGGTGAAGTCATAGTGGCATTCATAACTTAAATTAACATTTTAACTTGGTAATGTTCGTAATGCCGCTGAGATGGAAAACTGCCGTTTTCAAAGTTCTTAGGCTGTTTGCCAGATAGAAGGATACCTGTGACTTTGTGTCTTCTGGTATTGCAGAAATATGACTTTCTTTGTGCCTATGGTCTATTCCTGAACAGACTTGGACTCGACAAAGCTTCTTAAAATATCCACCAATCAATGCTGTCAAGCTGGTTCTCAGTTCACAACCAAATAGGGTTGTCTGCTCGGTATGCGGTATTCAAAAAGTAATGAACTGTGCCGCCCATCTTATCTTCAAAACACGAAAACGCCAACATGTCTCTCCTCTCCTATCTGATCTGCACTGGCTGTCCATCCAAAACAGAATTCATTATAAACTTGCAACTCTCTGCTACAACATTATCTCAGGTTCTGCTCCCTCCTATCTGTCCGCTCTCATTCAGCTCTACACACCATCCCGCAACCTCCGTTCTTCCTGCGACACCTGTCTTTTCCGTGTTCCCATCCGTCGGAAAAAGTTTCAGGGCCAGCGTGTTTTTTCATACATTGGTCCTGTAATTTGGAACGGCCTCCCCTCTCACATCCGTCATGCTCAGTCGTTAGCAGTCTTTAAGTCTCACCTTAAAAGACATCTTTTCTCCATGCAGTAGAACCAACCCCCCATGCCCCTCCCCTCCCCACTCTCCATCTCTGCATGCCACCTGCAAAAAAAAATCTGTGTGTGTGTGTGTGTGTGTGTGTGTGTGTGTGTGTGTGTGTGTTGTACGTTATATACGTTGTTTTTATGTTATGTATAGTTTATGTACGTGCCCTGAGCTCTTGTGAGATGGGGCGCCACAAATACCCTTTATTATTATTGTTATTATTATTACACGTCTAGAAAAACAGTCACAAGTACAGTGATCTCAAATGCTGTATTGTGACCTAAGTGACTGCTTCTGATGCACGGATTAAGTGCATTAGAAATCCATGAAAAGTATTCCACAGGCTGTTGTATGCCTGTCATACGTATTGAGATTTAAGTGTCATTTCTAGTGCTTAGCTGAGAAGCTCACTACATGTAGTACTAAGGCATTGACCAAATGCAGAGAAAATGTAGGGTGAGTTCATGCCATCAGGAAAAAAATTAATCCAACGCATTGCCCATTAAATGATGATGAAATTATTAATTAATTTAGTAATGAAATTATTAATTTATATAATTTCCCTTCTGGGATTTATATAGTAATTTGAATTTGTCAGTATAAATTAATCTTTGGGAGCATTTTTGGCTCACTTGTGTAACAAAGTGAGTCTATGTAATAGCCCTCCGTCATCTGTGTGTCTGTCTGTGTGTCTGTGTGTCCACAGTAAACCTTAACATTGCCTTTTCTCAGAACCTACAAATAGCAGAGACACCAAAATTGGCATGCTGATAGACAGCCATAAGACCTTTCAAAACATACCATAATGATTGACCTTGACCCAAGGTCAAGGTCACTAAAGCTGTCTGTTTGGAAAGTTTACATTGGCATTTTCTCAGAATCTACAAAAGCCAGAGACATCAAACTTTGCATGATGATAGACATTGACAACACCTTTACTGACATACCTGTATTCAGTGACTTTGAGTTAAGGTCAAGGCCATGCAAGCTGTTTTGCGGAAAACCTTCTAAAACCTTAACATTGGCATTTTCTCAGAAATAATGAAGAGCAGAGGCACCAAACTTGGCATGCTGATAGACAGCCACAAGACCTTTCAAAACATACCATAATGATTGACCTTGACCCAAGGTCAAGGTCACTGAAGCTGTCTGTCTGGAAATTTTACATTGGCATTTTCATAGAATATAGAAAAGCCAGAGACATCATACTTTGCATGTTGATAGACATTGACAACACCTTTACTGACATACCTGTATTCAGTGATTTTGAGTCAAGGTCAAGGCCATGCAAGGTGTTTTGCGGAAAACCTTCCAAAACCTTAACATTAGCGTTTTCTTAGAAACAATGAACAGCAGAGGCACCAAACTTGGCAAGCTGATAGACAGCCATAAGACCTTTCAAAACATACCATGATTGACCTTGACCCAAGGTCAAGGTCACTGAAGCTGTCTGTTTGGAAATTTTACATTGGCATTTTCATAGAATCTAGAAAAGCCAGAGACATCATACTTTGCATGTTGATAGACATTGACAACACCTTTACTGACATACCTGTACCTGTATTCAGTGATTTTGAGTCAAGGTCAAGGCCATGCAAGGTGTTTTGCGGAAAACCTTCCAAAACCTTAACCTTAGCATTTTCTCAGAAACAATGAAAAGCAGAGGCACCAAACTTGGCAAGCTGATAGACAGCCATAAGACCTTTCAAAACATACCATAATGATTGACCTTGACCCAAGGTCAAGATCACTGAAGCTGTCTGTTTGGAAATTTTACATTGGCATTTTCTTAGAATCTAGAGAAGCCAGAGACATCAAACTTCGCATGATGATAGACATTGACAAAAACTGTACTAGTGTGCTTGTATCCAATTTCCTTGAGTCAAGGTCAAGGCCAAGGCCATTCAAGACGTTTTGCGGAGACTTTAATGTTAGCATTTTTTTTGGAAATAACAAACAGCAGTGGCACCAAACAAGGAACAATGATAGACAGCAAAGAAACCTATGCAGAAATACCCATTTGAATGACCTTAACTCAAGGTCAAGGTCATTACAGCTGTCTGTTGTGAAATTTTACATTACCATTTGTACAGAAACTACAAAAACTAGAACTGCCAAACTTGGTATAATGATGGTCACTGATAAGCTCTTCACTTACAGATCTCATTTGAATGACCTTGACCCAAGGGCAAGGTCATAGAAGCTGTCCTGTGAAAACTGTTATATTTGCATTTGCCGTTTTCTTAGGAACTATGAACACAAGAGACACCTTACTTCAGGATATCTAGTGACAAGAGCTTTACAAACATACTCTTTTGAATGACCTTGACCCATCTCACAAGTGAGCCAAGGAGGCTTTGCTCCTCTAGTTTTTCTTGCGGGTATTCCATGGGGTTTGCAAAGAGGACAGTTTGCTTTGCACTGAAGTGCACTGTACTGATGTCTGTCTGTATTTTAGTAATTTTTAGTTTAACCTGTTAAAGCAAGTAAAGATATGTTGAAAAGTGAGTGCTTGTGTATAGTATTTAAAGTTCAGTAGAATAACGTACATGTTCATCATTGTATGTATTTTTCTATTACATCATGCAGTAATATACACCATAATGTGTTCATTGTTTCAGCGGAGGACGTGTGCGCTGAAAGCAATCTTAACTGTGATTATGATTGTACTCTGGATGACAGTGACAACCCAGTTTGTTTCTGCCAAACGGGATTCAAGCTAGCCACAGATCAAGCCACTTGCCTTGGTAAGAAGTGTGTGTGTGTGTGTGTGTGTGTGTGTGTGTGTGTGTGTGTGTGTGTGTGTGTGTGTGTGCGTTTAACAAAGTTTGATAATTGATGCAGATGCCTTGTACTTTTACAGAAATCCACAGAGAAAGTTTCCCAGATGGAAAAAGATCAAGACCCAGCAATGTTTTTTGTTGTTTTTTGTTGTTGGCTCCCTTGTGTAACAATGGGAGTCTATGTAATAACCCTCCGTCGTCTGTGTGTGTGTGTGTGTGTGTGTGTGTGTGTCCAGAAAACTTTAACGTTGTCGTTTTCTCAGAAACTACAAACAGCAGAGACACCAAACTTGGCCTGCTGATAGACAACCATAAGACCTTTCAAAACATATCATTTTAAATGACCTTGACTCAAGGTCAAGGTCACTAACGCTGTCTGTTTGAAAATTTTACATTGGCATTTTCACGGAATCTACAAAGACCAGAGGTTTGAAACTTTGCATGATGATAGACATTGATAAGAACTTTACAGATATACATGTTTTCAGTGGCCTTGTGTCAAGGTCAAGGCCATACAAGCTATTTTTGTGAAACCTTAACATTGGCATTTTCTCAGAAATAACAAACAGCAGAGGCGCCAAACTTGGCATGCTGATAGACAGTGAAAAGACCTATGCACACAAACCATTTTAAATGACCTTGACCCAAGGTCAAGGTCATTAAAGCAGTCTGGAAATTTTTACATTTGCATTTTTTTCGGAATCTAGAAGAACCAGAAGCATCAAACTTTGCATGATGATAGATATTGGCATACACCTTCACTGACATACCTATGTTCAATGACTTTTACTCAAGGTCAAGGCCATGCAGGCTGTTTTGGGGAAACTTTAACCTTGGCATTTTCTCTAAAACAACAAACAGTTGAGGCACCAAACAAGGCATGATGACAGACCGCAATGAGACCTACCTTTTTGAATGACCTTGACTGAAGGTTCAGTCAAGGTCATTAAAGCTGTCTGTTGTGAATTTTAACATTACCGTTTTCAGAGGAACTACACATACTAGAGGCGTCAAACTTGGCATAATAATAGACATTGATGTGATCTCATTTTAATGACCTTGACCCAAGGTCAAGGCCATACAAACTGTTTGGGGGAAAATTGTAATATTGCCAGGAACTCGGAACGCCAGAGACACTTTATTATTTTTTTTTAAAACTTTAACCTTGGTATTTTCTCCAAAACAACAAACAGTAGAGGCACCAAACGAGATATGATGATAGACAGCAATGAGACCTACCTTTCTGAATGACCTTGACTGAAGGTCAAGGTCATTAAAGCTGTCTGTTGTGAATTGTAACATTACTGTTTTCAGAGGAACTACAAATACTAGAGGCATCAAACTTGGCATAATGATAGACATTGATGAGATCTCATTTTAATGACCTTGACCAAAGGTCAAAGCCATACAAACTGTTTCAGAGAAAATTGTAATATTGCCATGAACTCATAGCGCCAGAGCCACTTTACTTGGCATGATAATGGATAGTGATAAGAGCTTTACAAACATACTCATGTGAATGACCTTGACCTGTGTCACAAGGGAGCCATGGAGGCGTTTGCCTCTCTAGTTTTTTGTTTTTTTGTAGTTTTTTTCACAGTTACATTTTCCTCTGTATGCTGATCAACAGATGCATTTTGTGTGTTATTCACTCAGACTTCAGCTTTCTGTGTGTACCTATCTGCAGAAGATAATTCATGCAACCTGAGCGTTTGAGCAGTGACTTTCTCATTTAAACCAGTCAAAGTACCAGAGAGGCCTAGGAAATATGCTCTTGGGAATCTTACAACATTTATACAAATCCAGATGTCTTTATTGTTCAGTTTAAATAAGTAAACATAACTACAAAATTGTCTTTGGCACTTGCTTTGCAAAATAAGTTTGGATCGTCAGCAACACTCTGTATCTTACTGCATGTAGCCTGAATCGCTATTCATTGTTATGTGGTTTGCATGCTGTTCATGTGTCTTTGCGTTACCTGCGTGTTTGCATTGCAGACATCAATGAGTGTGCCATAAACAATGGCGGTTGTTCCGATGTCTGCACCAACAGTGATGGTGGCTTCCAGTGCTCGTGTCCTGTTGGCAAGCGTCTTGTTGATCTGAAAGATTGTGTTGGTGAGAAAGTAGAGCTGTTGTTAAACTCTTGAAGTACATGTGTAAGTGATGACATGATGCTCAGTACATGTAGCTGCATTCATAGTTCACCCTCTAGGGCCATTTGCACCTTGTGTAAATGCGCTAAAGCCGTCTACTCAGCATAGCAATTGCACAAGTCATGAGCATGAGGTAAGCTAACCCTAAACCTAACCATACCTCTAACCCTAACCCCCCAAAAGTCAAACTATACTGAGCTTTATATCCCTACATGTTTTCATAATGTTCTTTGGGATATTGTGTTGTGGTGAGCATCAATTGTCTAGAGGTAGCAATCTGAGAAAATGTACATCAAAACAGTTCATTCCCCCCCCCCCCTCTCTCTCTTTGTCTCTGTTTCTCTGTCTCTGTCTCTCTCTCTCTCTCTCTCTCCCCCCCCCCCCCCTCTCCCTTTTATTCCCCCTGCTCACAATACGAACATACTCCTCTTTTGTTTGATTATTTTCTTTATTTCATTTCTCTTGGTGCTGTTATGCGCATGGCAAACAAAAGCCTTGAAACCTGCGTGTTTTCAGAATGTTCCTCGGGAACCTTTGGAGTCAACTGTCAGAGCGAGTGTGCGTGTGGGAAAGGAGCATTGCGTTGTGACCCAGTGGATGGATGTCAGTGCAAGGATGGATGGACGGGAAACAAATGTGATCAGGACATCAATGAGTGTGACACATCAGATGTGCAGAACGAGTGTCAGGCAAAAAATGCCTTGTGCAGAAACTTTGATGGTGGGTACAGATGTGAGTGTGCAGAGGGATATCAAGAGAACAACAGCAGATGCGAAGGTAAGGATGCCTGTTTCTGTTCTCAGTGTGTGTGTTTTTTTGGGTTTTTGTTTTTGTTTTTTGTTGTTGTTGATGTTGTTTGCTGCCCAAACTCTTTGCCAGCTCCAGTGGTGTTTCTCCCAGGTCATGGGTGGAATCCTCGGAGGGCTCGAAAGCTGGGGCAACTTTTATTATGCATGATGATGGAGATGAGGATGATGGTAAGATGATGCTATGGATGTCCATGTGGTTTGGGACTGCAGGACAGCTAGGCCACATTCCATGCTTCCTGTCATAAATATCCTGTTATTAACCAGGACCAGGAACTACGGCACCTGCGGTGCCAGCCATGTAATCATCCACATCATAAGACATGTCATACCAAGGGAAGCCTCCCCAAAGTCGTACCCGTGAAGTGGATGAATCTCGGCTGTGTGGCAACAGCCTCCCCATTGGGCCCATAGCACACCCGCTCTGGGTAGGAGCCGACCAAGGTAGGAAAAATCCCGCTTGCCTCAGCTGGGACTCGAACCCGGGTCTCCTGGTCCATGGCCTGAAGTGCTAATCACTACACTACTGGGGCCGGTCCTCAGGTTTATTTTTGGTTCACCTTATAGTCATCTGTCTGCAAGCAGGGAAGCCATTGTCGCCGAGCTGGTTGAGCATTGAACTGTCAGTGCTTGGGTCGTAGTTTTGAATCAAGGCTGGGAACCAGTAAATTTTGCTATTTCAATGTGGCGCTTTCATTGACAGGGTCCGTACAGGTCATGGAATCCTGGAAAAGTCATGGAATTTGAAAATAGATTTTCCAGGCCTGGAAAAGTTATGAAATTGTCTGAAGAGTCATGAAATGTCATGGAATTTCAGAATTTTATGGAAACCATCTTGAACCAGACAATGAGGTGGTCAGCTTGCTGATTACTCACTGAACAGATCGCCAAAAATGCCAGCAAACTGCCTTCCTATCAGGCTAATGACTAACTCTGAACATTAATTGGTCTTGCTGACTGCGATAATTTGGATTAGCTCAGAATTTCTACCCTGGTATGTGTCGGTGTGTAAGAAGGTGGTGAAGTTGTCATGGAAAACAGGAGAGTTGGCCTGATGAGGTCATGAAAAAATTTTGAATGTTTGAGACTGTGAACCTGTATGGACCCTTGACTTTGTATTCTGGAAAGAGAAAGGATAAACCCTTAACTCTTACCAGTTCGCTGCTTTTTGATGAGTGCATGAGCCAAAATTGGTAGGTTCTAAAGGGGCACCATGAAATCACCAATAATCATTGTATGTGCACATAATTATACACCAAATGAAAGGAAATTGAATTCTCTACCTAATTATTCCCATTAACACACAGTTGATTCACAAATATTATAGTTATTTGAAATCATAATTCTTTATTTGTGTAATCAGACACTCCGACATTTCAAATACTTGGTTTTGCTTATGAACAAAAGTTTATTCTTATTTCATTCCCATGTCTGTTTATAGACTGTGAGGAAACTACATTCAATTCTGCTTCATAAGAGCCATAGTTTGTGTAATTCCACCCACTGTTACTGGATTTATTTAGAGTAATAAACACGGCGGCCATGATGTAAACAAAAACACAACTGCTTGACTACGCGCTGTGTGCGGCAGCATGCACAGAATAAAAGTCATCTGTGAATAAAAAATGTATGCTAAATACATTTATGGATCAGCAAATTTACTAATACAGCATATAAGCCTCGTAAATACGGCAAAACGAAACGATACTTGAAGTGATGATAGGCACGCTACGTGAGATCGAACGATTTGGTGGAATGTTCTCCCTATCTGAACTGCCGGAGCCTCGATCCTGTTCAGAATCATCATCCTCGGAATAAAACTCCTCACTTTCAGTATCGGATGACTCGGCTGAACTCATGTTGACGTAAAAATCGCAAAAGACAGTCGCTCAGAAATCGCACGTGGGCACACAACAATGGTGTCCGACAGCGAGGTTTTCTCAGAAAACACTACCGAAAATTTCCCAGCGTGCCGTTCAGTGAAACATTTTTATTTTTCAAAATTAACACAACAAACACTTCTATTATTATGTTAGAAGCCCGTACAATGTATTCAAACAAAATAATAATCAGGTTTCTGTGAGTGACGGCCCTAGGAAAATCCCCAGTGGCTCATCGTAATTTAAATTACGATGGTCAAGGGAGCGAACTGGTAAGAGTTAAACAACCCGTAAACTGTCTGTCATGGTTCATCTGTCAAGATTAAAGACTTAGAAAATGAGGTGTTGGCTGCACATTGACATCATACTGATGGAATAGATTCTGTTGCAGTCTTTTCAGTTCCATTGTGATTGCTGCTTGTGCATGACGCAGGAAAAGAACTCTTGTTTGTTATTAACATGTAGCCCACTGGCCTGTAGCCACACCCATCTGATTTCTTTCTGCCTTGCAATGACACAACACAGTAAGTCCATGACATCATTTGATGGGATTTCACTTGCAAAAAGGTGTCATGGATTTTCAGTGTTTAGCGTTACATGGCAACTTTGTCAAGCAAATCAAGGGTTGAATCCTTATCATTGATACAGATAGAAAGAAGAGAGATAGAATGTTCGGGCACGGCACCCTCAAATGCTTTGACAGACAATGCCACGTGTGATTTGTCTGTTGGAGTATTGGTGCGCTATGATTGGTGTGTACTGATTTGTCAGTCAGAATCTAATTGTGGGCCGTGTGTTGTGTTTTGTGTTCACAGATATCAATGAGTGTGACAGCACCCCCAGCCCCTGCAGTCAGAGATGTGAAAACTTTGCGGGCAGCTTCCGCTGTTTGTGTAACTCGGGGTTCACGCTGGACACCGCAACCAATCAGTGCAATGGTAAATTTCAGTTGTGCAGTTATAGAGACAATTTTTAATGACTCCTACTAAAGGTCCAAGTTACCCTTGAGTTATAAAAGCTTTGCATTTATAATTTCCATTTGCAAATTCATAATGAGTTTATTATCTGGCGTCATACACTCCGGTTCAAATTAACCTTGCTTTGTGATAAACATACCTCTGTTTGCAGACATCGATGAGTGTGCGTTGGATGGCACTAACAGATGCACACAGAAGTGTACCAACACTATTGGCAGTTATCGCTGCTCTTGTGATCCGGGATTTGACCTTGAGGCTGATGGATTTACGTGTACACGTAAGAATAAATACTTTTAATGAGATCACCATGAGATGTTATTATTTCTGGAATTGTCTCTGTCAGAGTGTGTGTGTGTGTGTGTGTGTGTGTGTGTGTGTGTGTGTGTGCGTGTGTGCGTGTGGTGTGTGTACACGTGTGTTTATGAGTGTACTGTTACTGAAGGTGTCTCTTTGTCTGTGTGTGTGTGTGTGTGTGTGTGTGTGAGAGAGAGTTTTAATTCTGTTCCATCTTTAAGATAGTGATGGACATTTAGCACATCAGGTGCACTTACGGCCGGGATATCCCCCAACCTAGACAAAGCATATGCCACACTGCCAGTGCTTTTGTCCAACTGGTCTTTTTCACTAAGATCATTCAAATCACAAGCACTCCTCTCCTGTTGGATTCTATTATGTACATACCACCCTTCTCTTTCTTTCTCAGCCAGAACAGACTGTGCGACCAACAACACATGTCCAACATCCAACGGAGGGTGTAGTGTGCAGGCTGAAGGTGACAAATGCTTCTGCAACAGTGGATATGTATATGATAACAACACCAACACTTGCAATTTCACAGGTATGGGCCTGGCTATCTCTTTACCATGCGACTTAAAAAAATCAGCTGAATACACATTTGAATGTTACCTAACAAAACCCTGTTCCTGAGAATGTGTGCCTAAAATTAATATGTTGTTTACCAGTATGAAAACGTTAAGTGATTAAAGTGTTGTTGGCTGACTCATTTGACGTAAGCTATGATACCCAAGGTTTTAGTAATGGTAATGGTAGTAGCACCACCTGAGGTAATACATGTAGTAGTAGTAGTATTAGTACATTTAGTTTGAAACTGGATCCATTGAACATTTGTTTTTGTCTTGAAACTCACATATGTGAGTTTTGTCAGTCAAGCAGACATGCTGTGGACTCACCTGAGGACCTTGTCTGTACACAGTATATGGTCTCTGTTATCAGTGCCTGATTACTGTAACACCATTGACAACCTCTGTGAGCAAACCTGCACCAAGACCAATGATGCGCCATACTTTGAATGCAGTTGTGAGATTGGGTACGAACTGAACAGTGATGGACGAACTTGCATAGGTGAGTTTTTTGTCATACACGTCCCAGCACACGGATTGGTGGTCACCAGATGAGCCATAATGTACAGCTACCGCTCACTAAAGGCCAACGTAAGTTGCAGAGGGTCCTCTGTTCGCTATAGTGCTTTGCAGTCCACGGTGTACTGAAATTTTTGGCAAGCTGTAGAAGTCACATGGCAGCGTTACAAGTTTACAGAGTTCTGAAACAGACTTTGGGAAGTGGGAAGACCACTGTGGGGGTTGCTCATCCTGAAATAGGCTTTTGTGGAGAGGATTTAGGCATCACATGCCCTGATCATTTATTTGCAGAGTGTCAGGAGGGAAAATATGGTGACAATTGTGCTGACACCTGCAACTGCCGTACGCAGAACACACAGTTCTGTAACAAAACTAACGGCGTGTGCGAGTGCAAGAGTGGCTGGAAGGACACCGACTGTTCTCAAGACATAAATGAGTGTGCCGATGCAGCGCTGTACAGTTGTGTGGCGGATTCCCGGTGTGTCAACACAAATGGAAGCTACATCTGTGTCTGCGAAGATGGATTCTTCAAGGCGTCAGACGGGAATTGCACAGGTAAGGCTTAAATTCTGTTTTGGACTACTGTAAGGCAAAGTTTTTTTTTTTTGTTCCTGAGCATGTTGAACAAGGTGCAGGATATTGTCATGATGCTATAATGTATAAAACGCGTACTGAACCTTTCATTTTCCTCTGCTTTTGTCCCTCTCTTGTGCTCTCTCTCTCTCTCTCTCTGCCCTTGATATTTATCATGGAGGGTCTGAGTATTGTTTCAAAGACTTCTCAGATTATTTCCAAAATTATGTGCTTAAGTTTTACAGTTTTGATATGTGTTTTATGAAAAAGTGGCTGAGTTGTATCACCCTGCATGCAGAGGCATGCATTTCGCCTGATAACAGCATTTTCCAAGTCCACCCTTTTTACTGTTGTCATGGATTGTTGTAGTGTGTGTTAACTGACAGATTGGCATTAATTACCTTAACAGTGTAAAAATAAAGTTTCATCATTACATATAGTCATCTTTCTTATTTTCACCTTGTCTCCTCAGAGTGTCCAGACAATACGTTTGGAACAAACTGCCAGCAAACTTGCCAGTGTGTGTCGGTGAACACTGAGTCGTGCAACAAAGTGAATGGTACATGCTCCTGCAAAGCTGGTTGGCAAAGTGCAAACTGCAGTGTGGATATCAATGAATGCAGCGCTGGGACCCACAATTGTTCTGGGGAACATGTAATATGTAAAAACAACGATGGAGGCTTTGACTGTGTGTGTGAACCAGGCTACCAGAAAAATTCTTCTGGTGCATGTGTGGGTGAGTAATACAACTATGGTAGGTTTGTCTGCTTGTCTGCTTATCTGTCTGCCTGTCTGTCTCTTAGTCTTACTTGTATTGTCTCACAAAGCAAAACCTAACACTGATCATGACAAAAGAAGTGTTTGATATAACCATGCAAAGAGTATCATAGTTTGATGAAAAATCCTTGGTTCAGTCACGTTTTTCTTTTCATTTTTTTTTTTTTTTTTTGCCCAGAAAGCTGTAGCATTTGTTCTGTTGCAAGTCATCCCCCCCCCAGCAGTGGGATGCTAAGAAAAACCAAAGCAGAGCAGTCCATGACCCATGGATCAATTTATTCTGGGCTAGAAACACTTGTCTTCAATACTTCTATTTTTTTTTCTTCTTTTTGTCTCAAGTGTGTGCAGTAGGATATCATTAAGGTTAGAATCTGACTGTTTTCAGATCTAGATGAGTGCCTCGACAGTGACGCCAATGACTGCCCACAGCTGTGCAGCAACACTGTTGGGAATTTCACCTGCAGCTGTGCTCCAGGGTACTCTGGTGATGGTCGCAACTGCACTGGTAAGTTTGCTTTTAGATTAATTTTGCAACAGCAGGGCTTCACGTCTGTCGGAACTACGATTGGGCAAAATGTCCTGGCTGACAATAAAAGTACATGTGTAGGACATTTGTCCTGAATATTTTCAGGTTTGGCGCAGAAATTACTGGACATACGTCTGCCTTTGCAAGAAAGTTATTGGATATTTCAAAAATGATTCCATCTATGATCGATGTCCAGCATTGATATGAATTAGGCCTTGCAATTATACCTGTTTGATGGCATTGTAATGGAGCAAGTGTGTTTCTGGTATGATAATTAATTTTCTTCTGTGATGGTGTTTCATCGCTCATTTGCTTTTAAATATGTAATAGTATTTTATGGCTTATTTTCAGTGAGGCAGGGCCATTTCTACTGTGATCATCATTGTTTGTGTCTGTGTTCATTGGTCTGTGTGTGCCACTGGACAAAGTAATTTTACTTCGCCAGGGACTGAAATATCCTATACACATAGCAGTCTGCTTGCATAATCACAGACACACACATGCACACACACACACACACACACATCCACAAGATGCATGCGCATGTGCACACACAGACAGACACACACACACACACACACACACACACACACACACACACACACACACACACACACACACACACACACACACACACACATTCATTGCTATTTTTAAAATTTCAGAATGTGAAGAGGGTAAATGGGGAGTTGACTGCTTGTCTAACTGCTCCTGTCCATCCAATCGCCCTGATTGTAACAATGTGGACGGCACCTGTGGATGTTACCCTGGTTATACTGGCGACAACTGTGATGAGGATATTGATGAATGTGTTGAAGAACCGCCCTGTGGAGACTACTCTGACTGTACCAATGTAATACCGCCAGAAAGATTCACATGTGCCTGCTGGCCGGGCTATCAGGATTTAGTGCTGGGCGGCAGAAATTGCACAGGTA
Source organism: Batillaria attramentaria (assembly GCA_018292915.2). Lineage (NCBI taxonomy): Eukaryota > Metazoa > Mollusca > Gastropoda > Batillariidae > Batillaria > Batillaria attramentaria. The sequence continues at coordinate 366,686 of JACVVK020000246.1, forward strand.
AACATTCATTGTAAATCACCTAATCAGTTAAATGTTTTTTCTAACCCAATTAACATGTTCTCATGGAAGGAAAATCACTTGGAAAATTTTTTTTTATCTGTTTTTGAAAACTTCAGGGATGAAATGCACCACCACCATCACAGACCCACCACTCGAAGTATTTCTGTTACACACACACACACACACACACACACACACACACACACACACACACACACACACACACACACACATCAGGGTTAAGCTTGGATCAGTGCTAGTATTGTATGATCACTATGGGTGCATAATTTATCTGTAAATTTATCTGTGTCTGCATTATGCAAGTTACCATTCATATCTAATGCTATGTTTGCAGAGTGTCCAGATGGCAAATTTGGAAATAACTGTACTGGTGTCTGCGATTGTCATCCCGACTATGCTACCTGTGACAAATCGAATGGCACTTGTCACTGTAAGGATGGCTTCAAAGGCGACAGATGTGATCAGGATGTTGACGAGTGTACAGAGGTGTCGCCTCCCCCATGCGGAAATAACTCTGTCTGCACCAACATAATTGGAACATTCGAGTGCAGCTGTAAACCTGGGTATCAGGATCTGGTGTCCAACGGCAAGAATTGTGTTGGTAAGGTTAAAAAAAGAAAAGAGAGAAAAAAAAGGCCATCTTAGTGTAGATACAGACTGCTTTGTTGGGTTGACAGAAAGACTACTGATCAGGGAGAATCAAAAGTGTATGGACCCTGGTACCCATTTGGGCTACCAGCTAAGTGAGAACTTTATTTTTCTGATATATCCCAAACAATTTTGGCACGGTGTGT
>JACVVK020000246.1:370000-372500 GCA_018292915.2 Batillaria attramentaria
CACACACACACACACACACACACACACACACACACACACACACACACACACATTGCTATTTTTAAAATTTCAGAATGTGAAGAGGGTAAATGGGGAGTTGACTGCTTGTCTGACTGCTCCTGTCCATCCAATCGCCCTGATTGTAACAACGTGGACGGCACCTGTGGATGTTACCCTGGTTACACTGGCAACAACTGTGATGAGGATATTGACGAATGTGTCGAAGAACCGCCCTGTGGAGACTACTCTGACTGTACAAATGTCATACCACCAGATAGATTCACATGTGCCTGCTGGCCGGGCTATCAGGATTTAGTGCTGGGCGGCAGAAATTGCACAGGTAAACATTCATTGTAAATCACCTAATCAGTTTAATGTTTTTTTCTAACCCGATTAACATGTTCTCATGGAAGGAAAATCACTTGGGAAAATATTTTGTATCGATCTGTTTTTAAGTTGTTTCTCTATAGAGAAACAACTTTATGAGACGGGGCAGATTTTGCTACGCGCAGCAGCAAGTTTCAGTGATACAAAACAAGACTGTGACGTTTCTCCACACAATACTTACTTTCACGCACACAGTGACGTAACGAAATCTGCGTCATAGACACCTTACGTGCACACTATGCTGCTGCGTTCTTTTTGGCGGGAGTGACGTGTGTGTGTGTGTGTGTGTGTGTGTGTGTGTGTGTGTGTGTGGACGGATGTAATGATGACTATCTCCTAAACCATCTCGTTGGATGCCTTTTTACTTTGAGATAAAATGGGAATTCACCTTCTCCAGAGCTACCTTTCACGGTTTTTAGCCTGCCGCATTTTCAGAAGAGTTATCGCCAATTTTAAAAAATCGGTCATGTTACGAATTTTTTCGAAAAAGTTGTTCAAATTCCTTCATTTTCTAGACTTTGGAAGTTCACCCAATCACACTGCCTTGATTTGTGCTACAGCTCTGTAGCTCTGACTGGTTTTGTGTAAAAAAAATATTTCCGAGGTAGGGGTTGTTTGCATATAAGGCCAAATATCTATGAAAAGACTCCTTCAAATTACTCATCATTCCGGTATTTTTGTCACTTATGCCAACTGCACATATGACATGAACTACTGCACTATTATAGCTTTAGTATTAAGAATAACAGAGCTTTTAGATAAACACATTTTTTCACGTTTCTGCGAGAAACGCTGGTCAAAAAAAGTTCCAATTTTGCAATTTCGTAAGTACAACCCGAGGCACTTAAGTCCACGTTTCATCAGCTCTCTAGATCTTCCAGATTTTATATCAAAATTAATTCAGTCACGGAAGTCACAGAAACAACAAGGAAATCACAAGATATGAAGAAGTATCACATGACAGACGAGCAGCTTGAGGCTGACGTCAAATGTTTGGTTCACAGACAAAATCTGCAAGTATTGTCACTGCTTCCGACATTTCATCAGCCCTCTACATCTTCCAGATTTCATGTGAAAAATAATTCAGTCGGAGAAGTCACAAAGCCAACAGGGAAATTACAAGACATGAACAAGCATCCTCAGACGATCTCAGTGCTAGAGGCTGACGTCAAAAGTTTAGTTCACGGAATTGACGTCATCTCTCTCTCTCTGTATGACGACCTGCCTGAGGCTGACGGCAAATGTTTAGTTCACGGAACTGACCTCTCTCTCTCTCTCTCTCTCTCTGTGTGTGTGGGGAGCCAGGGTGGCCGAATGGTAGAGCGTTGGACTTTCAATGCTTGGGCCGAGAGTTCGAATCCCGGCCGCTGGGGCCAAATATTTGTGCTGGCCTTTTACTCGTTCCCCCGTCCTTGATATCACCCTTTTGTGGTGGAAAAGGACGTTAAACTCCTAAACACCCATCCACCCACCCTCTATCTCTGCCTCTCTCTCTCTCTCCCCCTTCTTCCCCCACCCGGCCCCACCCTCAGTCACGTGGCTAACCGGTCGAGGTCGTAGAGGATCTAGTCAAAGACCGTATCTACGGTCTTTGATCTAGTGTCGTTGGTAGAACTTGGAGAGGGGAGAACCGGCAACAATAACAACAAAACAGACAAAATAATATGAAGTTTGGAGAAACAACTTTGTAGGACGGGGCCGTTCCTCCTTGTTGAAAACTTCAGGGAAGAAATGCACCACCACCACCACACACCAACCACTCGAAGTATTTCTCTTCCACACACACACACACACACACACACACACACACACACACACACACACACACACACACACACCTATCAGGGTTAAGCTTGGATCAGTGCTAGCTAGTATTGTATGATCACTATGGGTGCATAATTTATCTGTAAATTTATCTGTGTCTGCATTATGCAAGTTACCATTCATATCTAATGCTATGTTTGAAGAGTGTCCAGATGGCAAATTTGGAAATAACTGTACTGGTGTCTGCAATTGTCATCCCGACCATGCTACCTGTGACAAATCGAATGGCACTTGTCACTGTAAGGATGGCTTCAAAGGCGACAGATGTGATCAGGATGTTGACGAGTGT
>JACVVK020000246.1:377500-410000 GCA_018292915.2 Batillaria attramentaria
AGTCAAGGTCAAGGCCATACAAGCTGTTTTCGGAAATGCTTCCAAAACTTTAACATTGGCATTTTCTCAGAAACAATAAATGGTAGAAGAATCAAACTTGGTTTGCTGATACTAGTGATAGACAGCAGTAAGACCTTTCCTTAGACATACCAACATCACTAAATCTGTCTCACTGGAAATTTACAATTGCCAATTTCTCAAAATCTAGGGACACCAGAGGCATCAAACTTTGCATGATGATAGACATTGACAAAACCTGTACTGGCATACTTGTATTCAATTTCCTTGAGTCAAGGTCAAGGCCACTCAAATTGTTTTGCGGAGACTTTAACGTTAGCATTTTCTTGGAAACAACAAATAGCAGAGGCACCAAACAAGGTACAATGATAGGCAACAATGAGACCTATGCAGACATAGCCTTTTGAATGACCTTGACTCAAGGTCAAGGTCAATACAGCTGTCTGTTGTGAATTTTACATTACCGTTTGTACAGAAGCTGCAAAAACTAGAGCAATCAAACATGGCAAAAAGATAGTAATTGATAAGCTCTTTACTTACAGATCTCATTTGAATGACCTTGACCCAAAGTCTTTTGAATGACCTTGACCCATCTCACAAGTGAGCCAAGGAGGCTTTGCCCCTCTAGTTGGAACTTGATACTCTGTGGTAAAAAATGCAAACAGGAACGTCACAAAGCAGGTTCACTGTCTGAAAATCAAAAATTATACCATCTGTTCACATTCGACAGTGAAGGAAAAAAAAAAAAAAACCCCACCTACTCTCAATGTACAGTGATTATTTCCATTTTTATGATACACTGTACCACTTAACACATACTGTATACATGTATGCAATTTTTACCCCTGTTTGCTTCGTTACAGAAATCCCTGATAGCAAGAAGCTGTATCTTACCACCGTTTTGAATTACACATATGAAACTGATCTTGGAAACCAAACCTCGACAGCATTCCAAGAACTGCAGAATATGTCTCAAAAAGCGGTATGTATAAATTTGAGATTTTTTTAACTGTGACAGCAACTGCAAGCTTACAGGCTTTTGTGTTTTTTTGTGGTGACAGGCAAAAGAGAAGTTATTAGCAAGGCTGTTCACAGTAGTCAGTAGAGCTATTTCTCTTGATTGTCTACTTCAGCATTTTAACCCTCGAGTATACCGGTCTACCTCTAGAGCTTTTTCATCATAAGTCAGTTTTAATTCAGCAAGGCCATGGAACATGAGCAAAAGTAAGAAAAGTAGAGAAATTTATTTGAAGTATTCAAGTCTCATCATCTTACTGGTAGACTGATTCTCTAATTACTGATTGGGTATGATGTTGGTCAGATTCACAACCAAGCCCCCCCCCCCCCCCACACCTCTCTCTGTATCTCTCTCTCTCTATCTATCTCTCTTAGTTGTTTCTCTAAATTATAGTTGCATCATTTGACTGGGAGCCTCAATAATTTTTTCAGTCTTTATTGGATATCAGATGTAAAATGTGGACCACCTGATCTTGAGAAATTTATACAGAGGACTTTGGTGCAGTTATTGTTGGTAAACACTTCAGGTGTCAAAGTTCAGATGATTACAGTGAATGGGACTCTACAATGTGTGCGTGTGTGTGTGTGTGTGTGTGTGTGTGTGTGTGTGTGTGTGTGTGTGTGTGTGTGTGTGTGTGCATGTGTGTGTAGTTTTCAGATCAGTTCAGTGGTGTTGCTGGCTACAAGACCCTGCGAGTTTCAGAATTTAGGTAATTACAGTTCTAGCTACTATGTCTAGATGTGTTTGTAAAGAACAATCCTTGATTATATGCCAGCAACATTCATATGCCATGTTTACTAGAAAACTTAATGTTTTGGAACAGTCATGAGTGTGCCTGCTTGCTCAAAATGTTTCACTGATTAGTAGAGCTCAAAATGCTATACATAACCCTATGTAGGCGTTGCAAACCTGTGAAAATATGAAACCTTTTACTTAGCGTTTAACCATTTTAACACTAGCATCTCCTTGAGACATTAGTGTCAAGTGTATGTATACCCTTTTGTTGGCACTAAGTGGTAATGATGTTAGACACCACCAGAAGAGCTCAGAATGATTTGTGAGCATTGAATTGATGGTAGATGGGCCTTTAACCCTTTGCCGACCTTGACCACGCGCTGTGGAATCCCTCTGTGACCCAGGCACTGTGTGCGTTCACAACCCTTGCCAACCGCACGATTTTAGCAGTTTTTAGTTTTTTTCAAAGAGGTCTTCCTCAGATTTTTCTTAATCTTGTTTGAAAGATAATTATGAACACTTTTATGGAAAAAAACCTTTTGATTGGAAAAGTTGGGGATAGTGGCCACAGTGAGAACGGAGATAAAATGGATTGTAGGTGCTTAGTAACAGCTAGGGTCCTCGCACGTCAGCGCCCAGGGTCAAGTATACCCGGTAGGTGCATGTGTGGTTGGCAATGGTGTGCAAGGGTTCTGCACAAAGGCTGGGTGCATGGTCGTGAAAAAGTTAAATGGCAGAGATTCAGTCATAATGCATCACTTCTGCTTGTCCCAGGGATGTCGATGGGAAAACCATGGTGGTATACAGCATATTCTTTACTGGGGATGTGGCACAGAATACAACCATCATCAATGCAGTAGCAGAGGCAGTCCTACAAATGGAAGATAACAAGAAGATACTGATTGGAGCCACTGCATATGGGCTTGAAGGCTTTACAGGCATATTTCAGACGCTGGCTGACACGACCACTGGGAATGATGGTATAAAACTGTTGTAATACTAAAGCCAGCAAACTTTAGAAGCGCGAACAAACTGCGCTTTGTTTTGTTTTGTTCTGATTCTTTAAGTGGTGTGGTCTGTAAGTGGCCTGATTTTTGTTTGTCTACAAACAGAGTACGTAACATTGGTTATAATACTAGTCTCATTACTACAGTATAAGCATTTTGTTCCGCATGCAAAACGTTCACAAAGTGAAGCAAAAAGTGAAGGAAATCAGATTGGTTGGTGCTTTACCATTTCTTTCTTTTCATCTACACTTTCCTTTCTCTTTTCCCTAATTGAGCTTCGACTGTATATTTGTTCATGTTGATATCCCCAGGACTGGCAAAGTGTCGGGCAGTTTTACTCGTCAGTCAGGCAAGTCAGATGTATCTGGTTTGCTCTGCTGATCTGAAAATGTTCTTTTTCGTTGAAAGGTGCAGCATCATCAGTCAGTGTGTCTGCTTACACAAATAAATGACACCCATCTATCAACTCCCTTGCATATGAATTTATTTACTCATTCATTTCATTTATTTATTTTACAAAAAAATAAAATGATGTGTTCTGTTCCCTAGCTGTTGACTGGTGCAGTTCAACCTCTCTGTACCAGTGTGATGATGATCGAGAATGTAAGGATGAGGGTCTCCGTTACACCTGTCCTTGCAGGCCAGCATTTGTTGATGTCCAAAATGAGTGTGTCAGTAAGTAAAGTTGATTTTTTTCTTTTACCTCAGTTACATGCAGGTCTGCTACAAGCCCCCCCCCCCCCCCCCCCCCAAAAAAAAAAAAAAAAAAAAAAAATTGCACACCATTTTTTTCTTTTACTGGACTGAGCGTTCCTTCTTCACTGGTTCTTTTTTCTTTTCTTTTTTTTTATTAATCATTACAGCATTTCTCCTTGTTTTCTGATTTTTTCCTTGAGCCAGTTGAGGACATACATTTCTAGCAGCTTACAGAGAGGTCATATACCGAAAGTACATAAGGTAAATAAAAAATTTACAAACAAACAAGCAAATACCACCAACATAGGTGAAACATAAATAAAGTTGAAATCAAAATTGGCTGCTGCAACCTCCTCAAGAGTGAATTTATCAGCAGTCTTGGGAACTGTCATTACTTGAGTAAGATGCATGGATACACTGCATTTACTGGCGTCATCACATGTTGCAGCATAAATCAGTTTGTTGTTCAAAGAGAGGAGACTGCTGTATTTACAGTGTACACTGCTCACTTGATCAGTACACTATTGACCATTCATTTAATGCTGGCCATCACCATGTAAAGAAAAGTTCCAGATTAGAGATTGCCTGTTGTGCGGTTGTACCATGGAGGAATTGTTGTTCAAGTGAAATAAGCCTTCTGACAGAGGGTACATATTATATGGTCTGGCATTTTTCATGCAAAAAAAAAAAATGTCATTCTTTTAGTAATATCAGAGGAAAAATCCTGAAAAATGGAGATTTTGGTCTATCTTGCATTTTTTTTAAATGTCATTGTTATCAGTGTGGTTTAGTGTGTACCAGTAGCACAGCTGTATTAGCCAAATTGAATATATATATCACATGCCTGTGCTAAATCATATTTCTGAGCTGCCTTGTTTTCTGTATAGCTTAGTGTGCTTATGCAAGCACTGGCTGCGTAGTGAAAGGAAATGACATCTCAAGATGCGTTTGATCTAATGGTTCCTTTATTCTTTTGCAGGAGTAAATGAATACCAGTATGGTAAGGGCATCTTCTGTACCTCTTAGTATAGAATACATATATATTTGTGTGTGTGTGTGCTTTTTGTTGTTGTTGTTTTTTTTTTTTATCTCTTAGTAGTGGAACCTACATGTCTCCAGTTTGAGTTTCACCTTTTGGCTGTCTTAAATGGTGTTTGGTGCACCTACCCAGCATAAGATACCAACAGAGATTTTAATGCACGTATGTTCACAGCACCCAATCAGCAAAACCTGTATTTTCATCCTCAGATCTGTATGCATATGGCATGAGCGGTGACAAAAAGATGCCCAAAGGTGATGACGATACACGGAAAATCAGCATTCCCACTGGCTTTCCTGTTGGAAACGAACTTCAGTATACTGCCTATGTGTGTAAATTTTTATACTGTACATATATTTCTTCCTATTCCAATTTTTTTTTTTTTTTTGAACTGTTAGTATCTGATAGGTAATTATCTGATAGTGCTATATAAGTACTGTCATTATTATTATTATATCAAGGAATATCAGTACAAACTTCTGTGGACATTGGAATCGACTGGATTATTTAAACTGCATTTTTGGCTCCCTTGTGTAACAATGGGAGTCTATGTATTAACCCTCCGTCGTCTGTCTGTCTGTCTGTCTGTGTGTGTGTGTGTGTGTGTGTGTGTGTGTGTGTGTGTGTGTGTGTGTGTGTCCAGAAAACTTTAACGTTGTCATTTTCTCAGAATCTACAAACAGTAGAGGCACCAAACTTGGCATGCTGATAGACTAGCACAAGACCTTTCAAAACATATCATTTTGAATGACCTTGACCCAAGGTCAAGGTCACTAAAGCTCTCTGTTTGAAAATTTTACATTGGCATTTTCTCGTAATCTACAAATGCCAGAGGTTTTAAACTTTGCATGATGATAGACATTGATAAGAACTTTACAGATATACAAGTAGTCAGTGACCTTCTGTCAAGGTCAAGGCCATACAAGATAGTTTTGTGAAACCTTAACATTGGCATTTTCTCAGAAACAATGAACAGCAGAGGTGCCAAACCTGGCATGCTGATAGACAGTGATAAGACCTATGCATACATACCATCTTAAATGACCTTGACTGAAGGTCAAGGTCATTGAAACAGTCTGTTCGGAAATTTTAGATTTGCATTTTCTCAGTATCTAGAAGAATCAGAAGCATCAAACTATGTGCGATGATTGACATTGGCAGCACCTTTACAGACATACCTGTGTTCAGTGACTTTTAGTCAAGGTCAAGGTCATGCAAGCGTTTTTTTGGAAACTTTAACCTTGGCATTTTCTCCAAAACAACAAACAGTAGAGGCACCAAACGAGGCATGATGATAGACAGCAATGAGACCTACCTTTCTGAATGACCTTGACTGAAGGTCAAGGTCATTAAAGCTGTCGTGAATTTTAACATTACTGTTTTCGGAGGAACTACAAATGCTAGAGGCATCAAACTTGGCATGATGATAGACATTGATGAGATCTCTTTTGAATGACTTTGACCAAAGGTCAAGGCTGTACAAACTGTTTCGGGGAAAATTGTAATATTGCCAGGAACTCAGAGCGCCAGACACATAGCATGATACTGGATAGTGATAAGAGCTCTACAAACATACTTTTGTGAATGACCTTGACCTGTGTCACAAGGGAGCCATGGAGGCTTCTGCCTCTCTAGTTAAAGTTGTGGCGTGATAACAGGAATTGTGTGTACATTTTTGTGCCCAGAATGTTAACTCATTTCTGCCGATATGGCATAAGCAAGCACTATGCCTGTCTGGTCTGTTTTTAGAATAATTTTAGCGTAGGTGGGTTATACTCTTTTATGACCGCAGCAGTAGGCCCTTATGCATTTTGCAGTTGGTACTAGCTGCCCGCAGCACGAGGGCCTCATGACGTGGAGCGTACTTTCGTTTTCACTCCTGTGTCTGAAACTGTGTCTGGTAATGACCTCCCTAGGCCCTTATGCTGCAGGGAGCTAGTACCACTTGCTAAAGGCGTAAGGGCTTCGTGTTGCGGCCAGAGTTAAAATGGTACTGAACGGTCACATTTGAAATCCAGATCCAGTATTTTTAAGAAAAGAAAGCATTTTTTAGTGGTGTTACTTAGAAAGTGGGTTTGTAACTTTGTTTGAATGCAGTAACATTTTATCCTTCAGTTACATGCATCAGACAGTATTATCTGTGGACTCTTTGCCTTTGCAGGTGGGAATCAATGGACTAGTGACTTTCGGCAATAGGGACAGTGGACTGAGTCTAGAACTGAAAAAGAACCGCATGATGGTCTCTCCCTACAATTCTGACATCATCACGCTTGGCACTCAGGGAGGTCAGTTATTGTCCACTGTCTACGTTTTATTGGAAAGTGTGATGGTCACAGGCGAAATAGTGCTCTGTATTAATTAGATGTTAAATGCCCAGGGATCACATTTTCACCATTAACATCAGTTGTGGTGTTTATTTTGTGTTTGACTCAGTGCCTCCACATGAAACAACAACAACAACAACAAAACACTAGTGGAGAGGGAAGTGATTGTAAATCTAGTACTTCAGTTTGTCACTTTACAGTTTCTCCTACAGTTATACCAGATGACATATGATACTACATGTATAGGAGTTCCCCTACTACCCTCATGACTTCAGTCAGTAGAGCCATTGTGCTACCCCCGGCATGGGCTTTGATTCAAAAGAATTCATGTGTACTCCTGTGAGCTAACCTGGTCACGTATGATCCTCTACTCACCCGATACCCAACATGAACCTGTCAGTCTTCCCGTCTGGCTCCGTGCGAGCAGAAGCCCTCACCACAGCTCTGGTCTTTGCTCACCACAGCGTAGTGTCAAGTCCCCCCCCCCCCCCCACCCCACCCCCCACCACACCCTTTCGCGCTTTTTCAACTGGTTTGTCCAGTCTCCTCTGCGTTGAGCGGACATCGTTATGGTGGCTCTCCTCACCCCTGGCATTTGCGGCAGTCATAGTTTGTATCCTTGCTGTGTTTTTTGATGACCGCAGGTAAGGTAGATTGTTGGTCACGCTACTGGTAAACATGCCAACATTTTCTTGTCAGCAGTTTCTTGTTCAGAGGCATGCACAAGAAGTTCCATCCCTCCGTCTTTTGAATAAACTACAGTACATGATAGTGTACATACAAAAGCTGACTTCATGGGAAGTTAAGAGGAAAAAAACAAACATGAGAGATGACTGAATATTGTTTTCACTTCCACTAGCACAGCTCCTATCAGTCCATCAAATCTTCCATAAATTTACGGATTTCCACAAATTTGGACTTCAAATAGGTCATTTCTGTGAAACGTCTAAATCCGGGGTGGAAAAAATGAAAATGGGGTGGGGGGTATCAACGTTTTTGTACCGGGACTGGTCGCCCCTCTGTGATTGAAAAACAAGCCCAAAATGCACCAAATTGCATGCACAGATTTTAGTCTTATTTTTACAGATTTTCGGGTCTGCTTTCATCACGTAGTCGTAGAGCTTTTTTCAGTATTTTTGGCTTCACCCCATTGGAAGGTCTGTCCTATAAAATATGTAATCTTATCTTTGTTGCTGACAGAGGTATGGTACAAGTTGTACACAGACGTAGCAACAGACAGCTCTGTTTTTGAGAAGGCCAGCAGAGAGATGACGGAGTTCCTGCAGCAGGAGTACAAAGCCTCACTGGTCATGGTCGTCACATGGGAGAACGTCAGCCACATTCAGAGCAGAAACAGAGATGTATGTGAAGGTCATGCTTGCACTGTGTGCTACGGGTGAATAGTTGGCAATGTCAAAACACATGCACACATGCTTGCACACACGCACGTGCACACACACGCACGTGCACACACACGCATACACACACAAAAACTGCCGCTATACTTTTTCGTAAGTTTACTCATTCCCTGCTCAGCAAGTTTTTACTGGTATTCCTTAGAGTACTTGCCGTTTGTTCGGGTTAATTAAAAAAATTGTGAAAAAACAACACTCTTGATCAAAATTTTAAAACAATAATATTAACCTATTGTTTTCAGACAATGCTAATATTTTCAGACTGCTATTAACAAAATTTGAAGCATGTAGCCCACTGTATTGCTCATGTTGACAGAACCCCCCCCCCCCCCCCTTCTATTACAACAGTACAAATCCCCCCCCCCCCCCCAAAAAAAAAAATGAAAACAAAAGTAAACAAAACAAAAAAACACCCAAAACAAAACCCAGTCCTCACAATATCAGATCACATATCCACAGACTGTTTGACACTGACTCTCAGTCCCTGCTGATCACTGCAATCCCGCTAATGGAGAGCGAAGCGTTTGCCAACTGATCATCGCAGTACCAGTGTTTTTGGGCTTTAAAAAAAAAAAAAAAAAAAAAAGCTCAAGGACAAAACCGGGATTGTGGTGATGAGCAGGCAAGTGCTTCGTGGGCCATCACCAGGATCTTGATGATCAGTAGCAAAGCTCACAGATAAGCCTTGACTGCTTACAGTGAAGTATAACCTTTGTTGGGAGTGGTGGAAGGGGGGTTGGATACACAGTATTGTGAGGTGAGCTGTGATTTTCCTCTTCCTTTTTTCTTGTTGTTGCTTTTGCTTTTTTTTTTTTTTTTTTTTTAAATTGTTGACGCTTGATCCTTATATAATGTGTGTGTGTATCTCTGCATGTGTATACATGTGTGTGTGTGTGTGTGTGTGTGTGTGTGTGTGCGCACGTGCATGCGTGTGTACATTGCAGGAAGAGACAGCTACCTTCCAGGTCGTCTTTGTATATGATGGCACAACGTCCTATGCATTGATGTACTACAAGACTGGTACCTTGAGGTGGGCGTACAGAAAGTCATCTAAACTTACCATTGGTGTCTCAAAAGGCAAGAAGGGAGATGTGAAAAAGTCCTTCTACTCCAACACCGTCGAGGCCTTCACTGAATTAGACAGGATAAAAGGCAACACTGGTGAGTATATTTTGATGGATCCCTACAAATAGCGCATTTGGTAATTCAGTCGCCAACGATTTTCGTTGATAACTGTGTCTGTTTATGGAGCCTTTTTGGTGTAAGATTTAAAGAGGAAAAGTTGATCCTGGCCTTGAGACTTCATTTATTCCACAACAGTCGGGGTTCTCAGTTCCATTTCTTTTCGGCATTAAGGGAAATTTTCACTGAAAACCTGAGCTGGAAAAGTGTTAGCAGTGAAGTTAGCATAAAATAGACCTCCAGAAAGCCTCGGGTGACAGTGATGTAAATGGTAATTGACACCTCATGCTCTTCAAACCTTAAAATTTCATGAGACAGCAAGAAACATTGACATAAGTGAATGACATCAAAGTATTCTTCTGGAATTAATACATTATTTGAAATGGACTTGCAAGGTTTAAAAAAAAAAAGCAGTGGAAATGTCGATTTTGGCTTGTTTCACTTATGCTGAGTGGAAATGTCGAAACTGAGAGCCCTGTCATGAAATACGTTAGGTCACTATAGGCTCCGTGTGTTTCTCATACATGTGTTGTATTTATGTATTTATGTCTTTGTTCTTCATAATTTATATATGTTAATCTTAATGTCACTTTGTAAAGCGCTTAGAGCCCACAATGCTGGGGATTTCATGCTATATAAGAATTATTATTATTATTAATGCATGTCAATTCAAACTGACAGGGTGACCACATTTGATTTACCCGTAACTGTGATGGACAATCCGCACAGACAAGCCCAGTTCAAACAGCAAGAACAACAGTTACCCTAATTGAACAGTCCAGCTGAACACAATTCATTTCAGACAGACTGACAGATCATGTGTCCTTGAGCGTGATGGACCCTTGTTTTCCTAGGTGTCTGTGTTTCTCTTTGACCATTAGCCTGAGGGGTTTAACTTCACTCAACAAATCTAGTCGATGGATTATGAATTTTAGCAGTGTTTGTGGCTCCACCTGTGTGTCTGTCAATAGCCTGTGGAAATTCTGTCTCTCAACATTTCCTTGTTTACTGTATATTTTTCAGGTCGGAGAGGAATGTGGCTCTATTCTGTTGGAGAGAAGTACAGTGTTGACAAAGCCTGTGAAGACTGGTATCAGGAAAATTTGCCTTTCAGGGAAGAGATTCTGAGAATGTCATGGACAGTGGCCCAGTGTCCCTGCAGCTGGTTTGGGTTGGGACGATCGTGGATCTTACACCGGTATATAGCTGAAAGTGACACAGCTTGCTACAGACTAAGCCGTGGAAGAAGCCGTTGGTGGTATGGTACTTATGGAAGGGTAGGTATACGGTATTCCTCTACAGAAAAGTCTTCTGTAAAGATTGATTTGTAGTCAAATGACTTAGCCTAACAGTTGACAGTAGGCCAGTCCTATCCATTCAGACCTTCTGCACATGGCATGGGTGTATTCTGTGTTAGGGGTATTTGTATGTTTGCCTGTACGCACCCGTATGAGTATATATATATATATCGCCCCCTGGAAATGATGCTGTCTTAAGCCTTACTTGCAGAAAATGGAGTTACGGCAGTAGTATTTCTGGGCGATGATCAAGATAGTGTTTCCTGATTTCTTCATACACATATTGTAGCAGCATATTGTTTTAGTACCTGTAAGCTTTTTTAAGGTGAAACCCCTGTATTAGTGAGGATTACGTGCCATACATAACTCATCATGATTAGTGGCATTTGGTAAAAACTGTTGGTGACTGTATTTTTTTTTTTTTTTTTTTTTTCGAATTGCTCAGGAGTGCTGCTACAGACGTCCCCGAAGATTCGCATCACTAACACTGGTTCAGAGTCTACCAGATGCTGGAGCCCTCACTCGATTTAACCCAGCTTTCAGGGGGCTGCGAACTCAACACAGGGAACAAGATCGCGATCCGCATGATCTGTGCTGTTTCCAGACGACTGAGCCAAGCAAATACTGCCGGATGTACTATGAACTACGCCCTGTTGGAAGTTGTCGCTTCTCCTGGTGGTTCTTTTTTGGTAAGAGGTTCCAGATTTACTACTTTGTTGTTTTGGGGTTTTTTTTTTGGGTTTTTTTTTTTTTTTTTGGGGGGGGGGGGGGGGGGGTTAGTGTGTGCTGGAGTCAATGGTATCCTAGCTGCAGCTTTTTCAGCCATTTAGTTGCAGGGGTTGCAAACATTGCAGCATTTTGCATTTTCAGTTACTGCATTTCACATTGTAAAATACAGAAGCGTTACAGGGTCTGGTTGTAATTTTACCGGTAGTTGAGAGCTCTTAGTGTTTAAACACTCCTATTATTTCATGACTACTTAATCTAGGTTTCACAAAAACTGGCTTGTGTTTTGAACAGTTGCACTTGTGAGTGTGCATGGTCCCTCCAAATAGTCTTAATCTAAATGACTAGTAGTTCTGTGAATGCAGTACACTGTTGTCTCCAGGCAATGCGACCATAAATATATATTAAAATTCTTTTGCTCAGTGGTTGACTGCAAACACAGGCTGACTTATTGATACATGTATTGGTGTGATGTAAAGCCTTCTGTCGGTGCACTGACTGCCAGTGAGATGCAGCCACTGTGCAAGTGGTACAGTGTTAGACGCTGGCAAAAGAGCTTTGCGATATGTAAGCAATGATTTATTTGAAAAGGGACCCAAAGTCTTTTAAAAAAAAATTTCCCTTTTACTTTTTCTTCTTTTGTTTTTCTTTTCTTTTTTTAGCTTTCATGTTTGGCGACCCTCACATACAAACTCTGGATGGAAAGGAGTACAGTTTCAACGGATGGGGAGAGTACAGTCTGGTTATTCTGCCCAGTTCTGACTTTGTCCTACAAGGTCGCACTGACAAGGGTGAGACAGACAACGGAACCCGCATTGATGCCACCATCTTCACAGCTTTTGCTGCCAGAGAAAACAACTCAAAAATCTACGTTGAGTTAGAGCCTCAGAACAAAACAAGTGAGGGGCATGTTTTCTTCCTTTGTTGACTCGTTTTGAGATCTGCGTGGCACATGCTTGCTTGCTTACTTAAAAAAAAAAAAAAAAAAAAAATCTGTCCATCCACGAGGAGGCTTTTTCTCATACTGTACCAGCAACCATCAGTAGCAGAAACATCAAATTTGACCAGCAATCTTCAGTTGGAGACAAGGTCTTGCAAAGAGTGTTTTAGAATTATAATGTTGAATTTTCAGCAGCCATAAATGCTAGAAACACTGATATAGGCATATATTGATGTTTGGTGTGGGCTTTTCAGCATAGGCATGGAACTGTTCACTGCAGAATGTCAAGGTCAGACGTAAGGGAGACCGGGGCTAGTCCGCCCTCGGGGCAAGTCCGTCCTTTGGCTTTTGTTTGAAAACTATGAGATAAATCTTTGTTTTGGTGACATCACTACGTCATCCGATCGCCAGGCTTCCGCCCATGTGAATTTGGCTTTTATATTGCGCACGCTGCTCAACTGAGAACAAAAAACCTGATTTTTAGTACTAAAAGTAAGTTTAAAGAATTTTTGTTTCGGTCAGGTTTCCGCTATTTCTAATGAAGGTAGACAGACACTCATAGCACTGAACAAAGATCAGTATCCAAGCTTTCGTTTGAAAGTATCCTTACGGTTGTAGCTGGTGTCAATGACAGCTGATATCTCGGACAAGATGGATGCCTGTGTCGGGGCAAGTCCGCCCCCCTCAGCAGGGGCAAGTCCGCCCCGTAGGCGGACATGCCCCGGCGGTGGACAGACTTGCCCCGGAGGTAGACATTCACAAATCCTGAGCGGTTTTTGGCTCCCTTGTGTAACAATGGGAGTCTATGTATTAACCCTCCGTCGTCTGTCTGTCTGTCTGTCTGTGTGTGTGTGTGTGTGTGTGTGTGTGTGTCCAGAAAACTTTAACGTTGTCATTTTCTCAGAATCTACAAAAAGCAGAGGCACCAAACTTGGCATGCTGATAGACAACCACAAGACCTTTCAAAACATATCATTTTGAATGACCTTGACACAAGGTCAAGGTCACTAAAGCTCTCTGTTTGAAAATTTTACATTGGCATTTTCTCGTAATCTACAAAAACCAGAGGTTATAAACTTTGCATGATGATAGACATTGATAGGAACTTTACAGGTATACATGTAGTCAATGGCCTTGTGTCAAGGTCAAGGCCGTACAAGCTATTTTTGTGAAACCTTAACATTGGCATTTTCTCAGAAACAACAAACAGCAGAGGTGCCAAACCTGGCATGCTGATAGACAGTGATAAGACCTATGCATGCATACCATCTTAAATGACCTTGACTCAAAGTCAAGGTCATTAAAACAGTCTGTTCGGAAATTTTACATTTGCATTTTCTCAGAATCTAGAAGGATCAGAGGCCTTAAACTATGTGTGGTGATTGACATTGGCAGCAGCTTTACAGACATACCTGTGTTCAGTGACCTTTAGTCAAGGTCAAGGCCATGCAAGCATTTTTGTGGAAACTTTAACCTTGGCATTTTGTCCAAAACAACAAACAGTAGAGGCAACAAACGAGGCATGATGATAGACAGCATTGAGACCTACCTTTCTGAATGACCTTGACTGAAGGTCAAGGTCATTAAAGCTGTCTGTTATGAATTTTAACATTACCGTTTTCGTGGGAACTACAAATACTACAAACATCGAACTTGGCATGATGATAGACATTGATGAGATCTCATTTGAATGACCTTGACCAAAGGTCAAGGCCATACAAACTGTTTCAGGGAAAATTGTAATATTGCCAGGGACTCAGTGCGCCAGAGACACTTTACTTGGCATGATAATGGATAGTGATAAGAGCTTTACAAACATACTCTTGTGAATGACCTTGAACTGTGTCACAAGGGAGCCATGGAAGCTTCTGCCTCTCTAGTTATGCTTTTATAAGGGGTCGCTGAGGGCGGGGTGGGGGTGGGGGGTGGGGGTGTCCGTCGACCTGATCACGCTTTCTCCCATCTGAACCTGCCCTGCACGTGGAGCACACAGGTGAGTTGAGAACCAGTTAAATACCTAATTACTAAACGCAACTTTCAAGATTTTTATTTCGACCAAGTTTCCACTATTTCTAAGGACCGCAGTCAGACATTCTGAGCAGTGACCAACGCTTAAGTTTAAGGGATCCAGATGGCTGAATGGCCGTTTTCCGTTTAAAAAAAAAAATGCGCTGCAAGGAGAGCGAGTACGACGTCTGAACAAAAAAAAAACAAAAAAACCCTGCATCAGGAGGTCAGCTTGGAAAAGCTAAAACTGCCAAAAATCACGCACAGAACAGCAAGGCAAAGAAATCTCTGAGATATGAACCATCGGAAGAGGAGGATTACTGCATTGTCTGCTTGTCGACCTGGTCAGCGAGTCAAAGAGGGGAAGTGCATCGAATGTAAAGACTGGGCTCCGAGCCATGTGGAATGCGCAGACATCGGGAAAAGTCCATCCTACGTCTGTCACAACTGTTTGGATACAGGGTGGGTAAGTGGGTGTTTCGGGGTTTAACGTCCTTTTCCACCACACAGGGTGATATCAAAGACGGGGCAACGATGAAACAGCCAGCACACATATTTGGCCCCAGCCGGGATCGAACTCACGACCCGAGCATTAGAAGTCCAACGCTCTACCAGTCGACCACCCCGGCGCACCGTTTGGATACAGAATCAGTCTACAGCTCCTGAGATGATCTGCACTGTGCAAGTTGCCGGAGTTGAAGACATCGCATAACGCATATTTTGTTCTCGTTGTACCAGACAGTTTGCTGGTGTTTCGGTTCTGATATTTTAAAAAAGGACTGCATGGTGTGCTGTGTTGTGAGAAGTTTGAGTGTTGGAGTATGTCTGGTGTTTTTGAGGATGGACTGTGTGGATGTAAGTAAGGGTATAAAGGGACACGCGGTGTGTGTGTGTGTGTGTGTGTGCGTGTGTGTGTGCGTGTGCGTGTGCGTGTGTGTGTGTGTGTGAAGCCTAGCGAGTCCTTTATTGTTATGTCAGAGCAGCGCTATACAAACTAGAGGAGCAAAGCCTCCTTGGCTCACTTGTGAGATGGGTCAAGGTCATTCATAAGAGCTGTAATGACCTTAACCTTGAGTCAAGGTCACTCAAATAGGTATGTCTGCATAGGTCTCTTTGCTGCCTATCATTGTGCCTTGTTTGGTGCCTCTGCTGTTTGTTGTTTCCAAGTAAATGCTAACGTTAAAACATCTTGAATGGCCTTGACCTTGACTCACGGAAATTGAATACAAGTATGCCAGTTCAGGTATTGTCAATGTCTATCGTCATGCAAAGTTTGATGCCTCTGGTACCCCTAGATTCTGAGAAAATGGCAATTTAAAATTTCCAATGAGACAGCTTCGATGACCTTGACCTTCAGTCAAGGTCATTCAAAATGGTATGTCTTGAAAGGTCTTGCTGCTGTTTATCAGCAAGCCAGGTTTGGTGCTTCTGCTGTTTATTGTTTCTGAGAAAATGCCAATGTTAAGGTTTTGGAAGGTTTTCCACAAAAAGCTTGCATGGCCTTGACCTTGACTCAAAGTCACTGAATACAGGTATGTAAGTAAAGGTGTTGTCAATATCTATCATCATGCAAAGTTTGATGTCTCTGGCTTTTCTAAATTCTGAGAAAATGCCAATGTAAAATTTCCAAACAGACAGCTTTAGTGACCTTGACCTTGGGTCAAGGTCAATCACTATAATATGCTTTGAAAGGTCTCTTGGCTGTCTATCAGCTTGCCACGTTTGGTGCTTCTGCTGCTCATTGTTTCTGAGAAAATGCCAATGTTAAGGTTTACTGCGGACACACAGACAGACAGACACACACACAGACAGACGCACAGACAGACACACAGACAGACGACGGAGGGTTATTACACAGACTCACTTTGTTACAGAAGTGAGCCAAAAACATTTATTGTTTTCACTATTTATGCCCAAAGCATATGTGGGCGAACTTGCCCCGGACACCGGGCGGACTTGCCCCATGTCGGGGTAAGTCCGCCCTGTGGAGGGTAGGTCAGCTCACAGACAAATCTGAGTACTTTTTTATGGCAGTCTTCCCATTTTTTTTACTACACAATGTAGGCAAGATATTTGCGCTTAATTTAAACCAGTAGTTGATCCTCCAGCCTTAATGGTACGTTCTCCAGGTCGCTCAGACTGCGAAGTGGAGCGAACTAGCCCCGGTCTCCCTTAAACTATAAGAGGTGTGTGTGTGTGTGTGTGTGTGTGTATGTGTGTGTGTGTGTGTGTGTCTTGCAGGACTAGCTGATCATATAAAAATACTTGGACATAGACATGCATGGGAGATTTTTTCTTTGTGTGTTTGTGCAGCTATGATCATCTATGCTGCCAGATCAAATGACGAGTACATTGACTACAGTCTCCAGTTCCAGGAAAACGCAGACTTCCTCATTGAAGAAGAAGAGTTCACACTGAAGAGAGAAAACTCTTCCCTTATTGTTGACTTCGCCGTTAGTGGTAAGGCTTAGGAAAGTTTTTTTTTATCATGACTAGCTTGCAGAACCATCATGCTACACTTGTGAATTATTATCCTTCAGAATGCCATATTCGCCCATACGGCAGTTGTAGTTGATGAACATGGCAAGAACGGAAATACAGCAAGGATGTTTTTTGTTGTTTGTTTCTTGGTTAGTTTGTTGTTTGTACTGAAAAAGACTTGTTCAGAGCCCTTGCATACCGTTGCCAACCGCACACCTAGACCTCAGGCGCTGACATGTGAGGACGCTGTTACCAAGCACCCACAACCCATGTTGTCTCCGCTGTCACCGTGGTCGCTATGGTCCAGTCAAAACTATTTTTTTCCATAAAGTGCATAAAATTATTTTTTCAAACCATACCAAACACGATTAGAAACAATATCTGAGGAAGACCTCTTTCAAAAAAATCGAAAAAATTGCTAAAATCGCTCGGTTGACAAGAGTTGTGCACACACACAGTGCCTGGGTCACGGGGTAATTCCACTGCACAAGGTCAAGGTCTGCAATGAGTTAATATTTAAATGCATGTAAATCTTTGTTTCAGAGATTTCTCTCACCATTTCTGTGGGGGTGAAACTGCTGGATATTGGGGTTGATATGCCAACAGAACACAGGAATCAGACCTCTGGGTTGTTTGGTAACTTCAACGGGGACCCCAATGATGACTTCATTTTACCCAATGGCACAGTTCTGTCGCCTAACATTACAGAGCGGCAGATCTTTGAAGAATTTGGTAGTCTGTGTGAGTATGAACCCCCCACTTTCTGTGTCTGTCTCTCTTTGTGTCTGTCTGTCCTCTTTTGTTTGTCTTCCATCTTTCTTCACTTCTTAGCTGCAAAATAGTCTTTGTTGCTTGTGTGTCGTTAAGCCTCAAATAGCTAAGTAACTAACTATCGCTCTCAACTTTTGTCTCCCCTGTTTTCTCTTCCTTCTGTGCCTGTCTGTCCATCGTTTCTGCCTACCCGTTAGTCTTTCTGCTGTTCTGTCTGTCTCCCTTCTCTTCTCATTTGTCTGTCTTTGTTTATTTTTTCTCTCTTTCTCTCTCTGTCTCTCTCTTTCTCTCTCTGTCTCTTTCTCTCTCTCTCTCTGTCTCTTTCTCTCTCTGCTCATTCGGCCCCTCTCTAATGTGTGCTTACATTTGGCATAACAGGTCTTTGCAATAGCAACTGGACTGTTGGTTATTACATGATAATTATTGCTTATAATATTGCAACGTGTCCTTCCTCCATCTTGCAGGGGCTGTGAGGGATGATGAGTCAGTATTTCGCTACAACAGTCGCAAAGGTCCTGCCGACTTCCGTCATGCAAACTTCACACCAATCTTTGTTGATGAGTTTTCTGACGAAAATCGTACTGAGGCAGTAACAGTATGTGGAGGAGCAGATAGACTTGCTTGCATCTATGACTTCCTTGCTACAGGCAGTCAGACAGTTGCCAATGCAACCAGGCAGTCAAAGGATACAGCTGATGAGACAGACGCTACCCTAAGTAAGATTCAATTACCATTTTCATTGTGGTGCACTGTAACTCCCATTTGACTTCATGTAAAGACAGCCCTGTGACTGAGGTTGCTTTTGTTTGAGAGCCAAGCCTGGATAGTTCCGCAGGTAAAACATTGTACTTCAGTGTTCCCGATTACACACAGGTGTGCGTAGTTGTACCCACAAAACTCTTAAATTGACACACAAATTTGAGAACAGCGCGTCACAGGGGACGCACGTTTTTGGTCTTGTAACAAACAGTGTTTTTCCAACCTGTCCCGGAAGCCCAACAAACAAAAAGCGATTTGTATTTAGCAGCGGACACTGACTTGCAGCATGGCATTTCCGCTGAGCCATTGTGCGTAACAGACAGAATCTGATGTGAGGACCCTCCAAATTTACAAAAGGACCATCACAAATATGGAGAGAGGGTCCCACGGACCCTTGTATTTTCGAATCACAGGGAACACTGTACTTTCAGTGCCTGGGTCATGGATTTGAATCCTGGCTGGGAGCTGCATGAATATTAATATGTGCTGGTTTTCTCCTGGATGTCATTTTTGTGACTTGCTAAAGACCAAATCCTTCTTGGTGTTCAAAGGGGCTGTGCTTAATTCATTTGAACAGAGTTTCCCAGAAAAGATGTCATGTAACTTTTTAATAGATAAAAGGAAACAGCACACTGGAACAATTTTTTTTTAACCTGGAGGTTTGATCTGCCATTTTTCATTTCATTTCTAAGTTCAAATGGCCTCCCTGAAGGTTGTGCCTTTCAGTGGATGAGGATCCTGTGTTCAGGGACAGCAGTTTATTTTTCTTTCCTTTTCTTTCACCCTACAGAAAACACAGTTCCTGAGCTGAATGCGACTGACATCGTCACCGTCAACGTCAGTGAGACTGTACGGATAAACTTGCTTGGAACGGATGAAGATGCTGATGACACGGTCGGATACTACTCAGCAGAGGATGCCAGTGGCAGTTTCCAGCTTGACAATGTGACAGGGATCGTCAACTACACAGCCACGAAGAACTCGCAAAATGACAAACTGGGGTAAATATTCAGAACCACCCGTTGTGTCTTTCTTCGTTTTGAATGAATGAATTTTATTGTGTTGGGCCTCCATCCCCTTCAGAAGGGAAACCAGCGAAGACATGTGGGAGAATTACAATGCATGTATCAATATGCACATGAGGGAAACATATTGTGTTATACACTACAATCATCCATTAAAGATTGTCTCAAGTGAAGAACATGGTATAGTTACATAGCTGTCTTCTTAACAACTGCTTTGTTTTGGTTGTCTAAAAGAGACTCCAGAAACTTACCAGACTTATCCTTCAAAACACCAGTAAGATATTTTTGGCTCCCTTGTGTAACAATGGGAGTCTATGTATTAACCCTCCGTCGTCTGTCTGTCTGTCTGTGTGTGTGTGTGTGTGTGTGTGTGTGTGTGTGTGTGTGTGTGTGTGTGTCCAGAAAACTTTAACGTTGTCATTTTCTCAGAATCTACAAACAGTAGAGGCACCAAACTTGGCATGCTGATAGACTAGCACAAGACCTTTCAAAACATATCATTTTGAATGACCTTGACCCAAGGTCAAGGTCACTAAAGCTCTCTGTTTGAAAATTTTACAATGGCATTTTCTCGTAATCTACAAATGCCAGAGGTTTTAAACTGTGCATGATGATAGACATTGATAAGAACTTTACAGATATACATGTAGTCAGTGACCTTCTGTCAAGGTCAAGGCCGTACAAGATAGTTTTGTGAAACCTTAACATTGGCATTTTCTCAGAAACAATGAACAGCAGAGGTGCCAAACCTGGCATGCTGATAGACAGTGATAAGACCTATGCACACATACCATCTTAAATGACCTTGACCCAAGGTCAAGGTCATTGAAACAGTCTTCGGAAATTTTACATTTGCTTTTCTCAGTACATGTATCTAGAAGAATCAGAAGCATCAAACTATGTGCGATGATTGACATTGGCAGCACCTTTACAGGCACACCTGTGTTCAGTGACTTTTAGTCAAGGTCAAGGTCATGCAAGCGTTTTTTTTGGAAACTTTAACCTTGGCATTTTCTCCAAAACAACAAACAGTAGAGGCACCAAACGAGGCATGATGATAGACAGCAATGAGACCTACCTTTCTGAATGACCTTGACTGAAGGTCAAGGTCATTAAAGCTGTCTGTTGTGAATTTTAACATTACTGTTTTCGGAGGAACTACAAATGCTAGAGGCATCAAACTTGGCATGATGATAGACATTGATAAGATCTCTTTTGAATGACTTTGACCAAAGGTCAAGGCTGTACAAACTGTTTTGGGGAAAATTGTAATATTGCCAGGAACTCAGAGCGCCAGACACATCACTTAGCATGATACTGGATAGTGATAAGAGCTCTACAAACATACTTTTGTGAATGACCTTGACCTGTGTCACAAGGGAGCCATGGAGGCTTCTGCCTCTCTAGTTCTCTAAGGCTAGAGTGGTCTGTCACTGTTGTTGTTGGCTGGTTAACTTGCTTTATGCCACATTCAGCTGCTAAGGGAAAGCGGTTGAGTAGCTCCTGCCAGCCCATGCCTTTCATTTTGGGTACAGTGACACTTAAGGTACAGTGATTACCCAAAGGACTGGTGTAAAATGATGTTATTTCTTTATTCCTTGTTCTAAAAATATTATTCTGTATTTATGTCTATCAGCTGAGAAGCATCACAGAGTTTTCAATGTGATTTTGGTAACTTCATCACACCAGCAAGATGTGCTGTTTGTTTGCATGACAGACATTCATTGATAAACAAGCTAGATGACCTTAAATAAATAGAAATTTTAGAGAAGGAGATGGTGCTAACATTCTTACCTATTGTCCCATCTCTTTCCCACAGGTTCTACGTGGCTGACAGTAAGAACGCTGTGTCACCGGTGAAAGTAATAGCAATTCGGCTGTGCACAGGGTGTAACAACCAAGGCTATTGTCACCCAACTGAGTCAAGGAGCACCAACAACTCCCAGACCTTCCAGGTGGCTGTCTGCGTCTGTGATCCTGGCTGGACTGGAGAGGACTGTGAGTTGGATATTGATGGCTGTGCTGAAACCCCCTGTATCCCTGGTCAGAACTGCACAGACTTACTGCCAGACCAGGAGGCTGCTTTGGGGAGAGGTTACAACTGCACTGACTGCCCTGCTGGGTTTGAGGTTCCTGAGAATGGAAGTAAGTGTTCCGACATTGATGAGTGCAGTGTCAGCCCCAGCGAGACGTGTCCAGATATCTGCAACAATACAGAGGGCAGCTATGAGTGTTCATGTAGCGATGGATACCGACTCGGCGATGATGGGAAATCATGCATTGACATCAACGAGTGTTTCGAGAAAAGTGCTGGATGCCAGCAGATCTGTGTCAATTTTGATGGTGGTTTTAACTGCAGTTGCGAGGAAGGATACACTCTCGTGGAGTCCAACGGCACGTGCACACAAAATGCATCCACGCAAGCCATTTGTGAAACTTTGAACTGTATTCAAGGGTGCAAGCTAAACACAACTGATCACCCAAAGTGCTTCTGCTATGAAGGGTTTGACCAAAATACAACGGATAACACATTGTGTGATGATGTGGACGAATGCACACTTGGCATATGCAACCAGAAATGCGACAACTCTGTTGGTAGTTTTGCATGCTCCTGCTACATTGGCTTCCAGTTGGAAGCAGATGGCGTAACATGTGTCACTTGCCCGGATCTTACCTATGGTGAAAACTGCAATCAGAGATGTGAATGTAACGGACGCAGTACTGAGTGTGACTCAGTGACAGGGTGTGTTTGTGAAGCTGGCTGGACCGGAACCAACTGTGAGGAAGATCAGGATGAGTGTGAAATAGACCCAAACACATGTGGGAGTGCGTTCGAGTCATGCCTCAACACTAACGGCTCCTACCGGTGCAACTGCTTGGATGGGTACAGTCGAAATTCATCTGGTGTTTGTGCAGGTACATATCTTTTTGGTACTTTGCAACACCTGCCAATGTTTTGCAAAGGTCAAGAACTGTTGCATTGTTTATTCAGTGCTTTGTTTCAGACAAATTATAATCATGCACTGTTGGTTGGTTGTCACAAACAGTTATTAAAATGCACAGGTCAAGGAAAGTTTTGAAAGCATGCAGAACATCATCAAACAATTTTTCTTTATTAAGAGCTTAAAAAGGAACTGTCAGAATAGTCTCAGATGCCGAACTGCACAGAGGTGTCGTTTGTGTTGTTGTTGTTTTACCAACAGCAAGTTTGGAAGCCACCTTCCTGCAGGTAGTCAAAAACAAATGCTCACTCACATACTGTAAAACAGAACCTCAGTCAGCCAAGGTGGCATGCTGCAAAATATTTTGAATGTCGTACATGTATACGTGTACCAAATTCAAGTGCATTCAGCACAGTGTGCCCTACTCCATTGTCTGCGTACCACATCGCCAGGGAGTAACTCTGACCTGTGCTATGTTCATACGCTCTGCTAGGTTCTGCTTGTGAAAAGTGCTGTCATGTACAGTGTACATGTACTGAATGTTCCACTCCCTTTTGTGGGTACTTGGCATACATGGCTAATTATGTATGATTGTGTTTTCAACATGTCAACAGACATCAATGAGTGCGAAGTTAATGTTACAAGCTGTGGTGACCTGGAGGACTGCACAAACACACCTGGGTCCTTTTTCTGTGACTGTAAAGCAGGATACCAGAGTGGAGGCACTGGCTGTACAGGTGAGCATGGAAAACACAGAATTTGATGCCTGTAATTTTATGCAGCTCTGTCCGTGCACACAATCATGTGATTTTGGACACACCATCAACTTTCAATGAGTCTGTGAACTTTCTGATACTGCTTGGGATTTAATTAGTCTCATCTTTGAATACCTGAGATGGGCACATTCACGTTGCCATGACCAGTCAGTGCAGTCAGCTTGGATGCAAGTTTGGTCACACCACGAACACTGGAGGATTGTAAGGAGTGCTTTGTAATGTTACTTACGTTTTCAGACCATCTGTGTTGTGTGTAGTGCCCAACAACTTGTCACATAGTATTTTCTTTTGTGATCATTTTGCTGAGTGATAAGTTTACATAGTAATCTACCCAAATATTTAAAAGATTGGATGATTTGTTTCATACTGCGTTGTCCAGTAGTCTGTGACTGTATTTGCTGAGTGGCAAAGGGAGCATATCATTAACCTGGTAGTGCTGAGCCCGGCATATCCCAGGCTACCTTTTATGGCTTTTATAGCGTAAGACAATGCAGCAAGATCAGGCTTAAAATATGATACATATATATATGATAATATTAATGTATTTGCTGCTTTGTCCAAGGGGAGCCAGGGTGGCTGAATAGTGAAGCATTGGACTTCCAATGCTCGGGTCATGAGTTGGAATCCCGGCTGGGGCCAAATATTTGTGCTGGCCTTTTCATCGTTGCCCCGTCTTTGATATCACCTGTATGTGGCGGAAAAGGATATTAAACTCCCAAACACCCACCCACGCTGCTTTGTCCATTTTGTGCCTGAGTCAGTCTTTGTGTGTGTTAGTCAGAGCATGTTTGTCAGGTGCCCACAGAACCAGGAGCCTGCATGTCAATGATCATTTATTGCTTCTGCTTATTTGCGTGTATTTTGTCATTGTGTGTGCTCATTTCTGCATCTGTTTGTCTTACAGATGAGAACGAGTGTGAAAATGGTGTAGCCGCATGCGAGCAGATATGTGTCAATGTGGTGGGGTCATTCAACTGTGAATGCAATGCCGGTTTTGTTCTGGACGCGGATCGATCATCTTGCAAAAAAGGTGACCTTTTCTCTCTTACTCCTTCACGGTTGTACACAGAACTGTCCAGGGGAAGTCATAGTGTCATTCATAACTTAAATTAACATTTTAACTTGGTAATGTTCGTAATGCCACTGAGATGGAAAACTGCCGTTTTCGGAGTTCTTAGGCTGTTTGCCAGATAGAAGGATACGCGTGACTTTGTGTCTTCTAGTATTGCAGAAATATGACTTTCTTTGTGCCTATGGTCTATACCCGAACAGACTGGGACTCGACAAAGCTTCTTAAAATATCCACCAATCAATGCTGTCAAGCTGGTTCTCAGTTCACAACCAAATAGGGTTGTCTGCTCGGTATGCGGTACATGTCTAGAACAACAGAGTCACAAGTACAGTGATCTCAAATGCTCATGTATTGTGACCTAAGTGACTGCTTCTGATGCACGGATTAAGTGCATTCAAATTCCATGAAAAGAATTCCACAGGCTGTTGTATGCTATTGAGATTTAAGTGTCATTTCTAGTGCTTAGCTGAGAAGCTCACTACAGTAGTACTAAGGCATATTAATCCTACGCATTGCCCATTAAATAATGATGAAATTATTAATTAATTTACTAATGAAATTATATTTTCCCTTCTGGGATTTATAGAGTAATTTGAATTTATTACTATAATTTAATCTTTGGGAGCATTTTTTTTTTTTTTTTGCGGGTCTTCCGTGGGGTTATCAAAGAGGACAGTTTGCTTTGTACTGAAGTGCACTGTACTGATGTCTGCCTGTATTTTAGTAAGTTTTAGTTTAACCTGTTAAAGCAAATAAAGATATGTTGAAAAGTGAGTGCTTGTATATAGTATTTAAAGTTCAGTAGAATAACGTACATGTTCATCATTGTATGTATTGTTCTGTTGCATCATGCAGTAATATACACCATAATGTGTTCATTGTTTACAGCGGAGGATGTGTGCGCTGAAAGCAATCTTAACTGTGATTATGAGTGTACTCTGGATGACAGTGACAACCCAGTTTGTTTCTGCCAGACCGGATTCAAGCTAGCCACAGATCAAGCCACTTGCCTTGGTAAGAAGTGTGTGTGTGTGTGTGTGTGTGTGTGTGTGTGTGCGTTTAACAAAGTTTGATAATTGATATTGCAGATGCCTTGTACCTTTACAGAAATCCACAGAGAAAGTTTCCCTGATGGAAAAAGATCGAGACCGCAATGTTTGGGTTTTTTTTGGTTTTTTTTTAGTTACATTTTTTTCTGTATGCTGATCAACAGATGCATTTTGTTTGTGTTATTCACTCAGACTTCAGCTTTCTGTGTGTACCTATCTGCAGAAGATAATTCACGCAACCTGAGCGTTTGAGCAGTGACTTTCTCATTTAAACCAGTCAAAGTACTAGAGAGGCCGAGGAAATATGCTCTTGGGAATCTTACAACATTTATACAAATTCAGATGTCTTTATTGGTCAGTTTAAATAAGTAAATATAACTAAAAAAAATTGTCTTTGACACTTGCTTTGCAAAATAAGTTTGGATCATCAGCAACACTCTGTATCTTACTGCATGTAGCCTGAATCGCTATTTATTGTTATGTGGTTTACAATTATATGCTGTTCATGTGTCTTTGCGTTACCTGCGTGTTTGCATTGCAGACATCAATGAGTGTGCCACAAACAATGGCGGTTGTTCAGATGTCTGCATCAACAGTGATGGTGGCTTCCAGTGCTCGTGTCCTCCCTTTGGCAAGCGTCTTGTTGATAAGAAAGATTGTGTTGGTGAGAAAGTAGAGCTGTTGTTAAACTCTTGAAGTACATGTGTAAGTGATGACATGATGCTCAGTACATGTAGCTGCATTCATAGTTCACCCTCTAGGGCCATTTGCACCTTGTGTAAATGCGCTAAAGCCGTCTACTCAGCATAGCAATTGCACAAGTCATGAGCATGAGGCAAGCTAACCCTAAACCTAACCATACCTCTAACCCTAACCCCCAAAAAGTCAAACTATACTGAGCTTTATATCCCTACATGTTTTCATAATGTTCTTTGGGATATTTTGTTGTGGTGAGCATCAGTTGTCTAGAGGTACCAATCTGAGAAAATGTACATCAAAACAGTTAATTCCCTCTCTCTATCTCTCTATCTCTTTGTCTCTGTGTCTCTGTCTCTCTCTGTCTGTCTGTCTCTCTCCCTTTAATTCCCCCTGCTCACAATGCAAACATACTCCTCTATTGTTTGATTATTTTCTTTAATTTCATTTCTCTTGCTGCTGTTATGCGCATGGCAAACAAAAACCTTGAAACCTACATGTTTTCAGAATGTTCTTCGGGAACCTTTGGAGCCAACTGCCAGAGCGAGTGTGCATGTGGGAAAGGAGCATTGCGTTGTGACCCAGTGGATGGATGTCAGTGCAAGGATGGATGGACAGGAAACAAATGTGATCAGGACATCAATGAGTGTGACACACCAGATGTGCAGAATGAGTGTCAGGCAAAAAATGCCTTGTGCAGAAACTTTGATGGTGGGTACAGATGTGAGTGTGCAGAGGGATATCGAGAGAACAACAGCAGGTGCGAAGGTAAGGATGCCTGTTTCTGTTCTCAGTGGGTTTTTTAAGGGTTTTTTTGTTGTTGTTTTTATTTTTGGTGCCCCAACTCTTTGCCAGCTCCAGTGGTGTTCCTCCCAGGTCATGGGTGGAATCTTCAGAGGGCTTGAAAGCTGGGGCAACTTTTATTATGCATGATGATGGAGATGAGGATGATGGTAAGATGATGCCAGGACATGGCCGCATGCCATGCTTCCGGTAGTAAATATCCCAGTATTAACCAGGCCCGGGAACTACAGCACCTGCAGTGCCGGTCATGTAATCATCCACATCATAAGACATGTCGTACCAAGGGAAGCCTCCCCAAAGTCGCACCCGTAAAGTGGGTGAATCTCGGCTGTGTGGCAACATCCTCCCCATTGGGCCCATAGCACACCCCCTCTGGGTAGGAGCCGACCTAGGTAGGAAAAATCTCGCTTGCCTCAGCTGGGACTCAAACCCGGGTCTCCCGGTCCATGGTCTGAAGTGCTAACCACTACACTACTGGGGCCGGTCCTCAGGTTTATTTTTGGTTCACCTTATAGACATCTGTCTGCAATCAGGGAAACCATTGTCGCTGAGCTGGTTGAGCATTGAACTGTCAGTGCTTTGGTCGTAGTTTTGAATCAAGGCTGGGAACCAGTAAATTTTGCTATTTCAATGTGGCGCTTTCATTGACAGGGTCCGTACAGGTCATGGAATCCTAGAAAAGTCATGGAATTTGAAAATAGATTTTCCAGGCCTGGAAAAGTTATGAAATTGTCTCAAGAGTCATGAAAAGTCATGGAATTTCTGAATTTTATGGAAACCATCTTGAACCAGACAATCAGGTGGTTAGCTTGCTGATTACTCACTGAACAGGTCGCCAGAAATACCAACAAACTGCCTTCCCATCAGGCTAATGACTAACTCTGAACATTGGTCTTGCTGACTGCCATAATTTGGATAAGCTCAGAATTTCTACCCTCGCATGTGTCGGTGTGAAAGATTGTGGTGAAGTTGTCATAGAAAACAGGAGAGTTGGCCTGGAGAAGTCATGAAAAAGTTTTGAATGTTTGAGACAGTGAACCTGTATGGACCCTTGACTTTGTATTCTGGAAAGAGAAAAGTTAACCCGTAAACTGTCATGGTTGAGACTGTTCATCTGTCAAGATTAAAGACTTACGAAAAACTCTCGAAAATAAGGTGTTGGCTGCACATTGACATCATACTGATGGAATAGAATCTGTTGCAGTCTTTTCAGTTCCATTGTGATTGCTGCTTGTGCATGATGCAGGAAAAGAACTCTTGTTTGTAATTAACATGTAGCCCACTGGCCTGTAGCCACACCCTGTGATCCTCCATGGCAACCCATCTGATTTCTTTCTGCCTTGCAATGGCAAAACACAGTAAGTCCATGACATCATTTAATGGGATTTCACCTGCAAAACGATGTCATGGATTTTCAGTGTTTAGCATTACATGGCAACTTTGTCAAGCAAATCAAGGGTTCCTTATCAATGATACAGATAGAAAGAAGAGAGATAGAACGTTCGGGCACGGCACCCTCAAATGCTTTGACAGTCCCACGTGTGATTTGTCTGTCGGGGTATTGGTGCGCTATTATTGGCGTGTACTGATTTGTCAGTCAGAATGTAATTGTGGGCTGTGTGTTTTGTTTTGTGTTCACAGATATCAATGAGTGTGACAGCACCCCCAGCCCCTGCAGTCAGAGATGCGAAAATTTTGCGGGCAGCTTCCGCTGTTTGTGTAACTCAGGGTTCACTCTGAACACAACAGCCAAACAGTGCAATGGTAAATTTCAGTTGTGCAGTTATAGAGACAATTTTTAAATGACTCCTACTAAAGGTCCAAGTTACACTTGAGTTATAAAAGCTTTGCATTTATAATTTCCATTTGCAAATTCAAAATGAGTTTATTATCTGGCGTCATACACTCCGGTTCAAATTAACCTTGCTTTGTGATAAACATACCTCTGTTTGCAGACATTGATGAGTGTGCGTTGGATGGCACTAACAGATGCACACAGAAGTGTACCAACACTATTGGCAGTTATCGCTGCTCTTGTGATCCGGGATTTTACCTTGAGGCTGATGGATTTACGTGTACAGGTAAGAATAAATACTTTTAATGAGATCACCATGAGATGTTATTATTTCTGGAATTGTCTCTGTCAGTGTGTGTGTGTGTGTGTGTGTGTGTGTGTGTGTGTGTGTGTGTGTGTGTGTGTGTGTGTGTTTATGAGTACTGTTACTGAAGGTATCCCTTTGTCTGTGTGTGTGTGTGTGTGTGTGAGAGAGAGAGAGAGTTTTAATTCTGTTCCATCTTGAAGATATAGTGATGGACATTTAGCACATCAGGTGCCCTTATGGGGATATCCCCCAACCTAGACAAAGCATATGCCACACTGCCAGTGCTTTTGTCCAACTGGTCTTTTTCACTAAGATCATTCAAATCACAAGCACTCCTCTCCTTTTGGATTCCATTATGTACATACCACCCTTCTCTTTCTTTCTCAGCCAGAACAGACTGTGCGACCAACAACACATGTCCAACGTCCAACGGAGGTTGTAGTGTGCAGGCTGAAGGTGACAAATGCTTCTGCAACAATGGATATGTATATGATAACAACACCAACACTTGCAATTTTACAGGTATGGGCCTGGCTGTCTCTTTACCATTGGACTTAGAAAAATCAGCTGAATACACATTTGAATGTTACCTAACAAAACCCTGTTCCTGAGAGTGTGTGCCGAAAATTAAGATGTTGTTTACCAGTATGAAAAGGTTACGTGAAGTGTTGTTGGCTGACTCATTTGACGTAAGCTATGATGTTACCCAAGGTTTTGATATTGGTAATGGTAGTAGCACCACCTGAGGTAATAGTAGCAGTAGTGGTGGTAGTGGTTGTGCATTTAGTTTGGAAACTGGATCCATTCAACATTTGTTTTTGTCTTGAAACTCAGATATGTGAGTTTTGTCAGTCAAGCAGACATGCTGTGGACTCACCTGAGGACCTTGTTTGTACACAGTATATGATCTCTGTTATCAGTGCCTGATTACTGTAACACCACTAAAGACCTCTGTGATCAAACCTGCAACAAAACCGATGATGCGCCGTACTTCGAATGCAGTTGTGAGATTGGGTACGAACTGAGCAGTGATGGACGAACTTGCATAGGTGAGTTTATTGTCATACACCTCCCAGCACACGGATTGGTGGTCACCAGATGAGCCATAATTAGTGTACAGCTACCGCTCACTAAAGGCCAACGTAAGTTGCAGAGGGTCCTCTGTTCGCTATAGCGCTTTGCAGTCCACGGTGTCCTGAAATTTTTGGCAAGCTGTAGAAGTCACATGGCAGCGTTACAAGTTTACAGAGTTCTGAAACAGACTTTGGGAAGTGGGAAGACCACTGTAGGAGTTGCTCATCCTGAAATAGGCTTTTGTAGAGAAGACTAGGCATCACATGCCCTGCCTCACATGTCCTCTGTCGTTCATTGGTGTGCATGTTGATCGTTTATTTGCAGAGTGTCAGGAGGGAAAATACGGTGACAATTGTGCTGACACCTGCAACTGCCGTACACAGAACACACAGTTCTGTAACAAAACTAACGCCGTGTGCGAGTGCAAGAGTGGCTGGAATGACACCGACTGTTCTCAAGACATAAATGAGTGTGCCGATGCAGCGCTGTACAGTTGTGTGGCGGATTCCCAGTGTGTCAACACAAATGGAAGCTACATCTGTGTCTGCAAAGATGGATTCTTCAAGGCATCAGACGGGAATTGCACAGGTAAGGCTTAAATTCTGTTTTGGACTACTCTAAGGCAAAGTTTTTTTTTTTTGGTTCCTGAGCATGTTGAACAAGATGCAGGATATTGTCATGATACTATAATGTATAAAACGCGTACTTATAACCTTTCATTTTCCTCTGCTTTTGTCCCTCTCTTGTGCTGTCTCTCTCTCTCTCTCTCTGCCCTTGATATTTATCATGGAGGGTCTGAGTATTGTTTCAAAGACTTCTCAGATTATTTCCAAAATTATGTGCTTAAGTTTTACAGTTTTGATATGTGTTTTATGAAAAAGTGGCTGAGTTGTATCACCCTGCATGCAGAGGCATACATTTCGCCTGATAACAGCATTTTCCAAGTCCACCCTTTTTACTGTTTTCATGGATTGTTGTAGTGTGTGAAAACTGACAGATTGGCATGAATTACTTTCACAGTGTAAAAATAAAGTTTCATCATTACATATAGTCATCTTTCTTATTTTCACCTTGTCTCCTCAGAGTGTCCAGACAATACATTTGGAACAAACTGCCAGCAAACTTGCCAGTGTGTGTCGGTGAACACTGAGTCATGCAACAAAGTGAATGGTACATGCTCCTGCAAAGCTGGTTGGCAAAGTGCAAACTGCAGTGTGGATATCAATGAATGCAGCGTTGGGACCCACAATTGTTCTGGGGAACATGTAATATGTAAAAACAACGATGGAGGCTTTGACTGTGTGTGTGAACCAGGCTACCAGAAAAATGCTTCTGGTGCATGTGTGGGTGAGTAATACAACTATGGTAGGTTTGTCTACTTGTCTGTCTGCCTGTCTATCTCTTACTTGTATTGTCTCACAAAGCAAAGCCTAACATTGATCATGACTAAAGAAATGTTTGGTATAACCATGCAGAGTATCATAGTTTGGTGAAGAATCCTTGGTTCAGTCACGTTTTTTTTTTTTTTTTTTTTTGAGAAAGCTGTAGCATTTGTTCTGTTGCAAGTCCCCCACCCCCACCCCCCACAGTGGGATGCTAAGCAAAACCAAATCACAGCAGTCCATGACCTATGCATCAGTTCATTCTGGGCGAGAAACATTCGTCTTCGATATATTTTGTCTCAAGTGTGTGCAGTAGGATATCATTAAGGTTAGAATCTGACTGTTTTCAGATCTAGATGAGTGCCTCGACAGTGACGCCAATGACTGCCCACAGCTGTGCAACAACACTGTTGGGAATTTCACCTGCAGCTGTGCTCCAGGGTACTCTGGTGATGGTCGCAACTGCACTGGTAAGTTTGCTTTTAGATTTGGAACAGCAGGGCTTCACGTCTGTGGGAACTATGATTGCGAAAAATGTCCTGGCTGACAATGAAAACTAGTACATGTGTAGGACATTTGTCCTGAATATTTTCAGCTGTGGCGCAGAAATGATTGGACATACATCTGCCTTTGCGAGAAAGTGATTGGATATTTCAACAAGATGGCCACTGACCAGCCCAATATGTTGTTTCCATTTAATCACCTGCTGTCGTCACGGTCATTCTTTTGTAATGCCATGTATTCGGGAGGACACACACACACACACACACACACACACACATACACACACACACACACACACACACACACACACACACACACACACACACACACTACACTCTCTCTCTCTCTCTCTCTCTCTCTGAATGGAAACAACTGACCGGGCTTGTCAGACCAATCTTGGTTTTGGAAGACGTCAAGTTGTTTTCTTTGAAATCTATGACGTTTTCCTCATTGGGATGACGCATAATACATTTGACGTAATAACTTTGACTCGGATACAATTCTTGCAATGAAAGCAGCCCCATGAAAATTGAAGTGTTGCTGCTGCGCAGTGTAAAGATCGAATTTATGCCGGCTCAATGTGTTTAACAGACAAGTCTGCGCGGCGAACGTTTTTTCACTATGTGTTATGTCTGCTGCGCGCGCGCGCGCGCACAGA
>JACVVK020000246.1:412500-420000 GCA_018292915.2 Batillaria attramentaria
TTTGGAAATAACTGTACTGGTGTCTGCGATTGTCATCCCGACCATGCTACCTGTGACAAATCGAATGGCACTTGTCACTGTAAGGATGGCTTCAAAGGCGACAGATGTGATCAGGATGTTAACGAGTGTACAGAGGTGTCGCCTCCCCCATGCGGAAATAACTCTGACTGCACCAACAAAATTGGAACATTCGAGTGCAGCTGTAAACCTGGGTATCAGGATCTGGTGTCCAACGGCAAGAATTGTGTTGGTAAGGTTAAAAAAAAAGGGAAAAAAGGCCATCTTAGTGTATCTATAGACTTTTTTGTTGGGTTGACAGACTACTGATCAGGGAGAATCAAAAGTGTATGGACCCCGGTACCCATTAGGGCTACCAGCTAAGTGAGAACTTTATTTTTTTGATATCCCAAACAATTTTGGCACGGTGTGTGTGTACGTCTGCTTTAATTGCCATGCGCAGTGAGAGAAACAAAGCAGATGACACTGGAACCATTCACTCTAGGCTTCGCTTGGTGAGTGTGGATTTTGGTAAACTGGAATTTGTCGATGCTGTCTTGTGAAATTCATTCGCCGTATGGGCTATGAGAAACATATGATTGGTTCACTTGCCATGAATCTGCTTGTGTTTGGCAACAGGCGAATGCTCTTGGTTCTTCCCGCTGGTTAAAAATTTGTAAAAAGCTAAACAGATGACAAAAGGGGCATTGCTAGTGCCACATTGGTATATGTGTACATGTACTTCCTCTACCTGACCTCCAAATCCCCGCCACCTCCACCAGTTGCTCTTCCTCTTTCGGTCAGTCGGTCAGTCTCTCTCTCTCTCTCTCTCTCTCACACACACACACACACACACACACACACACACACACACACACACACTACCTATCAAGATTTTTCTTTGTATCATAGTTGACAGCACCATACAGGACAATGATCTGTTCA
Source organism: Batillaria attramentaria (assembly GCA_018292915.2). NCBI lineage: Eukaryota > Metazoa > Mollusca > Gastropoda > Batillariidae > Batillaria > Batillaria attramentaria. The sequence continues at coordinate 413,443 of JACVVK020000246.1, forward strand.
TTACCTGCCTTCGGTTTACAGAATGCCCTGATGGTACGTGGGGGAACAAATGTTCTCAGACCTGTGACTGTAACACCAACCATTCAACCTGTAACATCATCAACGGAAACTGCGACTGCTTCCCGGGCTATGAGGGAGATCGGTGTGACAATGATACAGATGAATGTGCTGAAAGCACACCTGCTTGTGGAGAGAACTCGGACTGCACCAACACTGTTGGAAGTTACAACTGCTCTTGTCATGATGGATACCAGGATCCAGTTTCCAATGGGAGAAATTGCACTGGTGAGCTTTTCCTTTGAGGTGATACGCAGGCCATCTGGGTCATGCAGTACTGGTTAGTTTCAGTTTGACCTACTGGTATCTAAGGTACCAACAGACAGCATCAATAGGTTCAAAAGCAATTTCTCACTCATGTATCTTTTGTGAAGATGATTCCTCCTCTTCCCTAATCCTCCCCCCCTTCTCCCCCCTCCCCCCTTCCCCCTCCCCAGACTTGTACCAACACTGAAGGCAGTTACACTTGTAGCTGTCGTCCTGGCTACAGAGTCAATGGAACAGACTGTGTAGGTGGGTACACCTTGTTGGTATGATTATGCTGAGCATATTTGCATACTTGTCATGCACACATTTGTACGGTGTATATACACAAAGGTTTCTTTGTCACTGCATGGGTATTTTTCTCTTTATGCACTGATGGCACAGCTTTCTTTTTGCTTGTGTGGATATGTGCTTGCCAGCTAGGGTGCACTTTCACACACACACACACACACACACACACACACACACACACACACACACACACACTGCGTTCTCCACAAGTACAAGTGAAAGGGGTCTGACTGCCCATGTATTGGTAGGCTGTTAATTACAGTTTTCTGAGTAATAGAGGACAACAGAAGGGCAGTACTGGGACTCTAGCATGTACTTACTTACTTACTTAGGCCCTTGGCTCCACGTGGAGCATAGGCCATCGACAACCCTTCGCCATCGCACTCTGTTCTGGGCTATTCTTGCCACTCCAGTCCAGTTGGTCCCCTGCTTATATAACTCTGCCTCAGTGTCCCGCCTCCAGCTGTTGCGAGGCCGGCCTCTCTTCCTTTTCCCCTGTGGGTTCCATGTCAGGGCTTGGCGTGTGGTGCTGGATGCTGGCTTCCTGAGGGTGTGTCCAATCCAGCCCCACTTCCTCCGCAGGATCTGCTTGGTCGCTGGTTCCTGCCCTGCTCGCTCCCACAGCTCTTCGTTCCGGATCTTCTCTGGCCATCGGATGTTGAAGATGCGCCTCAGACAGGTGTTGAGAAATGTCTGGATCTTCTGCTGCATCGTCTTTGTTGTCCTCCATGTTTCGCATCCGTAGAGCAGAACTGACTTCACGTTGGAGTTGAAGATGCGAAGTTTGGTTCTTATGCTGACAACTTTGGATGCCCAGATGTTCTTCAGCATGACCATTGCTGCTCTTGCCTTGCCGATTCTGGCTGTGACGTCTCGGTCTGTGCCTCCCTGTCCATCAACCACACTCCCCAGGTAGACAAAGGACTCTACCTCCCTGATGGGCTCTCCACCGACTGTGACTGGTGTGTTGGCAGTGGTGTTGATCTTCATCAGCTCGGTTTTCCTCCTGTTGATCTTGAGCCCTGTTCCGGCTGATGTGGCTTCCAGGCATGTAGTCTTGTCCTGCATCTGGCTGTGGCTGTGAGACAGGAGCGCCAGGTCGTCCGCGAAGTCGAGGTCATCCAGCTGCGTCCAGAGTGTCCACTGTATCCCGTTTTTCCTGCCTGTTGTGGTGGTCTTCATGATCCAGTCGATGACCAGGAGGAAGAGGAATGGGGACAACAGGCATCCCTGGCGGACTCCGGTCTTCACCTCAAAGCTTTCTGACAACTGGCCGGCATGGGCAATCCTGCAGCTCATGTCTTTGTAGGTGCACTGGATCAGGGAGATGATCTTCCCGGGAACTCCATAGTGCCTTAGCAGCTTCCACAGCGCCTCTCTGTCTACACTGTCGAAGGCCTTCTCATAGTCTATGAAGTTGATGTAGAGGGGGGAGTTCCACTCCAGTGACTGCTCAACAATGATGCGTAGGCTGGCGATCTGGTCAGCGCAGGACCTGTTCCTGCGAAAGCCCGCCTGCTGGTCTCGGAGCATAGGGTCAACTGCCTCCCTCATCCTCTCCAGTAGAATTCTGTTGAGAACCTTGCCTGGCACTGACAGGAGCATGATCCCTCGGTAGTTGCTGCAGTCCCTGAGGTCCCCTTTCTTTGGCAGCTTGATGACGATCCCTTCTTTCCACTGGGCTGGCACCTCTTCCTTCTCCCAGATCTTGCTGAATAGGCTGTGCAGCATGTTGACGGCTGTCTCTGTGTCTGCTTTGATGGCTTCTGCTGGTATCTCGTCCGGCCCTGCAGCTTTTCCATTTCTCAGTGTCATGATGGCTTTCCTGATCTCCGCCTTAGAGGGCTTGTCGCAGTTGATGGGTAGTTCTGTCTCAGCTGGCGGGATGTCTGGAGGTGTTTCAGGGATGGGGCGATTTAACAGTTCCCTGAAGTGTTCTGCCCATCGCTTCAGCTGTTCCTCAGTTGTTGTCAGTGGGTGCCCGTTCTTGTCCTTCACTGGTTTGTCTGTCTGCCGAAATTTGCCCGCGAGCTTCTTGGTCACCTGGTACAGGTCTTTTAGGTTCCCTTGTCCGGCTGCTTCCTCTGCTTGATTGGCCAGGTTGTCGATGTAGTCCCTCTTGTCCTTTCTGGTGCTCCTCTTCACTTCTCTGTCAGCTGCTGTGTATTCTTCCTGTGCCTTTGCCTTAGCTCTTCTTGTTCGGCTCGTGTTCAGTGCAGTTTTCTTCTTTTTCCTAACTTCCAGCTTCTGGATGGTATCAGCAGAGATCCATTCCTTGTGTTGGGTCTTTCTCTTGCCAAGGACCTCTTCGCATGTGTCGTGCCAGAGTTTCTTGCTGTGTTCCCACTGTGTCTCGATATCCATTCCACTGTCTTCTATCAGGTCTTGCAGTGGCTGGAACCTGTTGGAAAGGCTGATCCGGAATGCTGCTTGTGTCTCTGTGTTCCTGAGTAGGCCAACGTTGTACCTGGCCCGTGTGTTGTTGGCGTTGGTGTGTCTCTTAAGCCGAAGTCTCAATGTTGTTGCAAGAAGGTGGTGGTCTGATGATACATCGGCACCCCTCATCACGCGCACATCTCGCCACGATCTCCTGAACTTCCGGCTGATGCATATGTGATCAATCTGGTTCTCCGTGACATGGTCCGGCGATCTCCATGTGGCCTTGTGGATGCGCTTGTGTGGGAAGATGCTGCCTCCTATCACGAGCTGGTTCAGGGCACAAAAGTCTGCAAAGCGCTCGCCATTTTCGTTCATCTGTCCCAGTCCGTGTGTTCCCATGGTGTTCTCATAGCCTGTGTTGTCTGATCCAATCTTGGCGTTGAAGTCTCCCATCAGTATGGTCATGTCCTTGGCTCCTCCTCTATCTATCACTGTCTGCAGTTGTTGGTAGAAGTCATCTTTTTTCTCCTCTTCCGCATCATTGGTGGGAGCGTAGCACTGGATGATGTTTAGCTTGATGTCTTTCTTCTTGGTGATGAATTTGGCTGTGATGATGCGGGAGTTGACAGGTTCCCAGCCGATGAGTGCCCGCTGTGCCTCCGGTGCCAGCATCAGGGCCACGCCCTCAGTGTGGGGGGCTCCATCCTCTGTGTGTCCCGAGTACAGCAATTGCTCTCCCGATGAAAATCTCAGCTGTCCTGTCTGTAGCCACCTTGTCTCACTCAGTCCCAGTACTCCTATCCTGTAGTTCTTCATCTCTCTTGCTACTTGTATGGTCCTTCCTACTTCATACATTGTCCTGATGTTCCATGTGGCTACTCTCGTCGTTGTCCTGGGTGTTAGAAGGGGGGTCGGCCTTGCAGCTTCCTTTCGGCTTTCACTGCAATGCGTCATAGGTCTCCGGGATGGAGACCCTTCCTCGCCCAGGTGAATGTTTTGGTTTGTTGCTGTCGATGCTTCTGTAACTTTTATGTTTTTTACAGGTAGGGCTGTTAACCCTACGCAAACCCGTTTAGCCTCTTGGAGAGGTGGTCCACATTCGTCTGACCTCTACCCTTCGACCTGTCCAGCTTGGGTGACCCTGCCAGGAGCACGTGCTCCCGCTGGCGAAGCTCTCTGGGTCATTGAGGTACACAAGCCACTACCCCACGACAAGGGTTGGACCATGTAGGGACTCTAGCATGTACCAATGCATAACATTAGCACCAAATATTTTTCAGATGTGGATGAATGTCAGGTCAACAATGGTGATTGTGCACAGATTTGCACAAATAGTCCAGGCTACTTCAATTGCAGCTGTAGAGATGGATTCGGGTTGGCATCGGATGGAAGTTGTGACAGTAAGTGCAGAAAATCTGTCTGTCATTCTGCTCTCCTGTCTCCCTGCGTGCCTGTCTCTGTTCAAGTCAGATCTTTTTATTTTTATTATTTATTTATTTATTTTGTTGTTGTTGTTGTTGTTGTTGTATGTTCTGTATTTTTATGAAAGCTGCTTTCATAGCATGTGTTCTGTAGAGGAGCACTGGTGATGTGAGCAGAGTGAAACAAAAGCGATCGGCAGTCACATTGCCACCCCATGGCACATGACGGGTGTTTCCTGAGTCGGCAGGCATGTATCAGTCACATTAATGGACAGCCCCCTCCCGCGAGTGTAAAGAACAAAGAAATACAGGATTAGTTTCAGGTGACTGATGTGAGTGTCTGTCATTCCACTGGTTTAGGCTGTCCGTGTCCACGCTATGCATGTGTCCGCCTTATACAGGGCGATTACATAGTGAAACAGGACAGGGATACTATTTGGTGTCCTGTTTATGTCCGCCTTGGCAGGTTCGACTGTACATCCTTTCACACACACAGTGACAGAATAAAATCTGCATCATAGACACCTTACTTGCACACTATGCTGCTGTGTTCTTTTTGGAAGGAGTTGTATGATGTATGTGTGTATGTACGTATGTGTGCGTGTGTAATGGCAAATGTTTCCCAAACAACCACGTTGAATGGCCTGGTACTTTGAGATAAAATGGGCAGTCTTAATCACCAGAGGTACTTTTCAGGATTTTCCTCTTGACGCATTTTTAGAAGGGTTATCGCCCTTATACAGAAATTAGTCACGATTTGTTTTCGGATGAAAAAGTTGTTTTAATGCCTTTAATTGTCTAAAATGTTGAAGTTAATACAGTCATAATGAAAGATTTTGTAGCACAACTCTGTAGCTCCAGCAGATTTTGTGGGTTTTTATGTGTTTTCTTTTTAGTCAAAGATAGGGGTGGTTTAAAATTGCTTATGAAGTGAAATAACTGTGAAAGCTACTTCAGATTCCTCATTTTTCCAGCATTTTTATCAAGTGAGAAAACTGCACATGTAACGAGGACTACTGCACTGTTATAGATTTAATATTAAGAATAATGGAGCTTTTAGCGAAACAATATTTTTCCATGTTTCTGCAAGAAGCAAGAGTTCCAATCTTGCAATTTTGTAAGTACGTTTCCAGATATGTTCAAATCTGTGTTTGACCGGCCCTCTAGATCTTCCAGATTTTATGTATGGTATGGTATGGTAGACTTCTCCTCGGCGCACGTATCCATCTCTGCTGAAATGCTCACGGCGCCGCAGGGCTGGAGGACGAAGCAGTGAAAGCCTGCTGCCGCTAAGCGCTACTTTATGTGCAAACCTCCACCCTGCTATTCACTCTGTTGCGTGCAACAGTATTTCTGTTTACCACGACACCGGCCACAGCCTACTCTTCTTCGAAAGATGAACGTGGGATTTTAGCGGGCACACTTGATGTATGTGCGTGCGTGTGTACACGAAGGCGAGACAGGCACCGTAAACGAGTCTGCACATGGATTTGACTCGATATGGTAATGAAAAATCCCACCATATTCCTGCCCACCGGGGACTCGAACCAGGCAGCTCAGGATCCGAAGTCGGATGCCTTAACCCCAGACCAGATCCCCTGTCAATCAGATTTTATGTTAGAATTAATTCAGTCAGAACACAACACCCACAAGGAAAGCACAAGACATGATCAAGCATCCTCTGTCAGACAACATTGGTGAGACCGACATTGAATGTTTAGTTCACAGACAAAATCTGTAGACTCCAACAGAGTGGACATCATTGTTCTCTCACCCTCTCTCTCTCTCTTACTTGGCAAGCACTGTTAGTAGATCTAAGACCCTAGATCCGCTAGAGCATAACAGATCTAGGATCTTCGGCAGATCTGACAGATTTGAAAAGAGAGAAAACAACAATAACAACAACAAAACAACAAACAAACAAACAACAGCATAACAGACAAAATGGCAGATATGTAGAAACAACTTACGGGATGGGTCCATTCCTCCTTGTTAATAAACACTGTTTTCTCTTTTGTCCTCCCCAGGGCTGAACAACATTCCTTTTGAACTTGTAATAGCACTTAACCTCACCAGTATCCCACCTGAGGATTTCAACAAGTCTTCATCAACGTATGTGAATCTGACGGAGGAAGTGAGAAAAGCT
>JACVVK020000246.1:425000-592500 GCA_018292915.2 Batillaria attramentaria
GTCCGAAGTGCTAACCACTACACTACGGGGGCCGGTGAGTTGACAGTGTTTTGGTTGCTGGTGTTTTCAGATTGTAAGAGTATTCATCGTATGAAATTTTGTAGACATGAAATAAATGTCTTACTACCAAGGGAAACAGATCGTGTATGCTGAATGTGAGTTTCCGTCCTTTCCAGTTTGCTATGCCACGACCGAAAGTAGCTGCATCTACGAACCCAGCATATGCGGTAAGACCCATGCATTGAGATATACGCTGTGCGTGTGTATAGACATACGATGCATATAAGTTTGTATATCCACAGCATTTTGTGAGGTTCGATTGAAACTGATATTTTCCCATATGAAATGATAAATAAGTGCTCTCAACATGCTTCTAGGTGTCAGATATTTCTCTCATCTCAGTGTTCGCTAGAAAATGATGAAAAGTGATACAGTTGACTCTGTGTGTGTGTGTGTGTGTGTGTGTGTGTGTGTGTGTGTGTGTGTGTGTGTGTGTGTGTGTGTGTGTGCAGTCCCCTAGGAAGGATGAAAGAGGAGTTGACTCCTACACATGAGACTAACCTCGACCTGACCACAACAGCCGCCACCCTTTGGCCATGGAACATTGAACAGCGTGCTTCAGCACAACATATTTTGTCACATTCTCCTTGATTTCTGTTAAACCTTACCGGCAGATCAAGTTTTCGCATACATTTTTCTGATCGCTGACCACATGAAAAAAACATGATGGGAGGATGTGGTTCGCAGACCTTTGACTCGTCTGGTACATAAATTGGCCTTTACCTACAGTAATGGTGATGATTACATGTAAAGCATGAACATAAGCACTTTATAGTACTGGTAGTGTACTTGTTATGTACTCAGGATGATTTGTGCATATATATGTGTATGATCTCTCACACATATGAGATTTTAAGTTACATACCTGTGTGTGCTTTCTTTGTTAAAGAGGAGGGCATGTTGATCGTGTTGAAGAGAACAATTGAACTATTTTAATCATTCTATACTATGCAGACATTTTAAATGTGGATACATGTAGAATGGGTGCAATACATGTACAGCTATATGTCATTTCAAGATGAACATTTTTTAAATCTCTAGTTCTTACAATCGCCTCACTGTTTGTTGTTGTTTTGTTTTACAAATTCTTTTCTTCATTGTTGTGTTATTGACGTTTTTGGGATTTTTTTCTTTCTAGTTTAGGTTGTGTGTTTGTGAAAGGGGGGGGGGGGGGGGGTATCGTGTTGTTGTTTCTTGTTGGGTTTTTTGGTCGTTTTTTGTTTGTTTTTGTTTTTGTTTGTTTTTTTTTGTTTTTGTTTTTTTTGGGGGGGGGTTGTTTTTGTTTGCTTGTTTTTGTTTGTTTTTTTGTTGTTTTCTTGTTGTTGTTTTTTTTTTTTTTTGGGGGGGGGGGGGTGTTGGTGTTGGTCTTGCCTCTTGTGTTTTGGTTTGCAGAATATGTGTAGAGTTTTATATGGTCTGGAATGTAAATATACAATTGTCGCACTGTTAAAACACTTGCACCTCTTGCATCAGAATGTTACTATATGTGATTCATGTTTCACATATTTTGAAACGATAAATAACTATCCTGTGTTCATTCTGTTGTATACCTCATGAATATCTACTGTATAACTGTACAACCAGATGTTTCACCTACATTGTAAACATTACTCATACCAATGTGATTTGGAGACGAAGTATTTTTGCATGAATTTTATAACGGTGCTCATCTATTTCTACTTTCACTATATTGAAAACCATTTACATGTGTGTAATGTACTTGCATTATTTTTTGTCACCTTGCTCTCACATATAATTCATGACTTCCATATGTGTGAACATGTTTTGTTTCAAAACTGTGTGTATGTGACAATTAACCTACAAACTACAGTGCTTATAACCAGTTTCTATACTACAGGGGAGCCAGTTTCCCAGAACGCTACAGATCTCCGGAATGAAAACTTTCAAAAATCAACTTTACCAGATTCAGAACTTTTTCCGGATTGGCAAAATCAGCAAACAAGAAGTTCCACCCGTTCTGGGGTACTAACACTAGAAGAAACTTTCCTCCCTTTTTTTTTTTTTTTTTTTAAAGGTCAGAATTCAGTAGCAGTGGGCCTTTGTTTCAGGGAATTTTTTTCTGTTTAAATGCTGTAAACTGACTGAAGTTGAGTAACAGTTTTGTACAGTCACTGAATTGCTGTGCACATAGCACATGCTATTTCCTCTCGTCCAACAAGAGTGAACCACCATTTCTACAGTTCGACTGCAGTTCAGAAGAACAGGAGCAGCGTCAGCTTGAAATAGTTTACATTCTTCGTATTTCAGTTTTCTGCAATTTCATTTACTTACAGTCAGTGATGTGGTGGCATCTGCCATTAACATCTTCACCTACCAACAGGAATCGGTTTAAATAGACCATTTGCAAAATTAAATGACAAATCTAGTAACGGTGAGTTTTAGAAATTACATTTACTGTTCACTTACTGATCTTTCTTATGGTACGATGTATCAGTGACCTATAAAAGAAATATTTTTAATATCCATATTTGACAATACAGTTTATTGATTTATGATAAGTATGTTCATATTCCAGTGCATCTATTTGTAGCTGTCAAATTATATTTATTTTACGTAAATGACGGCACTATCCAGATGAATAAACCATCCTTGCGTTTTGTGACATCCTGTGTGATATTGAGAGTGTGTATATGTTATTGTTTGTTTTGTTTTTTTATGGATGGTGTGGTGGTGTTTTGGGTGTTTGTTTTTTTAAGGGGGGGGGGGGGGGGGTATTATAGTGTGTTTGGTATTATGGTTGCCAACGATTTTCGCCAATAGCTGTTCATGGAGCCACTTACTTATAATAATCAAAGAGAAGTTGATCTCGGCCTAGTTACCTAACATAGTTACCCAAAATATTAAATGACAATCAGGGGGTTCTTGGTTCCTCCATTTTCTTCTCAGTGTAAGTGAAAAAATTCAACATCTCCACCGCTTTTTTTAACCTTTGCAGTTCCTTTTCAAAGAACGTATCCATTCTAAAGTAATATCTCGACATCATTCACTGACGCCACTGTTTCTTACTGTTACATTAAGGTTTTAGACGCACACATCATTTACTGAGCAGGATTACCTGATACGTCATTGTCACTTGGGGCTTACAGGACGTATATGTTAAGCTTATTTTGCTACTTCAAACTTTTTCAGCTTTCGTTTTCACTGAAAATTACACTCGTGCTGAGAAGAAACAGAGGACCCTGACTGATGTGAAATGCATTACTTCACTCTAGTCCCGGCTGGGGCCAAATATTTGTGCTGGTTTTTTCATCGTTGCCCCGTCTTTGATACAGTATCACCGTATGTGGTGGAAAAGGATGTTAAACTCCCAAACACCCACCCCCACTTCACTATAGGCCAGGGCTGACATGCCATCTTTGATAAACATAAAAACGTGACTGCAGAAAAAGTTATGACTGAAAATCATTGGTGACTGTACATGTGCATTACCGAACGCACTGTAACAGAATCACAATGGACATTTGCCAATACATGTAACAAATGAACAAGCATTTCAGTTTTAAATTTAGCTGTGGTAAGTGGTTTTGGTTTTGATTTTCTCAACACCTGTCTGAGGCGCATCTTCAACATCCGATGGCCAGAGAAGATCCGGAACGAAGAGCTGTGGGAGCGAGCAGGGCAGGAACCAGCGACCAAGCAGATCCTGCGGAGGAAGTGGGGCTGGATTGGACACACCCTCAGGAAGCCAGCATCCAGCACCACACACCAAGCCCTGACATGGAACCCACAGGGGAAAAGGAAGAGAGGCCGGCCTCGCAGCAGCTGGAGGCGGGACACTGAGGCAGAGTTATATAAGCAGGGGACCAATTGGACTGGAGTGGCAAGACTAGCCCAGAACAGAGTGCGATGGCGAAGGGTTGTCGATGGCCTATGCTCCACGTGGAGCCAGGGGCCTAAGTAAGTAAGTGGTTTTGATAAATAATCAGGGTACCGGTAGTTAGTAAGGCTCAGTATGGTTCGCACCCCTGGGCCGTATTGGGCGAACTATACCAACACAGCCATGCTGATTTAGTAGAGTTGGGGTTACCTTGTGGTAATGGTGCAGTCGCTAGGTTGTTTAGGCGGTCGTAGTGCATTCACAACAGGTACAAATGACACAAGGGGGCGAACTATACCAACGCAGCGTTATTAAGTGCTTCTCCTGTGCAGGACTCGTGGAATTGTATTCAGTGACCAGAAACATCCATTTCCTTCACACTGCCTGTTAGACATCTCTGTCGGTGTAGTATGTATACGGTTCACACCAAGTTAATATGACTTTGAGGAGAAATCTTACAACTGCTGTAAATGGATTGTCAGCTGTGAAGGATTTACAAGTTTATGGTGTGGCACGTGACACATGCTTCAAGTGTTTTATGGTCACATGATCATGCACTGGGTGGCATTGGTGTACCGATGAGTTGGACTGGACAAGTGAGTTTCCTGAAAATGTGAATGCGCACAGCAAACTTTTTTTCAACTGCTTTCTGTGAGGTTTGGTCTTCTTGTGTTGGTGGGAGGATAGGGTATGGAGGAACGTGTTGCATCCAGAAATGAAAGCTAACCAAACTGTCAGTTATTTGGGGGCTCTTTGCTTGCACACCTCAAGCACACATCTCGATTAGCACCACAAACCAAACAAGTAAAAACTTTGAGAGAACTTTTAATGGTATAAATATCCACAGAAATAAATAATGGTAAAATATGATGCGGCCCCATAAAGTCTTCTCAACAAAAAAAACTGTCTGGTTGGATTCTGAATAAATAGGACTTAAAACAAGATAATTTTCTTCATATGTAATATATGTTCAGACATATTACAGTGTCTGAAACAAATTGTGCATGAAAGATTTCAATGAAAACTTCAAGGTAACAATTGAAAGTAAAGAAAACGGTAACACCTGAACGCATTTTGATGGTCACTTTCGAGGAAAAAAACCCCAAGAATTTCCCGTAGCAAACAAACAGTAAAAATTCAAATGTATTTGACACTCGAGCAAGATTCACACCCTTGTATGAAGTCTCATAGAAAGAGACTAGGAATATATTGGTAAGTAATAGCTTGATAAGGCTTTGCCACAGTCATGAAAAAGGTAAACACAAGGATGATGCATTCATTGTGATTCAATCACAAAATGTACTTGAGCCAATTGGCACACATGCTTAAATGACTTCCCAGGAGGTACAGGCAAAAGATTCATGAAGGCATTTTTTTTTTTAAACAATCCTGCTGCTTATCACAAAGCAGTCATAAAAAAAGTCTCATTCACAACGAAAAGGCACTGGCAGCAACACATTCCTACACCCTAAACACAATTCTGCACTCGAAACATTCCTGTGCCCTAAACACCAGTAGAAAATAAAACCTGAATGGCTATTTGTGCAATAGATTTGTTCCCAGGGAATAAGACACGAAAAGCTGCTTCACCCAGCACAAAGAAGGCTGATGCACAGACCTTTCTCGTACGTGTGTCACTCGGGAAACAACAATGACAAAAAAAGTAAGCTGCACAATGTATGCACAAAACTAGCAAAAAAACAAACAAACCCCACCCCAAAACAAAACAACAACAACAAAAAAGCTGTAAAAATCACCTGTGCAATCCATGCACTGGACAGTCTTACCAAATTTTGCCAAGAAATGTTTGACCTTCTCAGCACACATGCTGCCTCAGAAGAATGGCAAAAAAGGGGGTCAGGGATGGAAAAAAATGCTGACTCCCTGCACTAGAACCCACACCTATCCTATCACTTAAAACCAGTAACACAATTGATGTTCGGTCAACCCTTACCCCAAAGGTATTTGAGATAAGGTCCTGTAAGGTTTACCTGCTCCCGTGACACAATTAAGATCCATGCGTACAGACGTACACACACCCAAACACTCAGCAATCAAAACTGACAATCACAAAATACATAAAAAAAAGATCATACACAGCACAGAAACAGCCCCATGAGAAGTTCAGAGTCGTGCAAGAAGAATGTTCAAAACATAAAGAGGAAATGACATGTAAACAAAATGATTATACTTTGTTGTCACTGGCTGTACGCTGGATGTCAAAACATTTCTCTTTATGGATGGATGCCAGCGAAATGAAATGTGAAGAGGGCGGACACTGACACACATACATACACACGCACAAAAAACTGGTCTGGCATAGGACTGATCAAGATGTCTCTGTTACATTCTGCCGTAAAGTTTCACCAAAGCATCTTGATGGTCACATGTTGCCTTGCGGCAAGGCCACCTAAACCGTACAACAAGACAGTGTGCAAGCTGATCACGTGACCAGCTGTCTGCAATCACGGCCAAATTTACCAGAAGGAGACTCCGCCACCAGATCCCCCGCCCCAAAAGTCGCTCCTCTGCTGCGTGCCCTGTACCTGATGACCCTGTGCGGCTGCCATCTGCGCAGCGTTTGGAGGACACCCTGGTGGTGGTGGCTGAACAGACGGACAGATGGAAAACCATGCAGTAGTTACTGTAGTATTGTCAGCATGGACCAGATCTCTATGATTTATCTAGAACATTCAAATCAAGTGGAGTGAGCCTGCAGTAAGCCTAGTGTACAATGAATCCAGTCAGTCACTGGTAGCAAAATGTTACTAACATTTCTTGCATTGTCAGTTGCTTGTGTGTGAGTGCATGAGTATGTGTTGGGGGGCCAAAATGTCTGTAACATTTCTTTGTTGGTCGGTTGCCCATGCTGGAGGTGTGTGTAGGGGTGTGGGGGGAGGGTGTGGGGGAAGGGTTGGGGGGGGGGGGGGGGGCTAACTGGTTGTGGTGGTGGTAATGTGTGTGTGTGTGTGTGTGTGTTTATGTGCATGTGATATAACTAGCATGATTTCACCAGTGATCTTCGCATAGCTCTTACAAACATACTAATGTGTTTAAACTCGGGCGGGTGTATGGGAATTCAGCCCTGGTCTTGCCAAATTACTTTGTCTTTCGCTGAAAAAGCCAGAAATTGTCTGGAATATTCCATTCTCAGCACCACCAGGGTTAACATCCTTTTCCACCACATAAGGGTTATCAACTGCAAAAACAGGGCAAAGAGAAAAAGGCCAGCACAAATATTTGGATCCAGTCTGGATTTGAACACACAACCTGACCACTGGAGGTACAGTGCTCTACCACTTGGCCATCCTGGCTTGCTGTTTAAACTGGGGGCAACCAAAACTACTTACTGGGATGTTCGGCTGAGCGATGCCATCAAATCTTGCTCCTCCGTCATACAAGCCTTGGACAATCACTGTCGCTCCAGCTGGTCGCGGTGGAACACCTGGGGTTCCATACATCTACCAAACACACATAAAAGCAAGACTCGACATCGACAACACAATGTCACTGCCCCACATATATATATTTTAGCACTTGCTGGAGGACTATCTGTCTGAGCTCAGTGACAATGACAAAACTGGATTAGTGACACAGTGCAGACCCCACAGCATGTACTGTATAATTTAGGATTCGTGTTGATTGCCAGCATCGCGTGTATGTGACCAGGCCTGTAAATACCAGTAGCAGGTAGTTCTAGCACCTTTCATTTTCAGGAAAGAAAGGTGGGGGTGAGGAAGGCGAAAGCAAAAGATTGCAAACACACAGCCCTTGTGATATCTGTCTCCTGCCTTTAAACCCTTATCTGACTAGCGCTGCCACAATGCAGTGTAACCTTGCTGCCTAACAGTGCCGCGATGAAAACACAATAGGCATGATTTAGACTAGCCTCTTGTGAGAGTTCAAATTCACTTCAAGATGAAGATTTGTAAGTTTCCAGAACAAAATCAACAAAAACCGAGTCAGACTCAGGGTCACTGGCACTATCACTATTGTGACTAAGAACAAAACACCCTCATGCGTGAGGGCTCCACGTAAGCTGGTTTTTTGCCAAGAAATCGCATGAAGCAAACAACCACCATGCACCAGTGAAACAGGAAGTGACCTAAATGGAAGGGAGACAACAGCGTAAACCTGGCATGGAATGCTTACAACCCAAACCAGGACAAGATTTGGACTGCCAGTCAAAAAAGGCTTAAAAGACAGTGATGGCGTCAAAGGCAAGGCAGCTGTGTAGGCTGTGGCTTCAAAATTTCTTGACAGTGTGGTGTTATTTTGTTTTTCATCAGTAAATTGTATGCTGTCCCTAAGGTAATGATCTGTACCACTGCAACACACAGTACTACAGTAATACACAGACTGAAAACAAGAGACAACCGTAGGAATACAACCATCAGCAACTTACATGTGGTGGAGGTGCAGGACCATAGCTAGGTCCAGGTTGCATAGGAGTTCCAAAACCAGGTTGGGGGGCATGCGGTACTGAATAACCTGCAATGAAAACCAACACTGTTAACAAAAATCAAGAATGAATAAATAAGAGCTGGTCACAGTCTGCAATAGCCCCATGTGAGTGGCAAGCGTTCTCCTGTTTCTCTAGTCGTCTTGCCAGTTTTCGCATCCCAGAAAATCTCAGTCAAGCATGACTTTCGAACGGGAGGCTAGAGCCACCAATACATGACCTAACAATTGTGTGGTTGTTGGTCATCAGACCATACGGCATGATTGGTGCGTCCATGGCTATCCTGAGGCTGATCCAATGCATTCCAGACATGTGAAGAAAATACCATCAGGACCATTCTATCTAGGCAAACATGGTCACACGGTATGTGACTAGCTCTTATTTATCCATTCCTGCACTGACAGCTATAGCAGGAACTCAAACAAAACCAAAACAAAACTAAATGAGCAAAAACAAAACAAAACAAAACAAACAGAAAAAAAACCAAAAAAAAACAGAAGTGCTTGTGTGTTGCTGCTGAAGTATGTGATCAGTCCACTGACTAGACAGAAGAAGAGTGTCCAAGTCATCAAGATGTTCTGGACAAACAATCTGAATTAACCTGATGGTGATACTTTGCCTGGTATAAAAGGCTGCTGAGGAAATCCATGGTGGCCGGGGGGTGGGGCGGCACTGTACGGGGGTGGGGCACCAGGAACTGCTGGAGGGTATCCCGGAGGCACCTGGTATGGTCCAGGCTGTTGCTGGGGGTATGGTGGTGCTGATGGCATGCCTGGGTATGCCGGACCTGGTGCACCTTTTTTCCCTGTGAAAATATATTTAAATCAACGTCTCAAACAGAAAACCAACATTAAAACAAACCCTGATTGTGATCTAACTGCTGGTGCCCTGGCATACAGAACTTTGAACTATTTTGTAAATACTTCATGGGTCAGCAGCAATCGTCACATGTGCTCGCCTGCTCGCTTTCGCTACCAAATTTACCGTCGGGCGAGTGAAAGCTCCGGTAGCGGTAGCCCGAATGGCGAGCAGGAATTCTGAGATGAATCAGAACCTAGCAGCCACTCCGGCTTCCAGAATTTTTTTCGGGCTACCAGTTTTGTTCAGGGCAGTAGCCCGAATGGCTACCATGGTCCTGACACATTTGACGATCACTGGGTCAGAAGTGGCCCACTGCTGACAACTACATGTACAAGTGCTGTCCAGTTTCTGAGATCAAGAGCTTTCAGTAGAGTAAAATAGATAATAAAGTAGGCCCCTTTCTGTTGTGGTTCACACATTTGGATTCACTTCACAGAAGTCTGGGGCATGTAGACACACTGGTAGGACTTTCTCCACTTATTCACTTCAGCAATCTCTGTAACTCTTCGTAACTTTGGCCACACTGCAGGTACCTGAAGTTGGGGAGAGGTGGTGAGGGAGAAGAGAGGGGAAGGGAGGAAGGAGGAGGGGTTGATGGAAGGAAGGAAGAATGATGACAGTCATCATGACTTTTCGCAATCCCTCCAACAAACTCGTGTACAAGTTTCTCTACCACTGGTCGCCTGTAAGTTTAATGTATATAATTATGTATCGTATGTACGTACTTCTTCAGGGCCCACAAACTGGGAATATGTAAAAAATGTGTCCCCATTCTTCTGTTGTCCAGCTGCTATGAGTTTAATTGTAAAACTGTCAGTTTATAGCCTGGAAGTATGGTGGCCAAAGGTCAAATCACAGGTACACCTGCGCCTAGTTGCAGTATACACATGACACACAAAGGGGTCTAGCTAATATCATACCTTGGTAGTGAGGCCATGGCTTAGGTCAAAGATAACTGTCACTACACGTACCATCTCTAAGTCGTTTGCTAAAACGTCAGCTTACTTCCAACATGCTGTTCGAATACAGTACACGTCATTTCTCTTTTTTAACTGGTTCAGTCAAAACTTCCGGATCCAGACGAAGCCATTGCCAAAGCTTATCACACACTGTTTCTAACGTTACCTGACTCTCCACTCGTCAAATTTTGAAAACATAAGTAAACAGTTCTTAGGACGAGATAAAATTAGTGGATCACAAGATACTCCTACCTTTCTCGGACATGTTGCAGCTCTCTGATCGCTGCCAGGGAGTTCTGAAGTGTCAACTGAGAACGATTGCACAAGGACACAAACAAACACATATGTGACGGTGACACAAACAAAACTAACTGATAGAAAATTACTTTTAAAATCGCATTATTTTGCGAGATGGTGAAAAAATAGTCAGTCAATTTTATTACAAATATTTTCTTTTGATTATTGGTCAGTAGTTTGTGAATCCAGTAAAATGTTCTTGAAAATCATATATCGTTTTCGTTTATCGTGTAGTCGTCTGTATTTGAGAGCCGTCTACAATTAGGGCCGACAACTCGGTTTACTCTCTGTTCGTCTCATCGTCAGTGAACCTACGTCATAGTTTACTGCTTTGTCCTTGTCTGCAGATCACCAAAAATTCAAGGGATACATTCTTTCTAAAACAGGTAATATACTTTATTCAAAAGTATAGGGTGTACGGGCCATAACTGCGCATGAATGGCCAAAATAGACTGATTTCTTGGAGGAAAAAGTCTTCCGACCGCCATATTGTGAGCTCGTGTTGAAACAAACGAAAGGTTTGCCAGCCACAGTAAAGAAAGCGCTCCGATGTTGACATCACACTTCTCTTCAGTTGGTAACAGGAACAGTTTCTGAACACTCCTATGCCAAAGAATTTCACTACCAAATTTTTGTTGGCGACTTGTAATTGGATTCTGAGGTGGAATTTAATTCGATTTCCTGCAGTCAAAGCAAACCCGAGAAGTCCTCATGAGGACAACGCAGAGTGGAACCAAACTGGAATATTGGCAGTGTAGTTGGCAGTGTTGGAGGGAACATTGGCATACGTTGAAAGCAGCTGGTATTTATGCGTGTCGTATTATTATTTGCCACTGTCGATATCTAAACGAAAAAGGCCAATGCCAGGTTTGGTGGCCTTTTCAAAGAGGCCACTTTTTTGCAAGCTAAACAGTTGTGTTGGCAAGATACCTCCTCACCACCCCCCCTCCCCTCCCGCCACTGTCTTTCCTGTTATTGAATACTCTTTTGACTCATAAGATGTAGAGCTGGCTTCACATTAGACACAAATTATTTGATGCCATTATAATGCCATTCATGATTTAACCCTAGTAAAAATCAGGTCATCATGAAATACTGGTAAAGTAGCATTTGCATAAGTGTGGTGTTATGGATTGTCAGTAACAGTATTCACAAGTTATTGTCATTTTTGTTTGTTTGTTGTTGTTTTTTTCCCTACAGGAGGGAGACTGAAGCTGAAGAACCATGGTGCAGTGAAAAACTGACAGTTTTGGTGGAGACGTGAGAACTACATCAGACTTTCCACGGGAGAGGTGTCTCTGGAGAGGAGTGTGCGTTTTTCTCCCTGGATGAGTCTGTGAGTGTGACTGGAAGAAGCGACCAGATACCACATCACCATGAGTCGAGGCCAGAACCCACACGGACTGAAGCAGATTGAACTGGATCAAATATGGGACGATTTAAAGTCAGGCATCCGGAGCGTGTACCGCCGCCAAAGTATGACAAGACAACGATATATGGAACTCTACACGTATCCGCTTTTACAAGAAAACGCTTTCATTTTCAAGTTACATGTTCCACTGTTGTTTGTTTTTATTTTTTTCAACCTATAAAAATCAAATGATTAGTTGTGCAGACTGTATTATTTTATTCAGAACTGGTGCATACTGATGGTTTGGCCTTTTTCACATCAGTATTTAATAGATCTGCCACAGTGCCAATTCCTCCCTGGACACCTGGAAAATGGCATGAAGTGCAGTACCGTAAAAAGTTAAACTTGTCTAGTTTGAGGTGGTTGGTTTTTATTCTGTTCTTTGGGGGAGGGGGGTGGGGTAGGGTAGTGTTTCTGTCTTTTGTTTTTTCTCATGGGGTGGGATTTGTAAATGGGTTTAGTCTCACAGTATAACTGTAAATCTTGTTTAGAGCCAAATTAATAATTTTGCATTACCAACCTTGACCCCCTACCCCAGCCATGTGTACAACTACTGTACCAGCGTACATGGACAGGGACAGGGTGCAGGTGTATCTGGACAGACTTTCCCACGCAGTGGCGGCACACGCAACAAGGCACGACAAGCCACAGGGGGTGCGCAGTTTGTCGGCCATGAGCTCTACAAGCGCATCAAGGACTTCTTGAAGCAGTACCTCATCAACCTTTTAAAGGTACTGTTGGCAGCTGAGTCTTTGTAATCTTCTTGTAGTTAGTAATGCTTGAAAAAAGAAAGGCAAAAAAACTGATTGTTAAAAAAAAAGTAGGTATACCTTTCGAGTGTTGAGTGGAATTGGTGAATACAGATATATAATATCATTCTTTACTTAGTCTAGTTCTCATGGTACAAAACAATGACAAACATCATTTCAGACTGTGTGAAATTGAAACAATTGCTGAATTAGAGAAGCATCAGAAACAGTCAACTTAGTTGTTGATAAAACAGAATGTTAACAACCTGACTCAGTAACTGCTGTCATATCAACAGCATAATTTGGATGTTTATGTATTGCATGTATCATGATTTGATGTCATATAGTGCATAAATTTGGAAATCGAGTTGACAAAGCTTTTTGGGAATATTTTATTGGAAATACGTTTGAAAACTTGTGACCTCATTTTTTTTTAATCAACCATGTTGTCATTCTGAAAGAACTGACAACCTCAACACAGTGAAAATTTTGGCGAAAATGTGAGGTGGAGAAAAATAAACTAAAGGATCAAAATGAGCCTAAAATATAAAATGTACCGCCTGAGAACCTCAAAGATCAGTGTCAGATGTAAACTTGTTCAGTATTTGACATGTAATATTCATGAAACAGTGGGGAAAATGCGACAGTGAATGACATCAAAGTGCTATTGTGGAATAGTTTCATTTCTTGAAAAGGCTTTTCAGGTTTTTAAAAAAATTAAAAAGCAGTAAAAGTATCATTAAGCCTGGTAATATGTCGTATCATTTACACCCAGTAGAAACAAAGACAGAAAACACTGGCTGTTAGTGTTACAAAATGTATTAGTTCACAACTGCCTGATTAACCTTTTTTCTGCAACACGACTACAAAAGTGGCAACATGAAAAAAGTTCCTTGAAAATCGTTGATCACTGCGGTACCAAACACACTATAACAAGGTTTCCCATACTGATTTCTAAACTGATCTGTAGGATGGCCAGGACCTGCTGGACGAACAAGTGCTGCAGTTCTACACACGCCAGTGGGAAGACTACCAGTTCTCTTCCAAAGTTCTGGACGGCATCTGTGCCTACCTCAACCGCCACTGGGTCCGTCGCGAGTGTGATGAAGGATCCAAGGGAATCTACTACATTTACTCTGTGAGTGGAGTGATTTTATAACGTACCATGCAGGGGGGGATGTCCTGTTCTTTTGGTTCTTTTCTCATCACAAGTTTCTTTCTGTATTAGCTTGTATGGTAGTGAGATGTTATTTGAGCTCGAGTTCATTTTGCATTTGGGCAGACAGACAGTTTGTTTACTGATCTCTCAGTCTTTTATTCTTGAGGATGTTTAGTGTTTTGTGATCTTGTGTGTCTTGCACATCCCCCTCCATTGCATGTGGGCCCAGTGCCAGTAGCATTTTGTTAATAAAATAGCTAGGGAGAAAATAAGAGTCAGGAGGTGGTGATTGTTCAGCCTAGTGCTGGTAACATCTGTTATGTTTGCGATTGTTTGATTCGCCAGAAATTGCGGGTAGTTGTGTTCGAGAATTTTCTTTACTTTTCACTTTGGTTACTAAGGATGTAATCGTGACTTGTGGACAAGCAATAAGTAAGATTTGCTCTGTTGACAGCTTGCCTTGATCACATGGCGGGACTGCCTGTTCAAACCGCTCAACAAGCAAGTGACCAACGCTGTCCTCAAGTTGATAGAGAAGGAACGGAACGGAGAGACCATCAACACACGCCTTGTCAGCGGGGTCATTAACTGCTATGGTAAAAGTCGCTTGCATGTAAACCATCTGCTGATAAAAACTACATATTCACATTTTCTGCCTGCCTCCCTTTCAGCAGACTCTGTCTAGAACTCTGGTGATTTTCCATAGATGCTGTTGACCTGGTGTGAGATAATTACTTTATATAACATGCCAGCTGAGGTTTGTAATTGTAGGGCTTTCCATGCAGCTGCTTTGACATCCAAAGATGGCACTTGGAGACTTCTCAGACATTGGTTTGGATTGGAATTCTTCTTCGGTGCCACCCCTCCCCTTTATTGTGCACACTTGATGGTATGTGCATGCGTGTGTACACGGGCTGAAACAGGCACCGAAAGCGAGTCTGCGCATGATTTTGACTCAATTTAGTGAGGAGAAATCTCACACCAAATTCCTGCTCGGACCGGGGCCAGCAGCACCCGGCCTATACCCAGACGGTCACCCATCCAAGTACTAACCGGGCCCAGTGTTGCTTAACTTAGGTGTTCAAGTGAGAACCGGTGTGTCCAGCGTGGCACAGGCTACTCTTACGATGGAGCCCATATTGGCTTTTCCAAGTGGAGAGATGGCATCAAAATGTCACTGCAGTTCAGTTGATGGCATCTTGAACTGAACTGCAGTGACATTTTGCTGCTTGCTTCTAACATGCTTGGTTTTTTTTTTCAGCAAACTGGAAACACTCTATTTTTTTGTTGTAGACTTGAGATTTTGATTCTTAGTGTCCCTCTCCAAAACAGTTGTTCCATCTGTGTACTACAGTTCTGAAGATGGCAGCAAAGCCACACTATTGATATGACCTCGTCAGGTGTTTTGTTGCATCCTGTTGGTTTTTTTGACGTATGAATGTAGTGTGTGCAGTTCCTTTTCATGTTGTTGTTTGATTACAGTTGAGCTGGGCTTGAATGAGGACGACCCAAGTGCCAAAGGGCCCACGCTGGGTGTGTACAAGGATCACTTTGAAAATCCTTTTTTGGAGGACACGGAGCGCTACTACACACGGGAAAGCATGGAATTCCTACGCCAAAACCCTGTCACAGAATATATGAAAAAGGTACAGAAAGTCAAGTGTCTTCTTCGGGTTGGAACAGAACATTTAACCAACAGATTTCCAGTGTGAAGTGTGTCATTTCAATTTTTTTTTTTTTAATTTTTTTTTTTAAGGGGCAATCCTACATCTGTCCTCACTGTGATGTTGGATGTAAATTTTTGTAGCTTTGTGTTTTAGTTTGTGGTGCTGTCTAAATTACAGTTAGTCTGTATCGTCCTTTTCCCTGATCTTGCTGAGCACAGAATATGCTGGACTACTCTATAGCATTTTCAGCATAGGACAAATTAATTCCGCAAGACCAGGGTTCATTTTTAATTGCCACAGCTTGGTAAAACTTTTTGTAAGTTCCATGTCAGTGAAGTGCAATGTCTTACAATTTGCACAGGTAAATTGCTTTGGAATTCCACCTTCAGATGTATCATGATCTGTGGTGCATGTTTTGGGATTTGTAACTTAAAATAGACATCACATTTATGAATTCATTTATTTGCATTTAGATAGAGAGAGAGAGAGAGATTTTATGTGATTTTTTTTTTTTTTTTTTTTTTTGCTGTCCAACTCTTACACCAGCTCCAGTATTGTTCCTCCTAACACCACGTAATTTTGGCGGTTCTTTTTTTAGCCAGATGTAACTGCAAAACTGTGTGAACACTGCGGTGGGTTTTCACATTTTGTTCTTTCATGCAGGCTGAGATGCGACTGAAAGAGGAGCAGAAGCGTGTACAGACATACCTCCATGAAAGTACGCATGATGTCTTGGCCAAAGTCTGTGAACGAGTATTGATAGAGAAACACCTTGAGATCTTCCACTTTGAGTTCCAGAACCTTCTTGACACTGACAAAGATGATGGTAAGTCGTCTGTGCAATGCCCAATAGAGGCAAGTTCTAAAGTAAGAGATATGTAATATTAATCAGAATACCAAGAGCAAATGCAGCAACAATATGGAGCAGCTGCATGGGTCTGAAGACAATATTCTGTTTGAAATGTTAACATTTTAAAACGGACAATATATATTTTTGAATTCAGTTGCATTGCATTGATGCTCAGAACACTTTGTATTCCAACAGTTCTTTCTGTTCTGAGATCCTGTAAATTGATTTTCCTTATGCTGATGAAGCATTGAAGGGTGTTCAGGTAACATTAATTTGTCTTGCAGATCTTGGTCGCATGTACATGCTGGTGTCACGCATCGTGGATGGGCTAGGGGAGCTGAAGATTCTCTTGGAAACTCATATATACACACAAGGCCAAGCGGCCATCGAGCGGTGCGGAGAAGCTGCACTCAATGTTAGTATCTTGATATTACTCTGAGTTAGTAAACATTATGCACAGCTGCACACTTGTGAAAGTGTGTGTGTGTGTGTGTGTGTGTGTGGTTGCTCAGTAGGATTTATCATTTTACTTTCAGTTTGTAGCCTTTTAAAACTCTGTAATGATCAGAAGTGTCTAGTGTTCGCTACATCTGCTTATTGCACCCTGTTACTTTTTTGTGTCTTTAACCATTTGCATAGTTTAAATAATTCTCTTTTCCAGCTCATTTTTCTTTTCAGCTGAACTTGAGAAATTTTCTTCTTTCTCCAGGACCCCAAGGTGTATGTAACGACAATCCTGGATGTACACAAAAAGTATAATGCTTTAGTCATCACTGCCTTCACCAACGATGCTGGATTTGTTGCTGCGCTAGATAAGGTTTGTGAGGTTGCATTTTGCAGCCCTGAACATGTTTGGTTTTGTTCTAGTTGTGGCAGTAGATGTAGTTTAGGAAAGGGTAGGTGTACTTTATGTCTCTGATGAAATGGCTAACTCGATTTGGAAGCAGGTTTGCAGTTCTGTGAAGGGTCTGAGCATCATGGTTTTGAAAAGCACTTAAGCCTTTTTACTATGTGGGGGGAGAGTCAAACTGAGAGCAAGCAAAACTGATCCATCTTACAGCTGCAGAAGTTGATGTACAGTAGAATTTATACTTGTGGGTGCGCACATGCACGCATAGTGCCATACACACATGCACGCATACACACATGCACATTTGCGCATGCATGGCTGAGATGGCTAGAGCAGTATAAAGTCACAGGTTCGATACAGATACAGGAAATACAGGTATTTTGAGCTAACATAGACTAGTGACATGATGGTATTTAGAAGTGGGTGGTATTTCGCTGGTATTTGGTTGACTTCGCTGTATGACCAAATGCATCTCTTGTTAACAGGCGTGTGGACGATTCATCAACAACAACTCTGTGACAAAGATGGCCAACAGCACCAGCAAGTCTCCCGAGCTGTTGGCACGCTACTGTGACCTCCTGTTGAAGAAAAGGTGGGCGTATTTTGAACCGTGTGGCTTGACTGTTGACACTTCATCTTTGGTCATGTAGTGTTTAACAGAGCTGTAGATACCTGTGGAAAGTTTTGCACAGGACTGTAGAAATCTACAGCAATCCAGTTAATGTTTGCACACTCAGTTGTTGCTAATTTGAAAGTTTCTGATTTTCAGCTCCAAAAATCCAGAAGAGGCAGAGTTGGAGGACACCTTGAATCAAGTGGTAGGTTTCCACACACTAACTTGGGTTCTGCTTTTGTTTACTTTGTCGCTTGTCACTAAGTAATGTTTGCAGCACATTTTGGTTGTAGTAGTTTAACGCAGATGTGCATTCAGAATGAAGAAATGGTGGGAAATAGGCAGCCTAAATTTTCTGCAAAAGATTACAAAGCAGCAAACATTTATTTTAAAAAAAGAAAAGAAAAAGAAAAGAAAGATTGCTGTACCTCAGACATCCAATACAGACATAATAGCTTCTGTGCATTGACTTCTCATATTTGTCAGTCAAACTGAACATTTATTGATGTCATATTTTTTCTAGATGATCGTTTTCAAGTACATCGAGGACAAGGACGTGTTCCAGAAGTTCTACAGCAAGATGCTAGCCAAGCGACTCGTGCAGCATATGTCTGCCAGTGATGATGCTGAGGCCAGCATGATCTCAAAACTCAAGGTCAGTGTCTACCAATCCAATCCAATGTCCGCTTACAACATGTAGAGGTATTTCATCAGAAAAGCTCCTCCTTGTGCTCAGCAGAGAAGACAGGAGAAAAATAGCAGATAAAGGCGGTTTTCTGGCATTCTCAGTCAATCTGAGGGGATGTGATATTACAGTCAAACCTGCCATGGCGGTCACCTGTATAAGCCATGCCACTGTCCAACTCGGTCACCCCAGAGGATCCCCGAGCGTTTTCCCTCTATATATGCACTGTATAACCAGGTCACTGTCTAACGCGGTCGTGCCACCTATTTTGGCAGTCCCAAACGACCTTTCACACTGTACAAGGCAGTCACTTTGTTGTGTAGTGACCGCCTTCGGGCCCCTGCTGTGTTCTCAACTGACAAGACAGACTTCCTAACTGCTGGACAAGCCAGGATTAGCCACGCCGCGGCTCACTGACACGCGCCTCCCCCGCCGAGTGAATAGCCGGGGGATTGGTGGGGGTGAGGTAGTGGCCGTTAGCGGCGTACTTTTGATTGCTTTGCAATCGGTACGAGGTCTGTAGGCAGCGGTCAGCTTTGTGTTTGTAAACCGATCAACTTCCAAGGTGTACGAATACGTTAAGGTGTTGTCACCCTGTTTGTCGTTTATATTGCTTCCGATTGAGACGACGACGTGTTAATGTGCGTGAATCCGCTGTCAGCAAGAAGCTTGTTGTTGCTTTGTTGCATTGTCAGTCGATCACCTGACTGTCTTGCCGAAAGAACACTGTGTGTGGTGTGCGTGCGTGCACGTTTTAAGTGTCAGACTGGTGTGTGCATTTAGCGTCTTTGTCAATGCCAGATGAAACTGAAACTGAAGCAGACCGACTTCGCTAAACTGTAAAAATGAAAAGCATCAGTTTGAGTCTGTCTCCGTTTGAATGCAAGTCCGTCGTCGGAGAGAGAGAGAGAGAGAGAGAGGTGGAGCATTTGCAGAACTCGGGACTGAAACGTGTGCATGTACAATGTACTGTAAGAAAATCCCGAGGCTGCAGAATTAGCTCTATCATGTGAGCGAATATGCTCAGTCGAGCGGCAGTTTCCTTCTGTATGACTTGATAATATGGCCCTATGTAAGGCTATGACAGTGAACAAGGCGAATCGATGTACATGTACAATGTACATGTACTTAAAAAGGTACATATACACATAAACACACACATAAACACATGCATTTCATGCATACCAGAGATATTTGATGTATTTTCAAGTGTATACAGAGCTTTAGGCGAGCCCTGTTGTCAGCTCATAACACGTGCGCCGCTAGAGTATTCATTGGGTGACATGCTAGCTGTTGACATGCCTTCCTGGATAACCCGGCCACCTGTCTAAGGCGGTCAGTTTGACCCAGTCCCTTGGGTGACCGCCTTACACAGGTTTGACTGTACCAGTATGGCTGTGTTAGGGCCCGGTGCACACTAGCGTCGGTGCTACATCGCGCGCGCCACGCGTGTCGCCCCTTGCGTGCTTCACGCACAGTGAAGGCTCTCACACGTAGAGTCTTGCGCGCCGCGTGCAGTCAGTGATCTCGCCACGAGTCAGTGCTTCTGAGTGTGCGATGGAATGCGGAATATTAGGGATCTGAAACGAATCATAAACTTCAGGCTGCTTGTTCGCAGTCTGAATAGAGACTGGTGATCGAGGCCACGATAACTTGATAGAATTTAGCTACAACAAACCCGGCTTTGCTGTATCGTA
The DNA here is from genome assembly GCA_018292915.2 of Batillaria attramentaria. NCBI lineage: Eukaryota > Metazoa > Mollusca > Gastropoda > Batillariidae > Batillaria > Batillaria attramentaria. The sequence continues at coordinate 445,159 of JACVVK020000246.1, forward strand.
TGATATGATATCGTAGACTGGGACGATGAGAGACTGATCAGTGACAACCCGGCGGTTCGGTTGTGTCTAGTTTTATTTACTCCATTTACCGTAGTGTGAGTCAGCGGAGAGTGACACAACAAAACGGCATACCCGTCGACTGTGATATGAATCGATCTGAAAATTGTAGAGGTTTCCTGTTCACGATACCGGTCGATGAGGCGAAACATTTCGTCTTCTCGCAATTCCGCCATCTTGGAAGAGAAGAGGATGGCGAGTGGGCCCGGCCTTGCTGGCTGGCTCTTCTGATTGGCTGAAACCACGCTACACGCGCGCGTCAAGCGCGCCGAATAGAACAGGTCCTATCGCCGCGCGACAGAATTTTTCAATCGTGCTACGCCTGTCGCTTCGCGCTTCAAGGGGTTGCATACGTAGACGCGCGACAAAATTTGCTGCACGCGTGGCGCGACAATGTCGCATGACGCCAGTGTGCAAGGGCCGTAGTGTATTGAAGGGATGGAACTGTGTACAGTTGAAGGGATGGAATGGGGAAGAATGTAGAAGAGTTAAACTTAGGAATGGAAAACACTTAAAAGTAATCTAAGAAGTCGTGTCGGTAACAAAGAGAGAGAGAAGTAGTAAGTATCATGTGTGGATTGTTTGTTGGTTAGTTTCATTTTCAGTTCTCCTAATAGTTTTTCGTCACAGAATACCAAATTGTAGAGACCCCAAGAAAAGTAGCTTACGCTGCACTACAGGCTTTTTGGGTGTCTGTTAATTTAAAACGGTTCCTGACAAATGCCGGTGTCTTTGTGTTGCAGCAAGCCTGTGGGTTTGAGTACACCTCCAAACTGCAGAGAATGTTCCAGGACATTGGTGTCAGCAAGGACCTCAACGAGCAGTTCAAGAGACACATCCAGGAATCTGCACAGGAACCACTTGACAGTCAGTCACAGTTACCTCCTCTTTTCTTTCAGCTTTTCTTTCTTTCTTTCACCCCTTATCCTCAATGTTTTTGTACCATATTACATTTAGAAGCTTTTACCAACTTCTAGCCTTCAGGAAGTTACATTTTTAAACCTACCTGAAGTTCAGTGAGAAACACAAATCCACATTTTTGTGTGTTGCAGTTGATTTCAGCATTCAGGTTTTGAGTTCGGGGTCTTGGCCGTTCCAGCAGTCCTGCAGTTTCACTCTACCTGTTGAGGTATGTAACTAGTGCTTTGGTTGCTGTTATGTTGGATATGCTTGACCGAGCTCATTTCTGAAGAATGTGGTGAAGGGGTTTGGTATTTCATTTACACTGCTACAATACTGCAAAAAACGCAAGTAACTGTACATCCGTGCATTTTACAAGTTGCTTGTAGATATTGCTGAACGCCACGATAGCCAAGTTTGTGGAGCATCACACCGTGACACCTGGACAGTGACGCTGTCTATAATGCTGGCACTGAGCCAGTGGGAAGCGTACTCGATGACATAGCAACCACACTGAGTGCTCCAGTAGTGTAACAACAGTCGTAGAATTGGAATGTGAACCGCTCACGCAGAGTAAACAACTTTGGATCACATAAAGAGATGTACTAATCATCAAGATAAAGTTCTTCGAGCGTACAGGCGCACTGACGAGCGAAACTGTTTCAAAGCTTAAGCTGGCTAAGGAAAGACAGAATTGGCACATATAAAAAGAGAGTACAGTGTCAGGGTTTTCACGTTACTGGCATTATCATTTTGGTTTTCAGTTGGAGAGAAGTTTCCAACGCTTCACAACTTTCTACAGCGGGCGACACAGTGGTCGCAAACTGAACTGGTTGTACCAGATGTCCAAGGGGGAGATCGTCACAAACTGTTTCAAAAACAGATACACATTGCAGGTAGGCTGTGGGTGTAGATATTGTGGTGCAGGTGATTGCTGTGTGCCTTTACCAGGTATGCCTACCATTACTGAGGGGCCCTAATTGATCGCAGAAAAAGCTTAAAATGAGCAGTCCCTTCCGGAAATAGCATACCTGCCGCACGTCCTGGAAGACAAACATGTATTTGAATCACCGACGCAGTATTGAACCTCGTTATCCTTTCTTGGATGTGATGCGCGAGGTGGCATAACTGCACTGCGGAGTGCAAAAGGGACATAATCCCGACCAGCTTTTTAAACAAGATGGCTGCCATTACACGCAAACGATGTGTGTGTATGAGATGAAACTTGCTGCATGCATTTGTTGTTCTTCTAATTTATCAGTACTTTTTTGTGTGTGTGTATAAGAGAACAAACATCATTTAGGCACATTCTGATAGTGTGATTAATGTTTTCAGGCATCCACATTTCAAATGGCAGTGTTGCTGCTGTATAATGGAGCAGACACTTTCACAGTTCAGCAGTTATCCGACAGCACACAGATCAAATTGGTATGTAGGCTGCTAGGCATCTCTCTCTCTCTCTCTCTCTCTTTGAATAACTATACATCATTCGAAGAAGAAACGGTAATCTGTTGATGACAGGTTAGTTGTCATTGTTGTCATATCAAACCGTAGATAGACTTTTTTTTCAGTCTGCAGAAGCTCTCCATGTATTTGATCACTGATACCATCATTGTAACACCTTTGAGAACCGTAAGGGTAATTTTAAGTAATATTTTGTAGTGAAACTTTTTTTTATTTTTAGGAAATCCTCAGGTGTAGTCTTTTAATGTTTTAGGTGATCGCCTTTCATCTTTTGCAGATCATCATTCAGTTGGTAGTTTGGCAGTTGCCCATCTTTCTCGTCTTCCAGATGTAGTTTGGAACATCGCCATAATGTAGTTTTAAAGATTCTTTTGCTTTGATGTGGTGGGACTCCAGCACACACACACACACACACACACACACACACACACACACACTGAGTGCTGATGAAAAAGTGGTCGGACTACAGCTCGAAAGCTTGCCTAAAGAGGTAGGTCTTTAAATGGGCTTTGAATTGAGTCGGCGTGGGAAGATCCCTAATGGTGACAGGTAAAGCGTTCCAGACGGAGGGGGCGGCGTAAGAAAATGAACGACCGCCAGCTGACTTCAGAGTTGTTTTTGGAACCTTTAACAGTTTTTCTGATGATGAACGGAGAGTGCGGGAGGGCACACACACACACAAACAGAATTAATGCAGTATTTGACTTTCGTTTGTTTCAGGACATGCTGGTCCAGGTGTTGCAAATCCTGCTCAAATCCAAACTGCTGGTCAGCCCTGATGATGATAATGATCTCAAGTCACAGTCAAAGCTCTCCCTCTTCTTTGGCTACAAAAAGTGAGATCAGTGCAGTTCAGTTTGATGCCTTGTTAAGACCATACACCTGTCACAAAAATACAGAGACTTTGATAATGACATGCAGCCATTTGCCATGCAAACGCAACGAAAATACTTGCTTAGTTAGATGTATTTTTTCTGCGAGTTAGCAGTTTACGGTATGCCATTTCCTACTCTTTAGTCAGTCAGTAGCAGAGGGAAACAACCTATGAGTCATGGGGAATCCAGTGAGCCAAGGGTAGTTACCCAAGCTTAGAGCATTAACTCCCCTCCCTCAATGAATGTAATAACCCGTGAACACTGGTCCAAGCTCAGTTTCGCTCACTGCTCACCTAGGACACCTGTGTCCTGTAGTCTCGCAGTTTCAACTTTGAAGCAGTTTGCAGTCTTCAGAAAATACTTGTCTAGATAGAGTTTTCTTTTGTTGTATTTACTTTGCTTCTCACCTCTTCAAACATGTATGTGTGGACATATTTGTATCAAGGATTTGTTTGTGTGTGTTTACAGTAAGAAGTTGAGGGTGAACATCAATGTACCGATGAAGACGGAGGTGAAGCAAGAGCAGGAGTCAACCCACAAACATATAGAAGAGGACAGAAAACTTCTCATACAGGTCAGAAACAGTCAAAGCTCTGTCTGTCTGTCCCTCTCTCTGTCCCTCTGTCTCTCTCTCTGTCTCTCTCAGGCAATCAGACAGACCAGATTAGATGGTTTCACCACTAGAGGAGTTTGCGTACATTTACTTGTTCACACACTCGCATGCAAACATTGATATCAAAGGAAAAAGAGGACAGTGGCTTGACTCTGGTGGAGCACATGTGATTTATTTCGCCCTAGTACAGTTCGCTTTCATTTAAAAAATACATATATATATATTATATTTACTATTACTACATATGTCCTAGAAGTACAAAGTCTTGTTCAGACACTGTGACTTTAAATGTGGCTAAACTCCATACATTGTGCTGTCCTCTAATTGAGTCTTTATTTCCCCGAATGTTTGACAGGCTGCCATTGTACGTATCATGAAAATGCGCAAAGTGTTGAAGCACCAGCAGTTGTTGGGGGAGGTGTTGAACCAGTTGTCTGCACGCTTCAAACCCAGAGTCCCTGTTATCAAGGTCAGTATGGCTGCTGGATGCAGTTGTGCATTTGTGTGTACTTAAGGCTGTGTTTATGTCTCTGAATGATCCCAGCTAGTGACGAGTTGGCACAAAGTTTGAAGCTGTGGGCGCTTACGGGCAACCTGTCCATCTGCCCTTGCTACAACTTTGTACTATAGAGAAGTCTGGTGTAAATGTCGCACATGGATATGTGTACAACCTTTGTAACCATAGCAAAAACAAATCAATAATATTGAAACCAAAAAAAAAACCCTTGAAGCAGTTGGATTGTCTAACACAAAATATAGTTAGCAGTTCATCACATTCTCTTCAACAGAAGAGTTTATTGTGAACCAGTTGTAATACTTAAATTTAAATACCAGGCACATATATTTATCAGATGCTTGAGAAAATTGTTTTTGATGAATTTAGTCATGCTGAATTATTATTGAATGTTATGAAAACACAGCAAGGGTGTAAATTACTATTCGGGAACTTAACTCATCATGCTTGTGACAATGTGCACAGTTCTTTTTAAGTATGATTGCTTACAAGTATGCGTGACTGGTCTGTCTACAGAAATGCATCGACATCCTGATCGAGAAGGAGTACCTAGAGCGAGTAGACGGACAGAAAGACACGTACAGCTATCTCGCCTGAGCCGTCACAGTTTCTCACCCCTCAGCCCCTTCTCCTTCCTTCTCTCTCTCTCTCTCTCTCTCCTTCAGTTGCTTTTACTTTTCATTATCATCATTCCTTAGTTTTTCCCTGGATACATCACAGCTACACTGCCTGTTCTTGCTGCACTTTTCTTAGCAGGTTTTTCAGGGTTTCTTTGGGTTTTTTTCCCCTAATCTGCATCGTCTGACAGAAACATCGCTGAGGCTTGTCACACACAGTCGTCCTACTCGGTGATTGTACACTGGAAGACCGCTGGGATGGACGCAAGCTGCAGGGACAGTGAAGTGCGCCACGATCCAGTTCGACATCTTACTGTGGAATCAGAATTGTGTGACAAACAAGACCTGTGTGTGAAGGGTAGAGGGACTACAGCACCCAAAAATCTTAGTTCTTGTTGCCGAAAGTGGATCTTGCAGAGTGTTACATTGTAACTGACCTACCTTTGCAAAAGGGCATTTGTAACAGTCAGCAAGATTTTCCTCCCTTTGTTCTGCAAGTGTTGAATAGTAAAGCCAGTAACTAAACATATCTGCGGTCAGTTGAAGGAGTATCTGCATGTTTGATTGGTGAATAACAGTTCTAGAGAATCTATGTGCAGATTTGACTGTAACAGGTTGGGGGGGGGGGGGGGGGGGGGGGGGGGTTAGTTTGTGTAGTGTTTCAGTGTTACTTCCCAACTGTCAGTGTTAACACTGTGTTGGTGGTGCCACACTTTACTGCAAAGAACTGTCTAATTCCCTGCCTTATGTTGTTTTGTTGTTTTTTTTCCCCCCATTTTGGATTTCTTAAGTTATTTCATCATTAAGTAAGTGTGGGAATCTTTAAAATGTGTGTGTTTGTGTTAGAGAGTGCTTGAGTGTGTGTGTGTGAGAGAGAGAGGGTGTGCGAAAGTGCATTTTGTAGTGAGAATGGGAAGCACTGTGTGGCTTCAGTTAAACTGTTCTGAGAGATCGCTTCAGCAATATTAATGGGACTTCTACATTTCGTCATGCCACATATGGAGGGCAGACACTGCTTTGTGCTGCGGAGGAATGAGGATGTTGGAATAAGGCCATTAGCTCACTTTTTTCTTCTCTGCTGACCAGCCTGCCATTTGCAGATAATCTGACAACATAAGCACACAGTGTCCACCCTACAACAGCCACATTCTTGTCTCCTCGAGCTAAATGTCATCAAAATCAAACATTCAATAAAGCGAAGATCTTTATCACAGTCCTTGACTTTCTTCAGTTGCAGAGAGTGAATTGTGAATTGGAACTGTTTTTGGCAGGGTGTGTGTGTGTGTGTTTTGAAGCAGTTGGACCGTGTGGTGTGGTCCCTTAGTTACATCCAAACTTCTCCTGTACATTGTTCTATTCATAAATCTGATCATCTGCTGCTTAATTTTTTTGGTCTGTTTTGTTTTTGTCTGTGGATATGTGTGTCCCGCGTGTGCCTAGATGTTTTTTAATTGTAGTAACAAAGTATGTGACAAAAGTTCACTGTTCCCAGTTATATGTGGACCTCATTTACAAAAAAAAAAAAGAAAAAAAAAGCACACATACTATGTTCTTGTAAATATTCATTGCATCGAGTTTTGTATTCATGAAGAAAACAGGTCATTACTTATGGCTTGTGCCCAGTTACGTCTAAATGCCTCTGCATGAAAAGCGATAAGCAGATGAGTGATGTAGAGACTTATTATATCATATCACCTCGGCTAGTAACAAAGGCTGGTACATCTCGTGCCCCAGCCTGCAATTTTGTTGACCGGTACTGGCGATAGCAGTGTCTTATCTAAAGGGTTATCAGATGAGGGCTAGCACTTGGTTTTATGTCGGCAGGAAATGGGATTTACTTCACACTGCAAATTGCACTCCAAGTATGTACATACATTCATCTGTGTCGGTACCAAGTTCACTCTGTTAATGCCAGCGTCACAGGCATCATTACAAATTCAAACTTGGTGATGCCACATGAGCCTTTGGTATTGGTATTAAAATGATCTGTTTCAACTTCTATGCCAATTTGCATTTTTTGTACTTTTCAAATAGTAACAGACCAGGAACACAGGTGTCTGCGCACACACACACACGCGCCATTTGCATGACTTCTGGTGATATCCATGTGAAATCATGGATTGCTGACATGATACTATTGGGTGTTGATGTAGGTCCACGTGTGTTGTGCAGACATGGAGAACTGATTTCTAGCCCTTATCTAATAACAGTTTTTATCTGTTTGTGCTGACTGCTGGAAATCTTGAGTTTCTGCAGAGGCGGCGAAGGATTTGATGTGTATAATTTCAGAGTTATTTCCGCCTGTATGTATATGTTAGCAGAAAAAGAGGAAGAACAGTGTATGTGGTTTTTGTTTGAATGAGTTCATGTTCGGAAGATTTTTTCCCCTAGAAATTACTTTGAGTATAACACGTAATGTTATGTTTTACAAGCTTTTGTACATTTGATTTTCTTCAATTTCTAAAACCTCGTCAGGTAAGCCTGCACTTCCTAAGAAACACTACAAAATCTGTATCAGTGGTTCATAGGTTTGATTATAATACATTTAGGGGCACTTGCGATGTGCTTGTTGTAATTTGAATACGGTTTGAAATTTCATATTCGAATGTCTAACTCTTCAGACGGAATAATTTTTCCACAGTCTGATTTACAACTTAAAAAAAGAAAAAAAATTATCAAATGTGACTGTCCTGGACAAGTGCATGCAGTTGCTAAAAGAAGTGAGTGGTTTTTTTTTATGTTTTTGAAATGAACTTTAGGATTTCACGTCATGATGACCTTGGTGAGAAACGAAGAAGCAGAAGAGTCAGTGTGTGGAAGAGTGGCGTATGTTTGCTGTCATGTACTTAAGTGTAGATCTGTGTGGCTTGTGTGTGGGCGGTCGTGTAAAAGTATACCTGTTGTGGCTTGTGAATTTGAGATGTTTATGTTTTCGAATACACACCTCCGTTCGAAAAGAACGCAGTTGTGTGTTGGTATTAGTGATGTTTTAAACAATTTGTTGTGTCCTTAGGGGGGGAATGTGTAATGTATGTTTGAGGGACTGGTGTGTGTTTGTCGAAGTTTAATCATTTTGATATTTCTCCACATTTTGTCTGCTTTGGTTCAATATTTCTTCAAGGTATACTATAGTAAGGCATCTGCAAATGATTTGATGCATGTGTCTTCATCTTGAGAATAGCATGAACTTTACCCTTGGTTGTGGTTGGCAGACTATTGAGACCTACTCCTTGGCTGAATTTCGCTCTGTTTAAAGGAGAAGCACTTAGCTGACTTTTGTTTTAAAGTACTATTGATGACGTCTGGTATGCTAAGGGGGTGGAGTATCAAATAAGTAATAAACATGTATGAAAAAATTCTTTCAAAGGAAATACTGATTTTTCTTTCCTTGACTGTTAGGTGGTGTTTCAAGGTGCAAAAACTCTGACCAATATGATACATGAAAAACACCAGTATTGATCAGAGCGGGTATGGTGTGAAAACACATGACAGATCACCATTGGACAGTTAGGTATATATATATGCTTTTGGTTGACCTACACAAACCAGGAGATGATTTCAGAGCACACTGGCATCACATACACTTGAAGTCGCTGTGTCTCCATGTGGCACTGCATGCGTTTAATTCATGATCACAGTACTGTGACGTCACCAACCTTGGCATACTCTGTACAGCATGAGGCCTGGTTTCGTGGTTCAGGTTGCAAATAGCTTTCTTAGTGCTCTGATACTGGGCAAGCCACCTTTGCTTCAACATGCATCAACAGAAATCACCAGGCTTCATGTCACTGCTATCTGTTACTAGTAACTCGTTGATCCCATGGCAAAGTAGGATTACTGTAAGCATTCATCCCTCTGCACAAAATGGAGAAATTTCCGGGGCGAGTAGGAGATACTAGACCTTTTTTTTTCTGCCTTCAGAAAATCCGCATCTATACATTGTACATTACCAACAGACACCGTCATGTTGCACTTTTCTTTATTGTGTGCTTGAAGGAATGCATGCTTTTCTTTTTTTTGCGAGTATGCAAGATTTTTTTTTTATGTGGAGTTATACATGTGACATGTTAGTGACCACACTGGTTCAAGTGACATTTTGTTTACCCAGTCTGCGTGTTAGTGAAGTGTGTGAATGCTGACGCTTGCGGCTGGGGTTGCCTTAATAAATAAAGTACAGTTTAGTGAGTGCGCGGTTCCCTCGTCCATTTCTCATGCAGTGACTAAGTTAAAATAACACCAAAACACGCTCGATCTGTAGAGAGCGCTTTTCACACAGCCTGATATCAGAGTTGTAAATAACATACTGGTTTGAACGTGTACAGTACTGTTTGTGAGAATCACGTCTTGTGCCGTGTCACAGTTGTTGGGGTGGTTCGTACATGGCACTTGCAGCTATTTTGTTTTAGTGATCCTGCGTTATCAGTGTATGTCAGTTGGTGAAGTCCTTTGAAAAAAAAAAATTGTTGAAAGTGATCAAAGCAAACTTACTGAATAAACTTTCTCACAAAGTGGATGGTGCTTATGTCTGTGTGTACAAGTGTGTGTACAAGTGTGTGTGCATGTATAACTATATAATGAATGGTGCATTACCTCACCAGATGCAAGGGAAAAAAGTGTACATGAGCATTAAAATAGCTTTTAATAAGCTGAAACTGATTTCTAAATAAACAATATTCTGTATAAAATTCAACTAAAATCACAATGGTCAAACCTGATCACTGCAGAGTATCATACAGTTACGCACAAAATCAAAGCCATCAAGCACAGGTAAAACCCATCCTATGCAAGCTCAAAACAAATCAGAAATTAGCTTATTAGTTCTGGTATGGTAAGGTGTAATGACAACCTGGAAGAGGGAAGGTGAAGAACCAGTAACCGAGAACTAGATTATCAGATCTGTTTCACTGAAAGCAACCTTACTGTGTAAAACTTAAAGTATGTTCAACATTGCATACACCGACAATTACCAAACACCTTGCTGCTTTATAAATGCTATGCAATCCAATCGAAACTGAATAAGAAGAAAAGAATGGGGAAAAAAAAAGTTTTGCATTCACGTTTCTAAGACTAACAGGAAGCAACAACAGAAAATGTGCTCCTGATTTTAGTATCATCTACAGGACAATCTTTCACCAAGCTGAGGGTGTGGCACCTGAAGACAGTGTTCTCCTTCCCTTTTTAAAAATTTGTTTTATTATATTTTTATCATTATTATTATTTTACTTTTATTTTTTATTTTTACTTGGGGGGTGGGGGGGGGGGGTGGTCTTTTCTCTCATTGCTGTAACCACAACTTTAGAGGAAATGTGTTCAACTCATTCAGCAGTACAATATAGTAACACATGAGACAGCTTGTGTCTGATTGGGATGCGAAGTGCTTGAGAAAATGGGTCAAAATACAATTGGCCACTTTGGTGTGGAGACTTTCCAACAAAAAAAAAAATAGTGGCAAAATCATCAGCCTAGCTAGCTTTCAGCAGTTGTTTGTGGCAAACCAAGAGTTTGGTCCTTGAAGTACACGGAAGCTTTCAATAAATTCCCTGCTTATTCAGTTTAGAACTCTCACCCAATGCATCTGGTCACCTTAAGTTTAAACAACAGTCGGAGAAAGTATGACCACTTTCATCAGCAAGGAACAGCAACTTTAGTACAAAGCATATTACTCATCTCACATACACACACACATGCATATGTTTGATTCATTCTGTGCCTGTGCGCATCAGCTAGAATGGAGGGCATATCAATGATGGTGTGGAATTTTGGTGTCACTTCATCTCCAGGGTTATTTCCCCCACCCCCCCCTTTCCAGGGTTATTTCCCCCCCCCCCCCCCCCCCCCCAAAAAAAAAGTACTGAAAACGCATCAACTAGGGGCCACAGAACAATGACAATAATCTTTATTTTCAAACGGTGTAAGTTTTGGCAGAAATGCCATGTTCAAACTTGCCATTAGTAAACAGGACAGGGCAGAGGCTAAAAAAATCAAACAGCAGGGGGATGGAGGGGAGGGACTCGACTTTTGTTAAAACTTGGGCTAGTGCTTTCGTAAAAAACAAACAAAAGCAACGCTAAAACAACAACAACAAAACGGCAATAAGGAAAGCCATAACTGATACAGAAGGAAAATCAGTCAATACAGATCTCACACACACACACAAAGGAAAATCACCCCTGCCATTTTGAGGACTGTGCAAGAGAATTGTGCAATGCACGGCATCCTGTGCTATTCCCCAGAACCAGTTACACCAGTTTCACGATGACGTTGATATCTGCTATAAACTTTTTCACCGCTCCTGGTGTTTTGAGTCCTGCCTGAGCAGCAGCCATTCAGATCCCATGGTACAACTACAAGCAGAAAGTAAAAGTACGCCTGCTCTGACAGGTGCTTTCTACACTCAGTCACTGGATATACAACATTTTATACAAGCCTGACATTGAGGCTCTCTGTAGGATGCGTTTAAAATAACTAGAGAGGCAAAAGCCTCCATGGCTCCCTTGTGACAAGGGTCAAGGTCATTCACACAAGTGTATGTTTGTAAAGCTCTTATCACTATCTATCATCATGGCAAGTAAAGTGTCTCTGGCGTTCCGAGTTCCTGGCAATACAATTACAATTTTCCCCCAAACAGTTTGTATGGCCTTGACCTTGGGTCAAGGTCATTAAAATGAGATCACCTCAATGTCTGTTATTATGCCAAGTTTGACGCCTCTAGTATTTGTAGTTCCTCTGAAAACGGTAATGTTAAAATTCACAACAGACAGCTTTAATGACCTTGACCTTCAGTCAAGGTCATTCAGAAAGGTAGGTCTCATTGCGGTCTATCATCATGCCTTGTTTGGGGCCTCAACTGTTTGTTGTTTCAGAGAAAATGCCAAGGTTAAAGTTTCTCCAAAACAGCCTGCATGGCCTTGACCTTGACTAAAAGTGATTGAACACAGGTATGTCAGTGAAGGTGTTGCCAATAGTTGTTGCCAATAACTATCATCATGCAAAGTTTGATGCTTCTGGTTCTTCTAGATTCCGAAAAAATGCAAATGCAAAAATTTCCAAACAGACTGCTTTAATGACCTTGACATTGGGTCAAGGTCATTTAAAATGGTTTGTGTGCATAGGTCTTTTCACTGTCTATCAGAAGGCCAAGTTTGGCGCCTCTGCTGTTTGTTATTTCTGAGAAAATGCCAATGTTAAGGTTTCACATAAATAGCTTGTATGGCCTTGACCTTGACACAAGGCCATTGAATACATGTATATCTGTAAAGTTCTTATCAATGTCTATCATCATGCAAAGTTTCAAACCTCTGGTCTTTGTAGATTCCATGAAAATGCCAATGTAAAATTTTCAAACAGACAGCGTTAGTGACCTTGACCTTGAGTCAAGGTCATTCAAAATGATATGTTTTGAAAGGTCTTATGGTTGTCTATCAGCATGCAAAGTTTGGTGTCTCTGCTGTTTGTAGTTTCTGAGAAAATGACAACGTTAAAGTTTTCTGGACACACACACACACACACACACACACACACACACACACACAGAGACAGACAGACGACGGAGGGCTATTACATAGACTCCCATCGTTACACAAGGGAGCCAAAAACCCAAAACACCTAACTCATAGCCTCAACATTGCAATTTTGTGACAATCGCTCCAAAAGGTTTACACAAAGTCGTGTCAGAGATACATATATCCATCCACCGGGTGCAGCAGTGACACTTCTTTCGTGACCCTACAATTCCTCTTTTTTCTTGAAAAGTCCAACAGGGCAGGAAACTCCAGTGCCCCCCAGACCACAGTATCCGTTGGGATTTTTGTCCAAATACTGCTGATGATAGTCCTCAGCATAGTAAAACTCGGGAGCGTCGATGATTTCGGTAGTGATGCTTCCGTATCCTTTTTTGTTCAGCAGCTCCTGGTAGACGTCACGTGATTGTTCTGCTTCCTGTTTCTGCTCCTCGCCGTAAGTGTATATCCCAGATCTGTACTGCGTTCCGACATCATTGCCTTGTCTCATGCCTTGCGTGGGGTCGTGACTCTCCCAGAAAACCTGAAATTCACAGGAAAGATTTCATTAAAATATATTATGTACTAATTTCTTTAACCATCCAGCCCACTCAAATTATGGGGAACAAAAGAAATGATACCAAGGGTTGGCAAGGACATACAATAAAAGCAGAACAATACAGAAATTTCAGAGTGGTTTATTTCATTAGCAAATGTTTCCGGTATTCCCGAGCACAGACGCTGTATTTGGGACGTGGGATACGTGAACCTATGTTTTTAGGCCTCGGGGATCACTTTGCACACAAACATTCTGACAACAGTTTGGTATCGTTTCTTCTGGACACTAGTTTAGGATTGCAAACATGGTAGAGCATAGGACTTTCAATGCTTGGCTCGTGACTTCCTGACCGGGGGATAAGAGTTTGTGCTTGATCTTGGCCCCACTTCATCTTAATGTAGTGTACACTGATGCAGCACACAACTTAAAGGGGCTAATGCTACCATTTTTACGTTCACAGATCATTCTGAGCTGTGTTCGTGCTATCTACCATCACACCACTTACACACCTGCACAGTGACAGCATCTGCAACGCTGGCACTGAGCCAGTTGAAGTCCGCATGTACTCGATGACCCGAAGACTACACTAAGGGTTCCAGTGGTGTCAGAACCGTCATAGAATTTGAATGTCTGACCACTCGCACAAAGTGTCAACAACACTGTATCACATTCAGAGCTGTACTAATCGTCAAGGAGGAGTATTTCCACTGTACAGGCACATTCATGAGCAAAACTGTTCCAAAACATTTTGACTTAGTAAAGATGGAATTAGCCTATGCATTTTTCCATAGCATTTTTGTCCCATCACTTAAACTCAGCACCCAAACACAGCCACACATAAAGTCTCACTGTAGCTGTACAAAAATATCTCCACGGTGCCAGCTTTGAGAGACTAGCACTATGAAGGAAAGTAGACCGGCCAATCCATACCTTCAAGATATCCAAGTACGCTATTTTGCTAGGATCGAAGACCACGCGAACCACTTCGTTGTGACCAGTTAAACCAGTGCACACCTCTTTGTATGTCGGGTTAGGTGTGAATCCACCAGCATACCCAACCTGAAAACATATAATTATATGATGACAACTGAATTATCAGGTACATGAAAACATCCAAGACTACTTGTCACTGCTAACTGAAGGATTGGAATTGAACAGTCTTCTCTTCACCCTGAATATTCAGTCAGCACTGCATGTAACCAGCAACAGGTTTCTGGAACTTGCAGTGGAAGAAAAAAACAGGTGAGTTGTAGAATCTGTCTCACATGCTGAATCTGTAGACTCACTCGATGACATAACTTTTAATTTTTTATATCACATTTAATGTGAGTGTGAAAGAAGCTAGATTTTTTCAATGTTTTTTGTCTACAATGTAAAAAAACTCTGGCACCGCAGTTCAATCTTGTTGCCCATTGTCGGGCACTGAAAGGGTTAATGCAGTCCAGCTATCTAGTCCACTATCTTCTAAAACCTGAAGCACTAGTGCTATACACTGATACTACAAGAGCCCATGCCTTGCACAAAGCACTCAAACCAGCATTGTTGGGAAACCTATTACCGGTACACAGACTGGTATGTCTCATAAAAATTGTTCCAAGGCCTGACCTGAGTGGAAAAAACACCATTCTGCTGCCAGAACTTTCTTTCAGCGCCCCAGAAACATCCCATGCCTGAAAAAAATAATAAAACTAAAAGAAAAACGAACAAAAAGAGATGCAAACAGGTCCACAAGGTCTTGTCACAGTTCTGCTGTGTGTTGTCATTATTGTAATAATAATGATTTGTCTGGCGCCCAACCTCCTGCTTGAGCTCTGGGTGCCTCACAATAGTAGAGTACAAATGAAATACACATGAAATACATGTCACATTACATACATATGAAATACACGTCACATACACGCTACATACACACAGCTATGATGCATCCAAACATGACATAGTAAAAATGACAATGATGGTGAAAGTGATGGTAGTCTGTATAATACAGCCGGAAGAAATGAGATTTCAAAGCGGTTTTAAAAGAGTCCGTCGACTCTGCATGGCGAACATAGGAAGGCAGGTTGCTCCAAATGACTGGACCGAACAGTAACAGGAACAGCTGCAAACTCAAATGCTAAATATTCTATATTAACTCAAGGAATTTTTTTTTTTTTTTTTTTTGGCTGCCCCAACTCTTTGCCAGCTCCAGTGGTGTTCCTCCCAGGTCATGGGTGGAACCCACGGAGGACTCGGAAGCTGGGACAATTTTTATTACGCATGATGGTGGAGATGAGGATGATAGTAAGATGATGCTATGGAGGGCCATGTGGTTTGGGACTGCGAGACAGGGCCGCATTCCACGCTTCCTGTCATAAATATCCCGGCATTAACCAGGCCCGGGAACTACGGCACCTGCGGTGCCGGCCGTGTAATCATCCCCATCATAAGACGTGTCATACTAAGGGAAGCACCCCCAAAGTCGCACCCGTGAAGTGGGTGAAACTCGGCTGTGTGGCAACAGCCTCCCCATCGGGCCCATAGCACACCCGCTCTGGGTAGGAGCCGACCTAGGTAGGAAAAATCCCGCTTGCCTCGGCTGGGATTCGAACCCGGGTCTCCCAGTCCATAATCCGAAGTGCTAACCACTACACTACGGGGGCCGGTTAACTCAAGGAATTAATAAGCTGACTCCAAGAAGGAAACTTACCAAACATGGCCATCTTCATGTTGTCGGGGAACGGAGGGATAGTGGGGTTGCCTAGGACTGTATGCTTGTCAGCAACCACTGTTTTCTCTGATCGACCTGTACACAAAAAAACAAAAATTGTCACCCAATCAAAAGTCAAAGCAACTTTTAATTCACTTCACTTCCTTATTGTAATGTACCTTATGCATCAAGTACTACTAATGAAGAATAAACCACCCAGAGAAAATGCATAAACCCGTCACTGTCCTTGGACACAGAAAAAAAAATAAAAATGCTATAGCTGAAAAAGCACATGGAGAAGTTTTTTTGCCATGGAACACCCACTTTTTTTTTCTTTTTTTTTAATTATTGATAAAGAAATTTTGGTTTTTTTTTTTTATTATTGATAAAGAAATTAACTGTGCTCGAGCAGTTGCATTGCCTCCGTGTGTTGTGTTTGTGTGTGCATGCATGAGTGTTTGCATACATGTGTGTGTGTGTGTGTGTGTGTGTGTGTGACAGACACAGAACGTGGAGATGGAGGAGGGGAGTGAGGAAGGTGGATTTGGCATCCACTGAAAATGATGCACATGACCTAGTCTCTCCAGCAGGTGTGATTTTACACAATATTTTACCAAAGGCATCTCTGTACCTGGTAATGCCTCCTCCTTGCTGGGCATTGTGGTTTTGGAAGCACTCTCTCCCATTACTCCAAAGAATGATGCAGCTGGCTGCGCTCTAAGGATGTTGGCCAAAACTAGAAGTCGCCCCACTCTTGTCATGAAAACTGACATTAAAAAAAAAGATGTTTGTGGTAGACTGACACTGACATTCATGGAATATTGTTACTGGTAAAGTCTGGCAAACAGGCGTTTTGACAAGAATTTAAATGCCACAATGACCAGTGATTGAAGTCTTTTTGCTGACGGAGTAATGCAGTTCCTGGAAAAATTTGGAAAACTAAGTAACGTTATTCTGCTCAAGGATCCTGAACTGCCACCACTGTTGTAGAGATCGCGAAAAGTCACTGCATTTCGATGGAAATTTCTAGACCATCCCAGAACATGCGAGTGCAGTAACGTCAGTAGATTACGTAACCTTGGAAAGATTCCGTACTTGCCAGTAAGTTGTAGAATGTTCTAGATCTGACCTGTTAGTATATAAGCAGCACTGCACAGCGTTCTGGGTTCTTCCTCTTTCATGAGTTTGTTCTTGCGCATCTTCTGTTAATAAAGTATTGGAGTTCTAGCCTGTTGTATCCCGTGTCTTCTCTGCGAGTGCACCGAGAGAGCGACATAGCAGGAGAAAAATACAACAGAAATATTTGGCGTCGCCGACAGGATTCGACATTGATCTACCTACGAAGGGACAGTACTCTCCAGTACTCAAGAAACTCCAACTACAGAAGTTGCACCCCTTCAACTGTTGCAGCAGCGAAAATTGACGACTGACAATGGCAGAGACAGCGGAGCTGATAAAATTGCTTAGAGAGCAAATGGAACAGCAGAAGGAACAGATGAAGGAACAGATGAAGATTCAAGCAAAGCAGCATGAAGAAGAATTAGCAGTCCAAAGAGAGCAGATGGGTGCGCTGATGAAGATGATTCAAGTTCAGACGCCGACTGGGGATTCCAGTGCAAGTACCCGTCCTCACACTTCTACTGTTTCGACTGCCGCTATTCCACCGTTCGCTGCCTTTGATTCCACTTCAGAACTGTGGCCTGACTACTGGTCAAGGTTCTGCACATTTCTTGTCGCCAACGCCGTTCCTGACGACCGCAAGGCTCAAGTCTTCCTCACTAATCAGACTCCGGCTGTCTACAAGCAACTGGCAAATCTGGCTGCTCAACAGAATCCAAGAATGAACATCAACCATCTGACGATGGACCAAATCGTCGAGTTCATGAAAGAACAATTTGACCCAAAACTGTTCATAGTGCGAGAACGTTTCAAGTTCTGGAGCAACATGGAACGGAAGCCAGGCGAAACACTCCAGGAGCTGGCAGCCCGTATACGTCAAGACGCGGCTACCTGTGACTTTCCTTCGATCCAAGATCCACAAGATGAAGCTCTTAGGCAGAGATTCATATGTTCTGTCAACAACGAAGCTGTCTTGAAGGCTCTTTTCAAGGTCAAGGATACCGAGTTGGATTTTGCCAAGGCTGTCAAGATCGCCATGGAGACTGAAGACGCGGCAAAGGTGGCCAAGGAAACTGTCTACGGTTCAAAGCCCAGGCCGGTCAACAAAGTCAAGATGAACAACAAAGGGAGTCGACCAAAGAACCACCAGCAGTCTAACTCCACGACCAGCGATACAGCAAAGTGCTACAGGTGTGAAAAGTCTCATAGAGCAACAGACTGCTACTACAAAGACTCCAAATGCAACTTCTGTCAGAAGATAGGACATTTGGAGGCTGTCTGCAGGAAAAAACTGCATCAACAGCAACAAGGGGGACGACAATCTGCAAAATCTTCAGTGAAAAGTATCACAAAAGCAGAGCTCGTCAAAGCCATCCTCGGCGAAGTTCCCCAAGATACTCCTAGGTTGGACGTTCCAGTCACAATCCAGGATCAACAGTTCACGATGGAGCTGGACACCGCAACCACAGGAAATTTTGTTTCTGTGCCAGTCTGGAAACAACTGGGAAAACCGAAGCTGGATGACGTCACACATCGGTACGAGTCTGCCAGCAAGCACGACCTACCCGTGTTGGGCACCTTCATGGGCCAGACTAAGGACCCAGTGACTGGTAAACAGAGCTCCATTCCCTACATCGTCACCAAGATCCATGATCTCAACCTACTTGGACGAAACGCGATCCAGGCTCTGGGAATTTCAGTGGACAATGCCCTTGGACTGAAGAGCATAGAGAGTCAAGTCAAGAGCGAGGGTGCAAAAGAATCGCATCCGGAGACCTCCAGCACAACTTATGCTTCTCTTCAAAAGGATTGCCACACTCTCTGCGACAAGTTCCCAGATCTCTTCAAGGAAGAATTGGGATGTCTGAAGGATTTTGAGCTGGAAGTAAAGTTCAAGTCCGACGCGAAGCCGGTTTTTCACAAGGCAAGGCCGGTTCCGTTCGCTCTTCGTGATGACCTGACGAAAGGCTACGAAGAAGGCATCGCCAAAGGAGTCTGGAAGCCAGTCCAATTCAACGACTATGGAACACCAGTGGTTCCAATTCGTAAGACAAACAGTGCAGGCGCCCTGAAGCCAAAACTGCGGATCTGTGGTGACTACTCGGTCGGGATCAACGATCAACTTGCTGATCACCGTCACCCAATGCCTCTCCCAGAGGAACTGATGCAAAAGCTGGGAGGAGGATTCGGTTACACTAAGATCGACCTCGCTGATGCCTACAACCAGATCAAGCTGGCACCAGAAAGTCAACGCAGACTAGCCCTCAGCACTCACCGTGGGGTACTTCTGCAACAACGACTACCTTTCGGAATCAAGTCAGCACCTGGTTATTTTCAGGAGATCATGGAAAATCTGACCAGTGATCTGCCTGGAGTTGCCGTCTTCCAAGATGACATACTCACCAGCGGGAAGGATGCCAAAGATCATCTGAGCAACCTGGAACGACTACTCACGCGTCTGAACGACAAAGGACTCAGATGCCGTCGTGAAAAATGCCTGTTTGCTCAACCCAGTGTGGAATACCTTGGACACACTCTATCGGCTGAAGGAATCTCCAAAGGATCCAAAGTCGAGGCAGTCTTGAAGATGCCACCACCTACGGATGTCTCAAGCTTGAAGTCTTTTCTGGGCTCAGTACAATTCTACGGGAAATTCATCCCAAACCTGGCTACTATGGCAGAGCCGCTCTACCGCCTGACAAAGAAGGCAAGTCCCTGGAAGTGGGGAGAAGAGGAACAAGCAGCTTTTGAACAGCTGAAGAATGTGCTTTCCTCTGATCAAGTCCTTGTATACTTCGACCCAGAAAGGCCTGTGGGGCTGGCTTGTGACGCATCCAACGTTGGAATTGGAGCAGTACTGTTTCATCGCTATCCGGATGGAAGCGAGCGCCCAATTGCCAATGTGTCCAAGACTCTTACAGCTGCAGAAAGAAACTACAGCCAAATCCACAAGGAAGCCCTAGCCATCATCTATGGTTTGCGGAAATTCTACCAGTATCTGTACGGACGACAGTTCATACTGGTGACTGATCACAAGCCCCTGACGGCGCTGTTCGGACCAAAGAAAGGGACACCACTTCTTGCAGCTAACAGACTAGCTCGGTGGGCCCTATGGCTGAACCAGTTCGACTACACGATCGAGTACCGGAAAACTGCAGATCACGGCAATGCAGATGCCCTCAGTCGCTTGCCTTCTGGAGACGACATCGACTTTGACAGGGAGGAGAGTGGGGAAGACACGGACATGGTGTGCGCCATCCGAGTTCTCAGTCTTCAAGTCAAACCTTTCGACGCCAACATCCTTCGTCAAGAGTCAGGCAAAGATCCAGTGATAGCTACAGTGATGCGCTACGTGCGCGAAGGGTGGCCGCTGAAGCACGCTGAGATCAACGAAGAAGTCAGAAAGTTCCAGAAGTTGTCTGATTCTCTCAGTACCTGCCACGGATGCCTCATCTATGGTACAAGAGTTGTGATTCCACAAAGCCTGCAGCCCAAGATCCTTGATCTTCTGCACATCGGACACTTCGGCATGGAACGCATGAAGCAGTTGGCAAGAACTGCAGTATACTGGCCCGGTATCGACGCTGCAATAGAGATGACGAGTCGACGATGTGACTCCTGCGGCGAACATCAAAACAAGCCATCCAAACCGCCAGTTCATCCCTGGATGTTACCAGAGAAGCCATGGAGCCGAGTTCACTTGGACCACGCCATCAACTTCATGGGCACCAACTGGCTGGTGATCACGGATGCTTACTCAAAGTACCCATGCATCCACCCAACGTCATCCACGTCCACTAGAGCTACTCTAGACCTGCTGGAAGAAGACTTCGCTCACTTCGGATACCCACACACGTTGGTCTCCGACAATGCAACCACCTTTGTTTCTGAAGAGTTCCAGAGCTGGTGCAAGGAACGTGGGATCACGCACCTGACAGGAGCGCCCTATCATCCTGCTACCAATGGAGCTGCAGAACGGCTGGTGCAGACTTTCAAGCAAGCTCTCAGGAAGTCTTCTCTGCCCCCGAAGCGAGCACTTCAAGAGTTTCTGATGCAGTACCGGAGAATGCCAACATCCTGCGGATTCTCTCTGAGTGAACTCTTGATGTCCAGGCAGATTCGGACAAGGATCGACACTTTGCTTCCCTCGCCAGCACACATAGCTCAGGGTAAGCAATCCAAGGAGGCATCTAAAACACAGGTGACTCCAGACTCTGGAGGTGTCGCCAAGGTGACCAGGCAGTACAAGGCTGGAGATCCAGTATATGCACTGTACTATGGACCTCACCATGCCAAGCAGCCCAGATGGGTACCAGCAGTGGTCAAGAAGTCTACGGGTACTCGCTGCTTCAACGTCAAGGTAGTTCCTCGTGGCCCAGTTTGGAGACGACACTGGGAACAGTTGCGCCCACGTTACGCTTCTGAAGAGGACAACGAACCTGGTGATTCAGCAGATGCCTTTGAGCTCCCGATCGACCATCCGATGGAGATTCTGGAGAACGTGCCACCGACACACAACCAGAGCAGACCACGACTGCCCAAGACCAAGCCACCTGTTCCAGAGTATGGTCCAGACAACCCCAGACGATCCAAAAGAACACCAAAACCCAGAGACAGACTTTGTTGTTGAAGTTTGTTGTGAAACAACAATTTTGGTAGGGAGGTGTTGTAGAGATCGCGAAAAGTCACTGCATTTCGATGGAAATTTCTAGACCATCCCAGAACATGCGAGTGCAGTAACGTCAGTAGATTACGTAACCTTGGAAAGATTCCGTACTTGCCAGTAAGTTGTAGAATGTTCTAGATCTGACCTGTTAGTATATAAGCAGCACTGCACAGCGTTCTGGGTTCTTCCTCTTTCATGAGTTTGTTCTTGCGCATCTTCTGTTAATAAAGTATTGGAGTTCTAGCCTGTTGTATCCCGTGTCTTCTCTGCGAGTGCACCGAGAGAGCGACATAGCAGGAGAAAAATACAACAACCACATACCAGGCCTGTGTATTTGATTGATGTGTATGCGGTTATACAACCAGAACCTTCCTGCTTTTCTGGAGAAGTTCCTTGCTTGAGACGAGCTTAGGAGTCGAATACGAGTGAAAATCTGCATGAAAAGTCACCCTATGATTTTACGCCGTTAAAAAGTGATTTAACCAGGAACAAAACTAATCTTAGTATCATCTTCTGAACTTTGAAGCTTACAGCTGACACCTATGCACATCCTTCTTGGCAGACACTTCATGAAGTGAATGACTAAGCAAAGGCATCATCTTCGGTTCCGACATCGTAAAAGAGTACACCAAATGTATACCAGACGATGAAACAAGCGACAGTAACCAAATATCACTGCTGTTAACAACCGTTAATCGATAAATTTGCGTTTGTTTGGCCACAAACCTGTTTAAAAGTAACCTACTGATACTTGGTCGTCCGAAAGTGTCGGCCTTATATAACCACGTGACCTGTAGCAGATGCCTACTTCCGGGCAAAACATCCGCTTAAAAAAAAATTCTATTTTAT
This sequence comes from Batillaria attramentaria, assembly GCA_018292915.2. Classification (NCBI taxonomy): domain Eukaryota; kingdom Metazoa; phylum Mollusca; class Gastropoda; family Batillariidae; genus Batillaria; species Batillaria attramentaria. The sequence goes on from JACVVK020000246.1 coordinate 467,577, forward strand.
TTTTTGTTATGCTTTATCTTATATTCCACCTAGAATACAAACTAGTGCAAAACTGCCGACATTAAATGCCGACAATATCTTTCGTAGACACAACCCCCCCCCCCCCAAATCTTCGGCAGTTTCCGGCCACTGTGGTCCCAATCGAAACGCGCCTGTCATGGCGGCAAAATTTAACGACCAGTAAAGGACTGTAATATCTGTCCATAAAACGGGCTTAATCTTCGTCAGTGGTGAGTTTTTCCTTCAAACCTTTATGCAGATGATAATCCAGAAAATATACTTGTACGTTTTAAGTGGCTTTTGGTTTAACTGTTCTCTAGGAAATGACCATTTCAAATTCAAGTCGTCGATGGAGAACTTGCGCTTCCTTTGTTGACATATCGCCGGAGGAAACGGAGCGAAAATTCAAAGCTGTGTGTTAAAAATATTTGTACACATTTATAGATTTGCAAGCACAGCTATAACCGGGTACCATGCTGTCGGCCATAATTCAGCAAGGGCACAAAACTGGTTGGGTTCACGTACAAATTACAATCATCGACCGCTTCGGTGTCGACCTAGCGCGTGTCTGTCATCCTGTGTCGTTTAACAAATGCCCCAGTGGACACATCCTCCCAAAACAAACAGCACCAAAAGGAATAATTCATCAAATAGCATAACATAACACGCAAACATACATGTATGTAATTCAATAAGCCGGTTGTCCACACCGCTTGGCTACCAAAATTCAAGTGACAAGGTGAACTGAGCATGTGAACCTGTCATTATTGAGGTTCTTATGCAAACACATGACTAGACTGTAGACAGTAGACTAAAATTATTTAATTTACAGATTTCTATGAAACACTGTATATCACGGTTGACAAAGTACCTGCTTATTCAGTTGCTGTTTGCCTTGCAAGCAGTGGCCTGCAATATAGCACACTAGTTTTCTGATATTTTACTAATTTGTGTATGGAGCTTGAGAACTCCTGAACAGTGAATTAAAACGTACTTAGTAGATCAGGTACAGACAGTACCTTGCCACATATAACAAGCTATTAGGTGGTACTTAGTAGATCAGGTACAGACAGTACCTTGCCACATATAACCAGCTACATGTATTAGGTGTTGCAGGTGTAATAAAAAATAAACTGGCACTTGATATGAATTTGTCTTAGAAACAAGCAGAAATCTGCTTTTTTTTTTACTGATTTCAGGATAAAGATGTTTTACTAATCCATAGGAAGCGAAATTACAAAATACCTACAAAAGAAGACTTGATACAAGAAAAAACAAGGCCCAGGGAGACAGTCAAATTTATAGCAGTTTAGTAAGTCTACATCTGCCAACTGGAGACATAAATGTTTATGTGCATTTATACCACTCTTATATTAACTTAAAATAGGTCATAGACTCATAATCGTACACCCTCTGACCCCTGCAAAAAAACCCAAAACAAACGCAAAAAAATCTTTTGGAGTCTTCCCCCTTATACTGGAAGTGGGAGTATTCTGTCACATAAAATGAAAAAATCAGAAACACAAGGATGCCACACACTTTCCATACACAATCATATCAAGAGGTTTAACAACATAAAAAGAAAATGAAATTTAAAAAGCTGGGGGGGGGGGGGGGGGTGAGTATAAGATAAAATCAAAGTTAAGAAAATGAATTTATAAAGTTGGAACACTGTCTGCGTTGAAATTGAAAATAAAATTATCACTGAGATGCGGAGACTGGTGCATGAACTGATCAGTGTACTAATGCGCCAATGCTTATTATTGCTTTGGAATTTATTCCGATCTGCTGTTAGTACTCTGATGTCAAGGTAGTTCCTTTACACAGTGAGCGGATAATCAGATTTTGCATACTGCTGCTTGAAGTCACAGCATGATTGTGAGTCAAGAGGTTCTAACTAAAGCGCAACGTTAAACTCACAGCTAACTTCGGCAGTTTTGCCTTTTTTGCCCCCTGGGAAAGTCGGAGGATTGAAGACGCTTACTCAGGCAAGCGGAGCCCTAGGGTGTCTGCCGAGTAATAGGATTAAGGCCTATTGTTGCCGCTGATCGCCCGAGCACCAGGTGTGAGTGGTAGCAAACTTCCCTTCCAAGTTCCATTGACTAAACAACAGATCAGAGCGAGTGGCCGACTCACCTAGAAGTTCGAAGTAGGTGGAGCCCGTAAGTACGGGTAAATTTGCGGGAGCCCTCAGTCGCTCACGGGGCAAATCACCTCACTGCCCGCCCCGCATGTGGATGTCAATTACTTGCCCGATTACTTGTCCGCTATTTCTATGAATGCTAAGTAGCAAACGTTATGTTCGGGCATGTGCTCGGCACGACGACTTGTTTTTGCTTGGGTTGTGACAGTGTCGGTGGACTAGAGGAGAAACGGTGCTGGATAAAAATTGAAAGTGTCGAGAGGAAAAATAGAAAAGAAAGAAGAAAAAAAAAAGAAAGAACATAAGTAAGAGGATGAAGCGGTATTATTTTTTTTCCTTTCGCGATCACGTTCCGGTTTTATTATCTGATGATGAAAACAACTTGCTATAGTGCACAACTCTACTCCGACTAGTCCGAGTGATCTTTAGGGAGAGGTTGTGAGGGGGGGGGGGGGATTTGAAATTGATTAATGGAGTGGTGAGCCGGAGACGTGAATATCCGTGTAACCCCTTACACCAATTTCTTGTGGATTTTGTTGTCGCAGTTTAGAATAATTGTTTCTAGTCTCATTTTTTACTTTCGATCGATAAAAAGGCCAACTGGTGTAGGGGAATCTGGGACACCGGAACACAGACTCCTTGCTCGCACGTGCTGGAATGCTCTCCTTTTAATTGCTCTTCGCAAAATTCCCCCCATCCCCCTGAAAGCTTTGAGCAGACGCCGACACGCCGCCTTTCTTCCAGAGATGCAGATTTCTTGCGCGAGTTCCAAGTAAAATGTTTGTGCACGCTACCGGTTTTTACCTGTGCAGGCTGGCAGTATAGAGAGAAAGGCGCTGAAGAAAAGCTCGAGTACTGAGGGGCCTTACCTGACCAGGTCATCGCGGATCTAGCTGGCATCCAGGCTTCGATACTTGAGGGGTCTTCTGCCTTTGTTGTTGCTGACCACAAGGACGAAACCTGGAAGCAGTTTCAGCCGTGAGATCACACAGAGAGGCTCTCCCGTGCTTTTTTTACTCTCTAGGTAAGTAGAGCTGTGAATGTATGATGTTATGGGTGTAAATGCCGTGAACTCATTGTTTCTCTCTCTCTCTCTCTCTCTCTCTCTCTGCTTTTCCTCCTAGCTCCGGGGTGTGCAGACAAACAGCTGCAGTGACGGGTATGCTTGCACTTGCTCTTTGTGGTGAGCAATTTCTGGTGAAAGAGTTTGCAATGCCGAACAAGGTTCAGTATCAGTATGGCGTCAGATCAGACACTATTTTGCAATGGTTATTAGGAAAATAACGTGACCGAATGATCGCAAGAGGCAAGCTCATAGTATACTGTCGTAGGGCGTTTTGCTCTACTGTTCTGCTGACCATCCCCGCAGATACTGAGATAGCAATGCCTCAGGAAGAATGTTACGTGGGCAGGCCGTCAGAGTAACAATGCCGTTTACCGTTTCCCTGTAATCCTAGTCCCTAGCGGATAGGCCAGCACGGCAGATCATGTCAGGGCAACAGAGTACAGAGGGGGGGGGGGGGGGGAGAGAGAAAAAGCCAAACTGTTCCTCTTTGATCTTACTCTTAGCTGCCCGCGTCTGCATAGATAACATCAGTAGTCAGCCGTTCGTGTACAATGGCAGTTCTGTGGGCATGCAGGGGAACAGGATGCTCTGTGGGTGTGTTGTCTTTTTAGCAGGGGAATCTGGCATTCCGAGATTCGGCATTACATTCCAGGGAAATGTAGTGTGTGAGTCGCGTCAGTGTGCGTCCCACTTTCCCTTGTTTGTTTTGCAACTAACGCAAGCCATATTTGACTTGCAACTAATGGAAGCCATACATGTCTGACTTACAGTTTAAAAATGATCTACGTGTATGCAAAGTCTGGGGAGCCGGGATAGCCAAATGGTAGAGCGTTGGACTCTCAGTGCTCAGGTCATGAGAACTTTCGAGTATCAGCTGGGGCCAAATATTTGTGCTGGCCTTTTTCTTGTTGCCCCCATCTTTGATATCACCCTTACGTGGCGGAAAAGGACGTCAAACTCCTGAACACCCACCCCACCCACCCGTATGCAAAGTCTGTGCAATGTAATAAGCTGGAATGGTGATAATGATATAATAATAATATTTGTAATGATGGCAAAGGACTGCAGTTGAAACATAGGGAGGAGCGTGTGGGTCAAGATACTGAGTTTTGGACATCACGGCTTGGAGAGCGAGAAGGGGAGCCGGAACAGGTCTTAATTGCCCGTTTCGGGATGAATAAAGTGCAATTGATTGATTGATAGAGAATTGGACTTTCAGTGCCTGGGCTGTGAGTTCGATTCCGGCTGGGGCCAAATTATAATATATTTGTGTTGGCCTTTTCCTTGTTTGCCCTTCTTTGGTATCACCAGTTTGAGGTGGAAAAAGACGTTAAACCCTTATTCCTTAAACACCCACCCATCCATGGAAGGCGAGAGAGCTGCTGGTAATACTTAGCTGGTATGAATCACTAATAAATTATGTAAATTTTGTGTAAATAATGTATATCAATATGTCAATATCAATATGTCATGACCAAAGAACGTGTAATGCATACATGTGCCATTTGAAAAAAAAAAATGCTAGGTTAACATTTCATGCTCACAACAATTAGATATGGCCCAGTACACACGAATCAATTTTTCAAGCAGCAGACCAAAAACGGATACGTGATCGTAATGTATGCGGTCGATAATGTTCGGTGTACGTGCGTAAGCTCAGCAGGGTACCGCATTTTGCCAACGTCACGGCAGTGAGGCACGCCACAGTTGACGACGAACTGCTTTTTCGCTAAGCTCCCCGGCCAAGGCATTAAAGCTAAAGAGGCTTTGATTCAGAGTTCATCCGATGGTCAGCGGATCTTCAAATAGCCTGACTGATGGCTGGCTTATGAAGGTAATTGGTAGTAAAGCACTCAGTTTACAATGGAGCACATGGCCACATCCCCATCATTTCCTCCGCTCACCCGGCCCTCAAAAGTGGTTCCTGCCCCCCCCCCCCCCCCCCCCACACACACACACACAGACGCGCGCGCGCACGCACACACACACACACACACACACACACACACACACACACACACACACACACACACACACACACACACACACAAATGACTTGACAACCTGTTGATTTCACTGAGTAAGCGACACCAACTGTATCAGTAGTACTACTTCTAGTAATTAGTGCATCGGCCATCAGATATGCCATCAGATATATGCTTTGCTTATTAATCAATGATGTAAAACTGATGTGCGTGTGTGCCATACCTTACTGACAGCTGTTATGTCACGTTGGGTCGAAGCTCATCGGGAGCTCTGATGTCATCTTCAATAACAGATGGTAAACCATACGTTACGCAGCATCCCCCACCTCCCAGCCCCTCTTGTGTTTGCACGTTTCGCACACGCGAATTCATGCAAAGACATTGTGCAAACGGCTGTTTGCGTTATGTATGTAATTGGGAGAAACACAGCTTACCGGTTGTGTTGCTGGACTTGGAGATGTACACGTTTGACTGCGGGCAAAGTGGGTTTCAGTTCGTTTATCAGTGACGGCGTGTCGGTCGTAACCCCCACCGGGTCAGTGCTGATGAGAGGCTATCTTTATTGGGTTTGTTTACACCGTGAAGCAAGATGCACTGAGTCTTGTTTTTCCCACATGAGTAACTGACACTAACAGTAGTGCTGTACGTCACAGTGAGTCAGTCAGCGTTTGCGAAAGTTTCGTATACATGTGACAGTCCTGACACACTCATCGTCACACACTACTGTATCCGGTTTGGTGATGTTGAGCGTCGGAGTTTGGCAAAAGTTATTCAGTGTTCTCTGTCGCAGTTTGGTCACATCATTTGTTGCGTTCATGATCATTGTTGTTTGTTTTGTTTATAATCATTGTTTTTGTTGTTGTCTTTTTTTTTTGGGGGGGGGGGGGTGTTTGTTGTGTGTGTGTGTGTGTTTGGGGGGGGGATTTGTTAAAATTAAAACAATTCCTCCTTCTTCTTCCACCACCACCACCACCACCCCTCCACCAGGCAAAAAAAGTACGTTTGTTGGTTGACCGGACAACGTGTGAATTGTTTGTAGAGTCACATCTTTATGAAGGTCGGTACGTTGTTGGCAAGCTCCCACTGAAAACGTTACGTCTCCGGTGAAGCAGCGTACGGCGGATAAGATGGGATGTGGCAGGACGTCATGGCACGCCGCACTTTTTCCCTTTTGTCGCCCGAAAAAAACAGTCAGCCAAAAGAAGAAAAGAACCAAACTGGCATGGGGGGGGGGGGGGGGGCGCAAATTGGTTTGGTGTAGGCGGTGATTGGGGAGGGGGAGGGGTGCAAAGGAAGTTGAGGGAGGAAGGAGGAGGTCAGCACTCACCTGCGGGTTTGCTTCGCAAGATTCTGGAGATAAACGGGACGAGAGCTTGGATTTGCGCCAGGTGGATCAAGACACCCCCTCCCCCTGTGTTTCTCTCTCTCGATCTCTCTCAGTGGCGCCCGCCCTTCCGGAGGGAGGGAGACCGGAGAGAGACAGCGGTTTCCCTCGTTTGCCTTGGGTGTTTGGTGAAGAGCCATAGATCATTCACGTCCTGCAGCCTTGAAATCTTCTTCGGGCGGGCAAGAAGAATCGAGCGCTGTTGTGCTTCTGTTTACCACAGGCATTCTTCTCCGCCCGTTGTGCATGTTGTATTTCTCCCCCTTTCTTTCTGTCTTTGGGACAGTTTACTTACATGCAGTTGTCCTGAAGAGGAGGTTGGACACGGGATCTTTACCTTGACAATAACGGTAGGTGGCCGCAGCTGCGCAAGTGTTTTGTGTGCTTGGCCGGGATGCATGCAAGTCGAGTGTAACGGTTTTACGTAGGAGCTGCTATTCGGGGAACTCGGTTCTGGCATTTTCCGAACAGTTGGGAGCAAACCTGTTCGGTTGAGCTCTTGCCAAATTCCGAAAAACCTGGTGCTGGTGGTGGAAGCATTTCAGCTCACTGCAGCCCTCTTTGCCAGTTATTTTCGCAGGGGCTTGTGTGCGAGACTAGACCTTCCACCAGCTGAGGTAAGGTTTTGTTTGGGGAGAAATTCTTAGGGGATTTATATAATTTAACTCCTCTGTTTTGATGAAATGATGAAAGTAGTGAAACGTGTAAAACCATTGTAGCATTTGAGTAGACAGTTTGCCGATTATTGAATTTTCATAATGATTTACACAGTTTCACGGCATTTGAATACACTTACTATTGCTTACTTGTCTTTTATGCGTGTACATGATCGCGATTAAAACGAGCCGTGTCTGTGCATGTGATACGAATGATGACTCATAACCTGTATCATACTGCTGCTGAAACAGATCGTCTCTGTACATGATTTGGAATCGAACTCAAACCAGACCAGCGCTGGGCAAATGCCCTAACGGCCACATTCCGGCACGGGCAAATTCCAACGATTACGGTCATGCACGTGCAGCAGTTTATTGGCAGCTGAGCGGTCTGGGGCCAGCAATAATCAGTGACACAGGGGGATGTTTTAGGGCCCTGTGCTGAAGCAGGGGGCTCGCCGTAATTGTCAGACGGGGGGTCCTTAAAAGTTGCGCCAGACGCCGGGGCGGCGATAAAGAATTAAAACAAATTAAATAAAAAGATATCTGCCTGTTTTCGCCGCACGCCAGGGTGCTTGGAAGCCGTTAGGAATTCGCTTTTCATCGATTGCCCGGGTCTATTAGCCTGATTGCCGCCTCTACGGACCCGAGGCATTGCCTCTGTTACAACGTTTGAATGTGTTGAAAAAGACACGGCCGCGGTTTTAGTTCGACTTAGAGCATTTGAATGGCAAATTTGTGAAAGCATGTTGCAAGCTGTCAGTATGGCGTTGGCATTGACCGTGTCACGGCGGTAGCGCCAGGCTGCAGGCTTTTGTTAGAACACTCCGGCCCCTTGCTGTGAATTGCATGTTCGGGTGTAACGGTAGGCTGTGTTCGGAGTTGCCGTGAAGTTCGATTTGGAAACTGGACACGGGACGGGAGGAAGGGGAGACGTGCAAGTGAGGTCGACTGTGGTTTGTGTGTGACTGTGATTGGACGTTGGAGATGGTTGTGACTAAATCAGGAATCCTTTATCCTTTGGCTTGAGAACTTGAAGATTTGTTTTGATCACTAGGTCTTCGTGCGTTGCAGTCTGATGATTTGAGAATTTCCAACTTTCCAAACTTCAGTCTGCGTTTGTCTTACCAGAGGATCCCAGGTTTGTATCCTCGCACCCCCCCCCCCCCTCCTCCTCCAGAATCAGTCGTTTGTTTGAACAGAACATGACACACAGAACTGAATACAGTGATCATTACAATGAACAAGAAGGCGGCGTGTCCTGTCACGTACGTTACCGACCAACATGGGACTGGAGACAGGAACTGCCGCGCGTCCACAGTAGTCGTCGCATGCACGGTGCATTTCTCCAGCCGTGGCTTCGACATTCGCATGTCTTATAGACCGGAACACGAGTTTTAATGGGACTTAATGATTGCTATTTTGAGGCCTGAATCTTAAATGATTGGTACTAGATTTGCAGTTTGGTGTGTTGACTTGCCCAGCCCAGCTCCCGTGAGTCGCAGTTTTTGCATTCGTGTTCGGCATGGGTGCATGGACAAATCAAATTTGAGTCGGCCATTGATGGTCGATTGATTGGTTGATTTGTGTGTGTGTGCACGGTGTGTGTGTGTGTGTGTGTGTGTGTGTGTGTGTGTGTGTGTGTGTGTGTGTGTGTGTGTGTGTGTGTGTGTGTGCACGGTGTGTGTGTGTGTGTGTTTTGCCGTCGAGGCCAAAATATGGAACAAGCAGGACACAGAGTTTATCAATATCACTTCGCATTCACATGTGATTTTTTCGGCCCTTGGACCAATTTTCGCTTTTTTTTTTTTTAATGTGTTTGCTTTTTTTTCCACCGTTTCGCGAGAAGAAAGGGGGAAAAATGTTGGACATGCAGGAACCTCAGTCCCCCCCCCCCCCTTGGCGCCCTTCAGCGTTCATCGGTTGGTTTTGAGGAGCACCTGACTCGACATCGCCGCCGTTTCCTCGGGTTTTTTTTTTTTTTTTTTTAATAATACGTAGTTTTTCTCATTTTGGGGCAGCGGGAAAACTCATGCTTGACAAAGAAGTCAGTTTGAAATGTTCAACAGAAATGACATCAGGCGAAAATTGAATACTGAAGCACGGTATTAACTGAATGACGTGCCTGTGACACTGTATTCTAATTCTTACACCACTGGTTCGCCCACATTTCACTTTCAGCAATGATTTGGGCAAGTTCCAGAACGCGAGACGGTTTGTTTCGCTCTCTGCCGAACACGTGATGTTACGCACATCTCAACGCCTCAAGGAAAACATTCACCTTTTCTACTTCTTTTTCTTTCGCCTCCCGGCCCGTGCCGAGGCTGATGGTTTAACACCCTGCAGACAGATTTAATTTTCTCCTCAGCTCACACTCAACCCACTGCTCGGAGCTCTGCCAAATTCTGGCGTCATCCGTTCCCCTTTCTTCATCATTGCCACCACCACCACTGACTTTGCTCCGAAAGTCAGGGCAGGCTTCTGTTAATCTTGGAGACTGGGGAGACTGACTTCAAGTGAAGACACAGTGTGAGCTTTGAGTCGGCGTGTATGAAGCGGCAGCCAGCCAGTCTCTGTCAGTTCGCTCTCCCCCTTGTCTCGCTCTCTCTCTCTCTCTCTACCCGTCCACAATTGGGGCAGGCGTGCCTGCTGTGTTCACTGGAAACGCCGCTCAAAGCAGAGCCAAGTGGTGTGATTAGGGCCGGCCTGGATTCCACACAAGTTCTATCTCTCCACTGTGGTGTTGTGAGACTGCGTGTTGGTTGCTGCTGCGGTATGCACCAGTTTCCTTCCGCTGTACACGTACACTAAACTTCTGACTAAAGCTGTGGCAGGCATCGGTCCTGCGTGTGTGTGTGTGTGTGTCAGTGTACCCTCCCGCCAAAATCGCTGACCGTTAGTTCCGTGCGCCGATTCGAATCGGAGAACTGCCGCCGCCATCGCAGGAACGGCTCAATTCCAGGTTTGGTTCGATTTTTACGTGGGAGGGGCGCATTGTCTTCTTTCGCTATCCGGCGTCAGTCGGAGAACTTCAAGGGACTGCCGTGTTGGCGATGGGTATGTAATGTTGTATTTCTTTATAAACGTAGTTTGTAGACTTGCTCGTGTGCAGCGTCAAGTTTTTGAATTTTGGATTGTCCAGGTTCTGTTGCTGTTGGTGCCTGTGACTGAGTTGGGCTTGCGGCAGGGTAAGCTCTCTGAGTCTTTACACAGTTTGTGGCACCACTTCTCTCAGGAACACGGGAAGTTCTGTACTTTTAAAACGCATCAGCCGGTTACTGTTCTTACACGATGTTGGGGTCATATTAATTGTGCTTTGCAGTACTCCTTTGCCTTTCTCTCGAGTTCGTCAGTAGTTTCCAAGCTGCTGCCGATTAAGGTTGGGGTTAGGGTTCGACCTAGTTGGAGATTACTTCAGTCTAGTGATTTTATACGTACTGCTGTAACAATCAGTCAGTCATTTTCTACCAAGGTCGACGGGAGGTTCAGTTGGTGGGGGGGTGGGGGGGGGGCATTACACTAAGAGCGAGATGTTTCGACAAGTTGGTTCAGAAACTGTCAAGTTTGGACTGCTCTTCTTTCAGAATAGACTCTGCCACCTTCATTGAGAAACATGCACCACTGCGTTATAATTACATAAAATTATCAACTTTGAAAAGCGTCGGCCATGTAGGTGGCACTGAGTTCAGCCAAAGTGCCCTGTGTGTGTATATATGCAGCTACTGACGAAGAAGATTTTTTTTTCTTTTTCTTCTGCTTTTTGCGGGCTGCGTGCGCCGACTGCTGGATGAGCGGCAGCCAATTAGGCGTTTCTGGCCACCTGTGACAGGTGGTGAGCTGGCAAGGGGTTTACCTTGAAGTATGACCAGTCAGCACCTTTCTGATGATGGGTGGGGTCGCTGATTAGCCAGGAGGGCGGTGTGTGTGTGTGTGTGCGTGTACGTGCGTGTGCGTGTGTGTTTCACAGTGTGAGACAGTTTGTGTGATGTAATCATGTATAGATCTAGAACATTTTTATCGTCAACCCGTAAAGGTGCAATCGCCTAAGTGTTTATCGATTCCATGGCATTTAGGTCTTTTCACCAAGTGATGGTAAGATTTACTGCTGTAAGCTGTGCAATTCACCCCTTAAAATCTTTACCACAGCAACGCATGCTTCGTTTTATTTCTTTTAATTCATATATATGCACCGGCAACGCAGCTTGGCCATATATATATGTCACAAGCAGTAACCGGCGTCCGTGACAGTTGAATTACCGAGCGTTCGAACATCTGGTGCAAATGCAATACCTTTTTTAGGTTTGTGTATTTGTCTGTTCGGGCTTTCGCGTGCACAGGGTCTGATAAATGGCAGTTCCGTGTGTCGGCTCGGCAGGTTGCTAGGACTTGGACTAATACTGCTTGGCTGGTGTTATTGATCAACATTTGCTTTGCACGTGGGAAAGCTTGGAAATAATCAATGAGGGTAAAAACGTGTGAGTTATAGTTTTCATGTAGGATTAATGCGGGAATACGTGTATTGTGTAGAAGTGTGTGTGGAGGGGGGGGGGGTGCATTTGCTGATTCTGTGTAACTAACAACATGTCGAGGGACGTATCACTTTCGGAAATTGGAACCTGATTCTACCATTCAGTGTTTGTTTTCCCCTGTAGGCTGGGTTGGTCATAAGAAGACATTCGCGATGTGATGGATTGGTTGCTTCTGTTGTGAATTAGGAGAGAGAGGGGGGGGGGGGGTTATCATGCATGCTTATCAATAAATTTGAAGAGCATATTGGGCGCAACACCCTGCCCTTCGCATCTCGCCTTTCAATCATCAGTGTCATGCCTGCATCCACATTTTTCAAGATCTTAGTCGTCTGCGGCTAATTCATTTGAATTCAGAGGTCGTATTATTTTTGTGGATGGGTTGGTCGTTATCACCACGTGAATGTGATACGTGTACCAAAGACGGGATAACGAGGGGAAAGCCAAAATAAACGTGTGGCTTTCAGCTGAGATTGGAACCCACGACCCCATGGATCACTGACAGTCCAGTTGGTCCGAGCATCGATATTCCAGCTGGCTTGTGCTTTCCGGGCTCTCTTCAAATATTTTGTGGGAAGAGCTAGGCAAACAGTGAACTGTTGACCCCCCGCAACACGGCCCAGTCAATACAACGGCCATCTGGACGTCCCCGGTGTCTCATCTTCTCATTCCTCATCATCAACCTGACTGGAGGCCATTGTCCGAAGGACATCAGTTCGATCAGAAATTGCCCCCCCCCCCCCTCTCTCTCTCTCTCTCTTTCTCTCTCTTTCCTTGTAGTAAAACAAGTTTTTGCAATGGTAAAATGGCTTTGTGAAAAACATTGTCAATTTATCTCTTTGGAAAATATTCTCTCTCTCTCTCTCTCTCTCTCTCTCTCTCTCTCTGTTGTGATCGCCACATCTTCCCATTCTCAGGGGAAGGGGTCGTGTGATGACGCGTTCGCTTCGGGTGCTTGGTTTGTGAGTGAGAAGTAGCTGACACTGTCATTATTTATTTATTCCCCGGCTTCCTCACTTGCAGTCCAGAAGTGTGGTGGCTGGCTGATACAACGTGTTGAGGCAGGGGATAGTGAGAGACGGAATAATTCGATCAGGTGATCTTTTGTGACGACGAGTGTGGCTGTACATCCTGTTCCCCCCCCCCTCTCTCTCTCTCTCTCTCTCACACACACACACACACACACACACACACACACACACACACACACACACACACACACACACACACACACACACACACACACACACATATTTCTACAAGCCTTTATCGGACATAATTATGAGATTTTTCCATTACGCTTTCCCATCATCGCTGCACGCTTGGTTAAGATCGGGATGCGTGCTTCACGTGCATGTACCGGAAAGGGGGGGGGGGGGGGTTCCATCACAGCAGTTCTGGCTATCGACCCACGCGCTAATGTATTTTTGAAGTAGGTATAGATCTGCAAGAGCCAGACTCCTTGACAGCAATAATATAAAATCGGAGGGGGAAAATCGAAATTTTGGGGTGTCGCCGGATGGGTGTAAAATGAACTTTTGATAAAAACCTCTCTCTCTCTCTCTCGCTCGCTCGCTCGCTCGCTCGCTCTCACTCGCTCTCAGAGGGAAAGTAATCACCGAAAAGTAAACATTGGCACGTCATTCAATCTCGTAGTTTCATCCTCTGCGCTGCAAAGAACCCACCAAAACGACATCCGGGTCCTCTTGCATGAGGCCAGGAAACAAATCGCGACAAGGATCTCGAGAAATTTACTTCTCCGCTTGCACGTCCCACAATAAATCTATTTTCGTGGGGACGAAACTGCCATAGGGTGGAGGGGTGACTGGGGGGGGGGGGGGGGCTTGGAGTTGGTGTGTTAGGGTCGTTCGATCAATGCTGGTTCGAGACGGGAGTCTGAGTTTGATTTATGGACGGTATTAGCTGGGATGTTCTCCTCAAGGCACTGCTCTCCCATAGTTAGACCGCCGCGGTTCCGGAGCAGACTCCGCCACAGTGCAGTCGCAGTCACCCTCAAGCGAGATGACGTCCGTGGATTGCGACGAGCACTTTTGCTTCTGGGTCCATCCAGCCGAAAACTGTTTTGGAAGCGTCAGGAAGTCAGGCGTGCGTCCCTGGACCGAGCGGAGTGGTTGTGACAGGCCATTCTCTGAAAGCACTCCCCCCCCCCCCCCCCCCTAGGACCGGTGTAACGACGTTATCGAACATCGGTCAGAAGCAGGGGGCTGCGCTGGGGACGTGCCGGATAATGCAACAAAGGCTGTCAGGCATTGTTACTGTTGGTCCGTTGATGACTTGTTGCCTGTTCCTTATTGGGCATGTGGTAAATGTCTGTAGAAACCGTTAATCTCGGCCTGGGGAGCTGTTGAGTTTCATGCTTGTTGTTTCTGTTGGGAGTGGCAGGACGTGTGTGTTCAGTAGTGCTGAGAAATCATTGCTGACAGTGATTGATACATACTAGTGTTTTGTGCGGTCCCTTTGCGTGTTGCCTTTCGTCTCATAGACATCACAGATACACACGCTGACTCCACTGGGGCTCTCGGGGGTCTATGTAATAGTGTAGCTAATACAACATTTGACTTTCAACGCTCGCGTCTTGGGTTCTAACTCCGATTGGGAACCAAGAATTTGTGATTTTGTCCTTGTTGTCTTGTAATACTTGATGGAAATTTGTTTCTGCTGTGACCGGACTCTGTAGTACAGCAACCGACCATCGGTCATTCAAAGCACGGTCCACGATTGAAATCTGAAAGGAGCGTTTCCGTCCTTGTTGACGGCAGATGTCGCCGCACGACAGGAGGCGCTTTTTCACCAGCCCAGCCCCCCTGCCCCAAGGGCGGTGACCAGTACATGTACCGTATTGATTGACCTAGATAAATGCTGCTGTAGACAAATCGTCAATCAGTGCCGGGGTATTGGTTGGCGGATGTCGTGAGAGCATGGAGAGAGCATAATCTTGCCCCCCCCCCCCCCCCGCCCCACGCACACATACACACACACTCTACTTACTCTAATCCGCGCGCGCGCATACCCTTATCGTCGCCCTCATCTTTGCTTGCTGTCAGCTCTGTAATTGTAGGTTTTAGATTTTAGCATTGTGTAATCTGAAATTTGTTTGCGTTGTGATGTTAACTATTAACTGTATTTAAGGGCCCGGTCTTTAGGATTTTTATGCTCACATACAGACCTTCAGATTGTCGGCGCGCCCGCGCCATTGACGGGTGAAATATCAAAATGACGCGCAAGAGTTAATGTGTATGCGCCAGTGTGGCGCGCGCACTTTTGGCCTTCTACACATCGGAGTAGGCCTAGTGAAACTAAAAACATCGCGTCTCAGCACTGCCTTGCCTGCCCAGCATGTATCGTATCGCAGCACGTCATTGGATGACAGATCTTCCCGAAAGCCAATCCGCGAATACCTTACTTATATTACTTGGTGATGCCAACATCGCTGAATAAACGTGAATCTCATTGGTTTTCTCTATTAGGAACATCCAATGAAAACGCTTATATTAACAGAGCGTTGGCTTGGACGTCTGCAGATTCCGAGAACTGAATGCTTGTTTCTGTATCAACTGCTCCATCAAAAATGTCGAAAAAAAAAAAAAAAAAAAAAAACATCGGCGAAGAAAATAAAATTGGTGGCAGGCCAATCTCTGCTCACATTTGCTCGGACTGAATCTGCAGCTGCAAGTAGGTCGTTTTCATATTCATGATCTCATCAAATTGAACGCCGCAACGCGTCGGCGTGAGAGATCTATAAGATGCTTTTTTCCCCAACGGCATGACTTCGTTTCCAAAGTGAAAATGATGGGTCATGACGAATTCTAACAGAAAGGTCGGGGAGGAAAAGTTGGAGGGAGGAAAGTAGGCCTAAACCGTGTGTGTGTATGTGTGGGCTGCCGGGGGTGGGGGGGGGGGGGCTGAGAGAGAGAGAGAGGCCTTGTACAGCTCCCAACAATCCAGCTAATTTTAAGGATAATATCATAACCTTTGTAAATATCACACATTTTCATTTGAAAACATGCATGTCAGGAAAAACTCGTGCTCTCTCTCTCTCTCTCTCTCTCTGTCTGTGCTTCCTTACTAAGTTTCTCTCTCTCTCTCTGTGTGTGTGTGTGTGTGTGTGTGTGTGTGTGTGTGTGCTTCCTTACTAAGTTTCTGTAGTTTAGCAACGACAAGGTTGTAAACTGGCCGATGGCCAAAATCTTATACCGTTGAAAAATAAAGGTTTGTCATTGTCATTCTCTCTCTCTCTCTCTCTCTCTCTCTCTCTCACACACACACACACACACACACACACACACACACACACACACACACACACACACACACACACACACACACAATGCCGGACCCAACTTTCAAAACATGCCCTTTGAAAAAGCTGTTCAGGTGTGGGCGCAGAAAAGAAGGCGCTACCTCTTCAAGAAGGACTAAATAAGTTAGTACACCTCTGACTTTTTTTCGTTTCAAGATTTTGTCAATGACCCATCATTTTGAAAATTGGCCCCTCATTTTGCTCAGCCATGGGTCATTGGGCCCATGACATTTAAAAACAATCTGAAACTCTGCACATATATATATCGTTCTGAGCTGTTAGTGTTACGTTAGTGTCTAGCATCACACCACTAAGACACAGGCACATAATTATACACGCACCGACAGGCTTACGTTCAGCTGATTGAAACGGTAGCCTGTGCATTCGAAGCTCTGCTTATAACCTCTAAGACTTTCGAACGCACAGGTTACATTGCCTGGAAGGGTGCATACTTCCTAATGTATACTGTGTAATGATTAATCTCATGGCGACTGGCGCATGCTCTGAGGGGCAAGGAAGAATAGACAGTGATCGGATAGGGCCATGAGTTCGATTCCCGACTGGGAGTCATCATTTTGTCCTAATGTTTTTGGTCGTTACGGTGGAATGGAACGTTCAACCTCCAAACGAACCGATCAAGCAAACCAATGATGCTGCCGTGAAAGTCAGCTGTAGTGTATATCATGTAGGTGATGATGATGATGATGATGGTGTCTTGTAACGCGCTGAAAAACTCCATGCCCAGCATGCTCGTAGCGCGGGGGGGGGGGGGGGGGATGATAAGTTTAAAAAAAAAAAAAAGAAGGGGGTGGAGTCTGCAAGGGGGGGGGGGGGTGGAGTCCGCATCAGAACTTTGAGAAGAAGAGATAGGTCTTCAGGTGGCTCCTGAAGGATTCGGTGGAGGTGCTGGATTTCAGGGAAGGTGGCAGAGCGTTCCACAGAGCAGGAGCAGAGCACTTGAAGGAGCGAGCTCCAAAGCGCTTCTTGGTGGTGTTATCGTGAAACCCAGGAATGGACAGGCGGGACTGAGATGAGGAACGAAGAGTACGGGATGGAGTATATGAAGGGATGAGCTCAGAGAGATAGGTCCGTAACGTGTACGTGTTCTTAATGCTGTCAGCCGTGAACTTGCTGGAGTGTGTTGTGCACATGGTCTGCACCAGTTGGCAATTACAAGCGTGTATACACAGGGGTCATTTGCTGGTAATTAGCTGTCTGACTGATCCTGCATACCCTGCATGCACGGCCTGCCCGGACTGGTCGTTATGAAGCTGTTGCCCTTGAGTGCACACGTCGAAATTGGTGTGCTGGGGATGTGCATAATAATGATGTGTGGAGGATACTCGTAGGCTCCTTGATTGTGTGTATGCATTAATGCCCCCCCCCCCATCCCTCTCTCTCTCTCTCTCTCTCTCTCTCTCTCTCTCTCTCTCTAAGAGTCTAACAAGCAAAACACACCCGCGCTCGCACTCACTCTTGATTTTTTTTTTTTTTTTAAATTCCGTCGAGCCGTTGTGTGGTTACCGTTTCAAGCGTCAGTCCACATCCGTCTTATTGAACGCGTTATGCACCGTATTTAACATCCCCAGGGAAAGTGCTTCGATATTCCGACCCTTCACTCGATCACAAACAATATTCTGTAAATTCCACACATAGAATTCCTCTCATTGATTGAGAGGTAGTGTATGCGTCGCATCGGTGTTTGACACGAACGTTAGCTGAGGTCGAAGTGACCTTGTCAAAACAGCATGATGAAAATAACCCACCTAACAGCATCGGTATAGAGAACAGTCGTGGCCAGAACAATGCCGGGGAGGGGGGGAGAATGTCTCTCGACCTTTTCTTCTGGACCCAGGCCAGAAAGGACGGAGGCATCCCCTACCCGGTAGATCACGGAGGCACTGAGATTCTCTCTTGCCACCAGCCCTGGTTCGTATGAATGAACATCTTTCCCAGCCTCACAAAGATACGCACTGCAGTATCTATACAGTCTTGGGACCAAACAGAAAAGAAAAGAAAAAATCGCGTGCTTTTTGGTGTACAACACAGGTTAGGGACACGGCGCTTGCTGCGTCACTGCTGAAGTGGATTTTTCGGTTTAGTTCCTGAAGTGCTTAGCATCAGGAGTAACATCTGCAAGTCTCTTTCCCGCTTCACAGTACATGTATCATACTGATTGCTTCATTGTGATTCGTTCTGTTGGTGGCGTGGGGGTGCTTAATTAGGCGGGTTTCTTTCGGCCGGGGCTGATTCTGAAAAATTGACCCATGTTTTCGACGTCAGCAGCTCTAACAGTCCACGAAAATAGAATCAACGGATTTCATAGTATTTTGAATCCTGGGGAAAAACAACAACAACAACAACAGTGCTTTTCCTTCTTGTTTCATGAACATGTTATTTATTGTTCATGCCTAACACAGAGAGAGAGAGGGAGAGAGAACAACTGAAAACAGCTGTGTCAAAAGTCATGTTAGTATACGTAGGAGACACGACTGTATTTGACGTGTTATGGAGTCCAGTCGACTTTGTTTTAACAAAACAAATTTACAATAAAGGGATGCCCACAACTCCATTTCTTTATAATATGATGATGACTCCAAAGCAGTCCGCCCAGAACCGTAATGAAAATCACAAGTTTGCAGATAACCGGTTTTATTTACTGTGAAGGCAGCTGAAAGTGAAACGCGGGTAAGGCAATTATCATCGACGTGCTATTTGTGTAGGATGTCGCTTCAACTTCATTTGAGGTGAAGTCCTCTGTGTGATGCGTCTTCAGTCGTTACCGCCAACTTGGCAGAATGGTGCGAAATTACATGTTCCTCTCTCTCTCTCTCTCTCACGAATCATTTCGTCTGTTTGAAGTATATTAAAGTTTCTGCATGGCCTTGTAATGCGCCCCCCCCCCCCCCGCCCCTTTGCAAAGGGCAATAATGCCTACGCAATAAATGATCTGAGTCTCTCTCTTTCTCTTATACACACACACACACACACACACACACACACACACACACACACACACACACACACACACAGAGTCTGTCCTACTTGTTCAGGGCGGAGGGATTGAAATGACAGTCGCAGGGCATACGGATTTAATGAAGTTTCTATTCGTTCTGCCGGCGGTCGGCCCCTGTCTGGGTTACGGTGACTCACTCCGTCTGTCTCAGAGAAGTGACCGACCGCAGGTCAGAGTCGGTACCCAGTGTCCACGAAGCCAGACCATTGTCTTTGAGATGCAGTGTGCAAAATTAGCATCGCGCGCGAGACCAGATGCTAATTGTGTGTTCGGTACGGGAAATTCGGCGACACAGCGTGGCGTAGTGACGTGGAAAACACCGCTGAAATGGTCCCTGTCGGCAAACTATACAGCAGTGAACACTTCAGCCAAAATACTTGGGGCGTGTGAACCGCAGCCTGCGGTAAATTTCAGTAATGCAGTTTGCTTGTACACCACTTGGCGCCAAGATGGTTTTCCGTGGGTAGGAGAGAAAAAAAAATCAGTATTGTCTTCAAAGGAAATCGGTTGGTTGTCTTGTGCATAGACAGTATCGTTCAGGCTTGCCGCTGATAATAACTATCTCAGTAGGCTCGGCGTCCGGGATAGCACAGCTGGAAGAGCGTTGGACTTTCAATTCACGGGCCATGAGTTCGATTTCCGGATGGGAACCAAAGGTATGTGCCGGCGTTTTCAGCGTTGTCCCGTCTTTGGTGTCACCCTTACGTGGTAGAAAAGAACATTAACCCCCCACTCCCAGCGTCCCCGACGTAAGACGCAGACGTCACATCACACCTGACCAGCTCAATCTGATACACCTGCGGTTCTGCAGTCCACACCAATCATTGCCAGATGAACCATATCACTTCCTGCGCCCGATACTCTGAGATTACTGCCTTTGGTTCGTCCGATACCCAGACATCGGAAGCGAGAACCATGTGTTGATGCTGAGAAGCTGGAGACGCTCGCCCTCTATCTACCGTATGCAGTTGCTGGGGGCAAACAGCCAATTAGCGAGGCACGTGACTCCCGTGCCCAAGGAACAACGTGAACTATGCAGTCATGAGCATTGGCTAGTATGCATCAGTGTGTCTGAACTTTAGAACTGTACCAATAAGCCCCTGCCCACGAAGAGAGAAAGGGGGTTATTGCGAAGAACGCCTACGTCTGTGTGTATTTCTGCAAAATATCTCAAAAACGGGTTAAACCAGTCAACACCATTTTCGGTCTGCAAAGAAGCCTGTTTGTTTTGGTTAACCTTGACCCCCTCCTTGACCAGGGGTCAAGGTTACAGGGTTTTGTTGAAACGCTACGTAAAACCAGCTTAGACGATCTAGGCCTAGCTAAGACAGCATAAGGGAGGCGACTAAGCTCAGCTTCAGGCATGCGGAAAATGCCTTGGCAGGAGGGTTTTTTTCCCACCGCCTCGGCTTGGCATTTTGATACTTGTTTTCGTATCGCTTCACTTCGTAAAAGTTTTCCTGGTGGATCGAAATAAAACGAAAATATGATAATGAGAATAGTAATTACCTTCTTCTTTGGTAAACTGCCAAAATACCCCACGTGACATTTGCTGCCACTAGTCTATGCTTGTACGAAACGGAACGCTGGTGCTTCTTAAGTAAGTATGCACGGTAGCCGAACGGTCATACCGCTGGTTTGTTTTCTCAGTTGTTCAAACGGACAGGCGTAAAGTCGGACGTTGTTTTGGTCGTATGAGGTTGTTTTATGTGTCTGTGTGTGTGTGCGGTGTGGGTGACCTTGCCCTTGGAACATTGGAATGGCCTGGCAGAGAGCCGTGGCTGCTGGAAAGTTCACGCATTCTGAACATTCACACCATTTGCCGCGTGAAAGCAACCACTGTCGTTGGGGATGTTTTGTCCAAAAAAAACCCAAAAAAAACCGCAGGTGTCCGGTAAGAAATTGCTGTGTTCATCACGTCCGTTGAGCCGTGTTTCGACAAGATTTTAGGTTATCGGTTAGTGCATGATTGCGTGTTTAATTTTCGTTAGTTCTCGTCGGAAAGAGATTTCGTACGGTACGTGCAACTTGTTTGTGAGTGAAATTTTGCGTACAGTCTTTCTATGCTGGCAGTGACTGACAGGTTAATTTATCGTTAATTAGTTTATGAAGTGCGTCCGTTTGGGGCGTCGGCTATCATACCGTCGGCTGACTTTAGAGGCAACGGTCGACGGTCGAACCTTTCAGGGCGTGACGGGGTCCATGTGGACTAGGCCAGCACGAGGACAGCCTCAAATTCGACGCCTACGTGCCGAGCGACTTCTGAAGGACGGGATGGAACGCGTATGGACTTTTCTGTGCGCAGAAGTAAACTGAACAGAACCTTGCCTTTTCAGAACTCTCTCTCTCTCACTCTCTCTCTCTCTCTCTCTCTCTCTCGTGTGACCTGACGTCGTGTACACTTTGAAACGGTATTACTCCTGTCACGAGGGCGGTGGTTACAGTTTTAGCGCAAAGTGAAAGGAAAGCAGGAAATGATCGGGGCTAGCCGGCTTCCACCGCGTTACACGGCAATTTGTTATGTTTAGTTGTCACATCCTTTCCTTCAGCTACAACAGATCGTGGTCAGCTCACCGTACGATCAGTGAGGCCATACGTGTGTGTGCAAAGAAAACAGAGATTTCCGCGGGCCAGAGGCAAGTTTCCCTTAGATGTGGGTTTAATGACGGCGTGAGAGTGGCAGCGTAATGATGTTGAATGGACCAGCTTTTCCCTCTGATAGCCCAGGTCAAGACATTTCGCCCCTAATGGCCTATCTATAACAGCGCCCGGGTCTGAGAGTGGCCAGAGCCTCGGTGGAAGGATTCACAGAACAGACGGGGGTTTTGTCTTGAAGGGAAGACTTTGACTACAGTAACACTCTAGGGGTATTTCACACAGCGATGGCACTTACTGGGTAAAGATTCTGTTCGGGTCGTATCGGAATAGCGGGACCGATAAAACGGGGGGCTTTGTGCGAAGTGAAACCGAATCGTGCAACCTGACACACAGACAGAGCTTTCTAGTCATCCGGTGAAGCGGCAGACAAGGGAAGTCTTTTTGCATCGATTTGTTTGTGTGTGCTTTCAGCTCTGTCCTGGTGAAAAGTGTACCGCCTTGCGATTTTATTTTTCCTTTTTTGCACGTGCCTTACTTGTGAAGTGACCTCTCTGTCAGGTCAGGGACGGACAAGTCTGGCGATTTTTTTTTTAACGCGAAGGTAAGTTATCTGTCTTTAGTGAACCAAATGAGATTGGCGCTCATGTATTTAATACGTGTGGCAGGCATACAACAGCGAGTGGAAAACTTTTCATCGAATGCGCTGACTCGGTCACAACATAGCATCTGAGACCATTGTGGTGAGTCTGGTCGGCGTGTGAGTTGTTCAACTTCAAGAGGTGTACCGTGTACTGAGCAGACGACGTTATTTGTTTGCGGACTGAGGACCAGCTGGACGGCGCTGATTGGTTGCTATTTGTAGAAGCTTAGTCGAGTCGCAGTCCCTGTCTTCAGGCATGGACCGTAGGCTCGAAGAAGGTTGGATTTCTCAACTATGAGAAGCCCAAAGTCACGAAAACGGTCGCAATGGCCAAATGAAACATCCTACTGTCTGGCAAACAGCCTGAGAGCTTCGACAGCGGCAGTTTTCCATCTCAGCGGCGTTACGAACGTGTAGAGGCTTTAATACTGAATGCCTGTCCAAGAGTCTCTTGTCTGGGACAGACATGCAGACGGTGTCACAGTTCCTACTGACATTCTAACAGTGGATGGTGGAAACTTCAGCTCCTGTGTCTGCTCCCCAAAGCCGCGTGTGGGGGGAGACCGGAGACGTGCATGATCAGCAGCGCCCTCAGATTCGTTGGTGCTTCACTAATATTGTCTGGTCTGAGTTGACACTTGAAGTGTAGAGCGAGTTTCGTGTATAGCGTGGTGACCGGAGAGACTAGGGATCGTGTCTGTCTGCGAGATATACATCAGTCCCGTGTTGGCATAGAAATCCTATTCCTTTAAAGGACCCCTCCTCGCCACCGCCGTCCACAGGCACTCGCAGATCGTCAAGATTCAAACATCAAATCATATTTTCAAGTGTCATGGTTATGCACCCCCCCCCCCTCCCCTTTCCTCCGTTGACTTTAGCATAGAAATGCGTTGACATAGACATCGTATTCAAGAAACACACCCCACCCCCACCCCCTCCCAAATCGGCGCTGGCGTCTTTTTGTGTGTGCGCGCTGGCCATCGATCGCGTCAACAGTGGCCGCCAACTGACCAGGTCTGCGGTCTAACGATTACAGCTCCTCTTGTGTTGACTTTCACCCCCCCCCCCCCTTCTCTTGTCGTCTTCGCTGCATATTGCGGGGTGGGCTCTTTTCCAAACACGGAGCGAGGAACAAAAGTCACAGAGACAACCAGGGTGGCAGTCGATGCGTTGCCAGGAACGCTAACTACTGCACGCGCGAGTCGTCAACCTGACAACGATCAGACAAGCCATCAGACGTTGTTGAAAAAAAAAGTGTCGGTCGATCAGAATCTGCTGTCGTCGCTTGGAGAGGCAGGCACGAGTGTGTGGCGAAAGCTGAGAGAGGCCGTTTTATCATCGCGAGAAGGACTTGTTTTCTCCAGGTTTTTGGGTGTCTTGACGGAGGCTGCTAAGGAGAACACAAGCACGCGGAGTTTTGCGGTAATTTACACGTTGTAGTGCTGGACGATGTTGGCTGGGTGTTGTACTGTGTCTTTCGGGCGTATTTTTGTTTTTATTGGGGGTGATTCAGTTGTTTGAAGTGCTGCTACTTTAGTTTATTACGAAGAGGCATTCAGAGACACTGTAAGAGGTCCGTACATTTTTGACCTATCACCTGCTTAGAGTTTCGAGACTCCTGACTCTCTCCATACGCCCCCCACCACCACCCCAAAGGACGCGAGCAGAACGGCATGGTACTATGATAAGTGTAACAGGTCAGAAACAGAAGAAAATTAATCGATTATTATGCAGTACGGATCATGAAAACTTCCGTGCGTAAAAAGTGTACGTTGCACGACAGACTGTGTGCAGGCTGTCATGTTTTGTCCCAAACGGAACGCACTGTGTTACGTGTACATTATTCACATTGCAGTAGCCGCGCGCACACGCTTGTGCTTAGTTTGTAGGCATTTGACGTCATTCCAGTGTCTTGTCTGCAGACATTGTATCCATGCCGCCGGTTGGTCAGTGTCCCCTAGGGATGAAGAGAAGAAAGAGATCAGTGCCAACTGCTATCGCTGTGCTTGTGACCTTTGTCGACCACCGTTCTGCTGCTAAACGGTTCTGTTCAATAGCCGTGTAATCCCCACGAGGGGCGCAAGGCAAATTTTGCAGGTTTTGTCACTTCCACGGCTCCTGTGCCCTTCCGTGGGGTAGTAGGGTGGTCATGTCAGAATTGGTTTGGTTTGAAAGTTCACTTCCGTATCCGGAGTGATATTTCTTGGGGCATTCTAGAAGGTGCTGCTGAGTGCTGTGAACTTGTATCCGGCTCAGTCAGATGACAAAAGATGTGTTGATAAAGACGGCCATTAAAATACTCGCGTAAGTTAACCCACAAAACGAAATGCTAGAACATCCCGTGTGGGGGGGGGGGGGGGCTGGATATAAGGATGCAATCGGACTTCTCCAGCCCATCTCCGCCAGCATTTTTATATATCTCAGCTACGGATCCTTTTTATGGCAACGTTAAAACAGACAGTGCAGCTGAGGCAAACACGTTTGTGGGGTCATGAAACAACAATAAAAGACGACTGCACTGACCCGGTCTCTTTCACTGTTTCAGCTTCCTTACGGTTCACTGCATAAAGTAAAATTATTATTAAAGCGGAGTTCTTTTTTTCTTGCTTCCTCCCCCCTACGGTGTAAAACAGTTTTGGATACAGACGATGTCGTCAACGATGAGATTCGTTTCCGCATGGTCATCTACTGTGAGTTGCATGATGATACGTTCTGAGCGAGGTTTTGTTTTGTTTGTCAGGTTTTCAAATTACAGGCACTTGTATTTTTTGACTGTGGACATTTTCTCCAGTCATCCTGTTTCTGCTCAGTTATAAAATTAGTAATAAGTGTTTATTGTTTTTGTCAAGAGGGCTGTTTAGCGTTTTGTGAATCTTTTACTCGGTCTGGCAGAGCCGAGTTGTTAGTCAGCTGAACTAACTCGCTCTCTCTCTCTCTCTCTACCATTGTATCTTTTACGAGTTGTGGCGTTTTTTGTTTGTTGGTGTTTTTTTTCCCTACCGCGTCCCGTGCCGTTTTTGGGTCCATTTTAATGTAGCGATGGCAGGTTTGAAAAGGGCTAATGCGCCTCTAGCTTCTCCGGTTTTGAAATACAGAAATTCTCTCTCTCTCTCTCTCTCTGTTTTGCCCTGACCGACCCCCCCCCCCCCCCCCCCCAAGATAAAAACTCACCAGGATACATGGGTTAGCTTTCCTGTGACTGTGTGGTATTCCTTTGGCCTGCTGGCTTCCTTGTTACCTAGTCAGTGAAGAGGAGGAGTGATGGAGGTGAAATTTCATGGAGGTAGAGATATAGACGTGCCATGCGGTGCCTTCCCCCCCCCCCTCCCCTTTCCTCCATCGCTTCGTCACCGGGGCCCCATCTGATTGATGTAAATGTCAAGAGGTCTCCGTGTGTGGCTTCCTTTCCTACTTGTGTCTGGTCCCCTCCCTCTCTCCCACGCACGCGCGCGCGCGCGCGCGCGCACACACACACACACACACGCACACACATACACATACACACACACATACACACACACACACACGGATCAGCATGCACACGCCGACACACAAACGCGCACATTCTCTCTCTCTCTCTCTTTCCCCCACCGAATGGAGCATTCCTCTCTGGCAGAGCCCTTCTCTTATCAAGGAGATGAAGTTTTCCATCGATCGCTTTTAATTTACCCTGAACCGAAGCACAGCCGGGGATTCAAAATGGCAACTCTAATGGAACTGTATCATCGTCATGGGGGGCCCCCAAGTCGAGATGTCGTGTGGAGGTTAGCGCTGATTAATTTTCAGTTATGGGCGCCTGCACATTCAGACAAGCGCGAACGCTTCTTTTTTGTTATAATGAATTATGCTATTTCAATTTGTAATCGGATTTTTTTTTTTTTTTTTTGAAAGCAGTTCTACAACAAAACCACCACCTCTTATACACCTTACGCATTCACGCACGCGCGCACGCAAACACGCACACACTATGACGCATTTAGTGATTTGTAATGTGTTCTTAGTTATTCTGCATAGCACTTAGCAGCTGAACCTCTTTCACACACATATAAGCGCTAGATGTAAATATATCTATTATTACTCTCTCTCTCTCTCTTTCTCTCTCTCTCTCTCTGGGAGCCGGGGTGGCCGAATGGTAGAGTGTTGGACTTCTAATGCTCGGGTCGTAAGTTCATATCCCGGCTGGGGCCAAATATTTGTGCTGGCTTTTTCATTGTTGCCCCGTCTTTGATATCACCCGTATATGGTGGAAAAGGACGTTAAACACCCACCCCACCTACCCACCCACCCTCTCTCTCTCACACACACACACACACACACACACACGTGTCTGAGAGCGATCAATGGCCGACCTACTCTAAACAGCAGCCGAGGCGTTTCGAGTGGCCGGCCAGATTGACGGTAATGAACCACCTGTCAGACACACATTCCTGTTTGTAATCACCGCTATTTGAGTTGGGGATCAGGGACCCAGAGTAACAAATCACTCGCTATTATAGCCTCGCTGGGGAGATAACATCAACAAGAGAGTCAGAGAGAAGAGAAAGAACGGAAGTGTTTCGCGTCGAATCACCTACCACCACACCAGTCAGGGGACTGATTTAGTGCGCTGCTTTTTGTTTTCTGACCTGCTTTTGTTGCGAAGCCCGGCCTTGGCATTCTGTGCGTAATACAAAGGGAACTGATGGTGGTGTGTGTTGCCTGCTCTGTGTTGGCATCTTGGCGAAACACCTACTACGGGTTTGAGCGATAGTACTAAGTAAACATCTTGAACGTAGGAGGTAAGTGGCTGATGTTTTGTATGGCCAAGGTTTGTAACGCATCTCTTATCGTCCCTACTTAATCACAGGTTTTGCAGTTTCAATCGTAGTATGAATGGTCATTTATCTCGGGTATCCGATCTTACGATTAAATTTCTACAGGTGTATGTTTGTCAGGAGTGTTGCGCAGGCTTTTCGGCACTAAGTCTCTCTCTCTCTCTCTCTCTCTCTGTGTTAACACAAAGCTGGTGAGTACATTCGTGTTTCCTTGCACACAGAACGCGTGTGTATTACGCAGCGGTTTCAATTCATGGTTTCTCTGACATTTTTATGGCGTTTTTCCTCCCCCGGCTTTTGTCGATTTTCCACGCTCCCTGCTGCCAGAGGAATACGAGGCAGCGTCTAGCGCCACTCTACATACAGGGCAATAAAATCAGCCAAATCGACATCATAGCATTGTCAATATATCCTATGGTAAGTCGACGGAACCCACTTTTGAAACTGATTCTGAATGTCGCGATACCTGACACGGCACTGACTTCACTGGCTGTTCTCGTGGAGGTTTCAGATAAATTGCATACATGTGATGGCTCCAGAGGATAGATTACCGACTGCCTGCTACATTGTCATGGCAACTTAGAATATATATATACGCGTGCACACGTAAGCAGGCATTTCTCCCCGGCGTCCACAATTACAATGCTCAGTCGGCGTAATAATCATGACCGTACTCACATCTTTAGTTCCACACATTACGGCGCTTCCAGTTCGCACACTCAGCGAGGTCAGATGTAGCCAGAGCGTACAAAACGTAGCCCGCGTGTAGAGGGTTTTTTTTGTATGTGGCTAGGTATGCGTGTACATTCGGTATGAGGGTATGACCACTTCCTGTGCAGACGCATTAGTGCCGCTGCCGAACTGTAAATGTAATGTGTTGCTGTTCGTTTTATGAGAGCTTGAGCGTGATTCATGTGAGCGTGGGTGTTGCTGCGTTTTGACTTGAGTCCCTCAAGCAGTTAGGTTAAGTGCCAATGTTGATGCACATTATTATTATGATGATTGTATTTCCGTTCCAGAAATATTCAGTGAGGGGGGGGGGGGGCACTGCAGTAACAGTTTCTGTTTACTATGGAGTGCACGAAACTATGATCACTATATTCCCTCATGTCATGATGTATACTTTGGAAATTGGATACCTGCAATCATGGTGCCGATGAGATGCGACAGTTTACGTCGCCTCCTGCGTTCGCGCTCAGCATGTGAGGCAGTGCATGTATTATTATGTCACGTGGCTCTCACTGCAGTAAGGGATACAGTGTACACCTATGTGCGTGCATTTCCCTGCTTATTGCCTAGATCTGCGAGAGTGAGTCATTTCTGTAGCGCAGGTGTTGCCTAGACAGAATGGCTTCCAATGTTGATCTGTTAGCACAGGTGAAATTTGCTGTGATAGCCCTTTTCAGTTTCACCTGAGGTGGGGTTTGTGTGTGTGTGTGTGTGTGTGTTTTCTAAGTGTACAGCTGTAAGGTTGTGTTTCAAATTTCAAATCAGCTTGTGCACCAGTTGATGATTCAGCTGCGAACGCGGACAGTGAGATTGTTGGATCCACTGTTGTTGTTGATTGTTTTCGAAGGTGTGTAGATTCATTGTACAGAATATTGTCATTATACACGCACGCACGCACGCACACACACACACACACACACACACACACACACACACACACACACACACACACACACACACACACACACACACACGCTAATAAGTAAACAAGCAAAATTTTCTTATAATCTGTGTCTAAACTGTACATTTGCCGATTGTCCAGTATTCAGTCCTGACCATAGCCTACAGTTACAAAACAACAACAACAAACAGTCTCTGGTGGTACCTCTGAAACAAAACCGGTGCATAACATAGACAGTTGTATGCTGTGGCATGTGTTTGCAACAGGATGCTACTTTGTAATACAAGAGTCTACTAATAGAGGGCAGAATGTCTGATTCTTGTGGACGCCAGCCAGACACGCTCTGCTGGGAATATCACTTGAGGTATAAATTGATATTGATTCTCCATTACCCCCTTATCAACAATTCACGTTTCCTGCACCCTTTCTCTCTCTCTGTTGCAGTCTGCCGCATGATGATTGTTAGCCCAGTCCAGAACAGCACACACAGCAGGTCTCCGGCATCCTGACCTCTGCCTCTCCCCGAGTCGAGCCAGCCGTCTGCTGAAGGCGTGGCATCAGAGTGCCGCGCTGCGTCTTGTCATGGATTCACTTGGACCTGTGTCTGTGTTGGACAGTGGCCGTCGCACTCGAGACACTCTGGTGGCGGACAGGGTGACCCGCCGTCGCAGTCCGGATCGCCCGAGATTGAAGCCAGCTCACAGCGATCTTGACGTTGTGTACCGTATACCGCAGCCCTACCGAACAAGCTTCTCCGCAAAGTACTCGGTCGAGCGCATCCCAGGTTCAGACCGGAGCCGGTCCCTCAGCCCGACGTCCAGTCTTCGCAGTGTGCAGAGCAGCAGGAGCGGGCGCTTAGGGAGGGCCAAGAGCCCCAAGCGTGTCACCTACGACACCAGAGTCACTATACGACACTCGGACGCGGACGACAGCATGTTCGCGGAACTGTCCAGCCGTGAGTTTGAACCCAGTCCCAGGTACTCGCCCACGCACAAGTCGGCTTCACCCTCTCTCCACTCCAGTCAGCTGTCGAAGGATTCAGGGCTGGATTATTCCATGGAGCTGCGGGACCTGTCCGATCAGATCATCAAGATGAACTGGTCGAGGGACAGGGACGAGCTGGACGCAAGCCGCGGGTCGGCAGCAGGGGCCGCCCCGAGCCCAAGCCCACACGGCATCCTCAAAGAATCTCAGAACTCCCACAAGCAGCCAGGCAGCAGGCTGAGCCCCACCTCCCAACACCAACCCCCTCCCTCACGCACACCCCCTGCCAGCCGTGGGGACAAAGAGAACACACCAAACGGATCGCCCCCACCGCAAGCTTTCTCTCCAGACCGCGGTAACACTCCAAAGTCAGCAAACACGATATCCCGGGACTACCAACATGACCGCACGTTTAGCTACCGCCGCGCCATCTCGGACCACTACAGCAGTGAAGTTCGGGCACTGGTGGACGCAGGGATCGAGGAGAAACCGCCCAGCGCTCTCAGCAGAGAAAATGGGGGGCTTCTGGCACAGCAGAGGTCGGTTAGGTTTTACTGCTGCAGCATGAAGTTGCATTTTAAACTTTAAAAAAGAAAAGATTTTGTTTGGTTGGTTAAATCAGTTTTAAGCTCTGTTGAATTTTGAAAAAGACTTATTAATCAACATATTGTTTTTCTAGTTTTAGCATCTTTCTACTGTGCTGTTTTGTTTATACTGCACTTTTGCAGTAAGTGATCACTACAATAAGTAAACTTGAAGTGTTCAAAATAATAATTTTTGTCCCATAGATATCCTTCCGTCACAAATACCTACATAAAGGACAGGGATACTTACTGACATGTTACGTATAACTTTAAATTTAGTAGCACTCACAGGTCATTCTTGTTGTCTTTGCAGGTCAAGCTCAGTAACAGCTGTGTCCAAAGTCAGCCACGCCAACACCTCTAGTCAACTCACTCCAGCCAAGCGCTCTGTTAGCACATCCATCAGTAACTTCTTTAAGCGCATATCCCCGCGTCTTGGACGTAAACGCAGCAAGGACCGCGGCAGCAACGGGTCGAGGGCGGGCAGTTCTCAGAGCCTCCCTGCAGCCTCCGGCGTCACCGTGGATCCCGAGACCCCTTCCCCCACATCGCAAAACACCGCCGCACCAGGGCCGAATTCCGGTCACTTTTCGCGGAACAGAATCCGGAACTCTTTCCTCAAGCTCATGGGTGGTGGTCACAAGAAAGAATCAAAGTCAAAACTGGTGTCTGCCCCCAGGACTGGCAGCCCACAGACTGCCGATGCTACCAGCGCAGAGGGCTGTAAGGACGAGCCCAAGGAAGAAGATCGTGTGGGTGACAGTGAAGTGAAACAGCAGCACGAGATGCCCGAGTCAGCCCAGCGAGTGTTGAAATCCATGGAA
Organism: Batillaria attramentaria; assembly: GCA_018292915.2. Lineage (NCBI taxonomy): Eukaryota > Metazoa > Mollusca > Gastropoda > Batillariidae > Batillaria > Batillaria attramentaria. Next base: position 498,748 of record JACVVK020000246.1, read on the forward strand.
AGGAACAATCTCGGGAAGAAAGACGTGTACCGCGAATTCAAAGAGAAGCGATCGCCGCACAACGGCAGCAGCGCTGCCGATGCCAGTCTCGAAGAACGCTACCGTGCCATCAAAGCTCAGTACAGTGACCGTCCACGCAGTTACCAAGATGATGAATATTTGTTTGACAGTTACGACGGTGCAGGGGCGTATTCTGTGTCGGCCGCTAGAGTACACGGAGGCCCACAACCAAGGGAAGCCTTAGAAACCAGTATTAGTAGCTCAACCGGAAATCCAGCACATGGGGTCGCACCATCCAGGGAAGACGCCCAGCAAGCTGAAACAGTGCCGACAGAGGATATCGGTGTTCGGACGAGCAAAGCTGAGCCACCGTCATCGCTGGATGTGGTACCCCCTCGTGCCATCCGCCTCCTGCAGACGTCCACTATCAGCACCATCTCCGGGGACGAGTCAATCGGGGAGTGCTCCCTGGACTGCAACCTCACAGGTATGTTGACAATTCATAGTGTTGGTGCACCTCAAACTTGCCATGATTGGTTGTGTGGTTGGTTGGTTTGGGGTTTTTTGTTTTTGGGTTGGGATGATTTGTTTGTGGGTTGTTGGGGGTGTTACTTTATAAACTATTTCAAGATAGAACCAGTTTTGCTGTAGTGCCCGCAGCAGATTACATTGCTGTTGCTGATCATCGTGCCTCTTCTGTGCAAGGGAGGCAACCCAACAACCCCACTGTGATTTTTCTGTGTGTCGGTTTACAGGAGTTAGTGTCCCTCCTCTCTCTCTCTCTGTGTCTTGTGTGACAGCTGGTCCACTGATAATGTGATCGTCAGGTGTGATCGTTTCACTTTCTGCATTACGGGTTATGTTGGTGGTGACCTGCCTGGACTGTCAGGTGTGACAGGTGGTTTGGAGACCATGTCAGGAATGAAATCAGTAGCGTAGATCTACCAGCATGAGTAAAATGCATGACTATTGTCATCACAGCAAATTTCTTCTTTTTCTTCAGGACCAGCAGTACCTCATAGTTTCAGCGTTCTGTGTTTGCATCACCAGTGAATTCATCTTTAAATAAGTCATAAACATGATCAGTCTCATGCCATGAAGATTAACTGATTCAAATCTATAGATCCCCTGGCTGACTTTGCTTTCCTGATCTTGCTCTGTCATACTCACTGATCCTGTGAAGCCAAGTGTAGATAAATTACACCGTTTATAATGGTAGTCAGAGGACAGATTTTTTACAACTTTGAAAGATGATCAGGGTAGCAGCTTTTTATGTGGCTTGTCCTACCCCACGCATAGCTCAAAAGTTTGGGCTTAATTCGCAGCTGAACAGTAGTGGGACTTGTTGGAGATAGCGGCAGTCGGCTCACTCATTGTTGTGTTGCGCAGCAGGGTAATGTGTGAGGTATTTGGTCTCTGTGATCTTGGTTTTATTCCTGTTAAAAACGTAGTAAGTTAGACAGTGGCTGGCCTGTTGCTACAGTCTGTATGTGTCAGCAGTGCATGTCTGGCATAGTATTATTAAGTTCTTTTGTTTACTTTGGAAGAGATCAAACTGAAACAGAACTTGTAATCCTTCTCTTGGAAAGGTATGTGCACCTATGTTGTAGTCAGGTAATGCGCATTTTCTTTGTTTTTTTGTGGCAGTAGTTGTGGGTGAGTCTTGGCACCCATAGGATTCGTTACTCAGTTTGCTGTGTCAGTGTAAAACAAGCTGTAGAGAGTCAGCCGGACTGATTCAAAACATTCAAGTTTGATTGACGCTTGGATTGTACAGAATCAACACTGAACAGGGACATTGTGAACTTTGTAGTGGTCGCGTTTTCACACCCTTATTTTTTTTGTTTTTTGTTTTGTTTTGTCACCCCTGTTTTAGTCCAGCCATGAATAAACTACTGATGCTGATGATAGAACAGCCAGGTCAGTGCGGCCATGCATCAAATTACATACACTGCACGTACTGTGAACCATACCTCGTACCACACCAGGCGCAGGGCGTGTAGCTGTGCTGATCACTGGCCTACAGGCAGTTTCATCTGCGTTCTCACCTGCCCAAGGACGCACCAAGAATAGCACTTGGCGTGGATCAGGTGGCCACCTCAGTACCTGGGAGTCCAAGGCAGATCCAGTGTCCTACAGCAGCGTATCGATCGGGTCCTCCGTCTTTGTACACCACTGTCTCTGATTGATGATCCTCTCTCTCTTTCACTCTCTTTCTCCCTCCCTCTCTCTCTCTCTCTCCTTATCTGCCTGCCTCCCTCCTTGTTGCTGGTCAAGCTCCATTCATTGTCTCGTGTTTTGCCGCTGTCGCGGTGTTAATGACGACAGGCTTTCTCTATTCTTGTCCTGCCCTGTACTGTCATGTCCTGTCCAAGTCCTGGCCTTTCTGGCTCCACAGGGGGACAAGTTCTCATCAGATGGCGATGACCTCTGGTTGTGGGTTTCTTCAATTCTTGGAAGTCGTGCGTGCTGAGTTTGAAAAGACAGTTTTACTGGTATGTGTGTGAAACCTAACGCATGCACATGTATAATATTAATTCATCCGATTTATGGTCACAAGAAAGTTTGACTTGGACCTGTGGTCACATAGCATTGACGTATCACAAGAGGGATCTACAGGATATTGCTTTGCAGGGCTGGACGAACATTCACTGCTCCAGGAGAGCTGTGCTAAGTATCTTGTTTTCTGCATTTTCCCCACCTGAACACCACTCCATATGCGCAGGCTCCATGGAAGTTGGTCTGCTTCACAAATGCGAAGAATAGATAGTGAAAGTTGAACAGAACTCGTCCTTAGATCAAGACTGAATACTGAACTAAACTCGGATCTTTTCCTACATGTCCATACAAGGACTCCTGGCCTGTGTTGGATGCTTGGCCTGTTGGATCAGTTGCGTAGCGAAGTGTCCTGTTCAGAGTGTGGATAGGGGGTGCGGCGGCGGCGGAAGAGGGGGGGGGGGGGGGAGGGAGCTGATGAGTTTTTCAACACCCCAGACTTGTGCAGTTGCAGGGGATTGAGTCACTGTAGTCTGTACACAGTAAACTGCACAGCTGTGCTTTGCGTCATGTTTGTCTAAACTCCAAGCAGTGAGTGAGCTGCCTAGGATTTTTTTTTTTTTTTTTTTTACCTTTCTCCGCGTTCGCTGACGCCCCTGCATCATCATCGGGAGAAAGCTAGTGTGTCTCTGGTCGGAGTTTTACTACCGGCGTTGTGTTGTGCAGTTCACTGCAAGCTGCGACCGCCTGGTGGTAAGTTCCGCTGTTTGAGGTGCTCCTGTGCAGAGTTTTGTATTGTACTAGAGCTTGCCAGGTTATACTGGGGTCATTTAGTAATTAATTTAGTTGTTGTCTTTTGAAATTTGTAGGACTAGTGTACAATTATCCTGTGTATACTTTGTTTACCTTATTTGATAATTCAGAACAGATTTTGCCAACTTGAAAACATGTTTGTCACTTTGTACAAGTTTGTAAAACAAACATGTATGTAGAACGCGTTGACAAGTATGACTTAGACATTACAAAGATTACTTGGTTATGCCTCTTCAAGCAGAAAATATTCTTTTCTGACTTCAATACTGGTGTTTCTTACGGGGTACCAAGTTGTTGTTGTTGTTTTAAATCCCCCCCCCCCCCCCAAAAAAAAAAAGAGAGAAAAAATCTGGGGAAAAATATGTGTTTATTATGAAGTGTCTTTTAAATTTTTTTTGCTTATCACAAGGCCGTAAGAAAGTTTCATTTTTCTGCAATTTTTCTCTCTTCAAACAAAAGACATTGGGAGTGGGACGTTTTCCATTTTCTTACAATTTCCATTCGCATTTCCCAGGAGTTAACAAGAAGATAAGCAGGAACCGAAGCAGAAAACTCCACACGTGGTGCTTAACTTTCTAACGTTAGCAACAATTCAACGTTTGACACGCCGAACAACTTAATTGTACACACGCACTACTACTACCACGTATCACAAAAACGCTATCTACCCAGCACTTCATTTCCCGGTCGCCCTGGACAGGCCGACTCGACAGCAGCCGATGATGCGATAACCGAGAGAGAAAAACAGTGATAACGGTAGTGAATCACCCATCAGAGCCAGCCTGTACACTGTATAACACTGGCAATGCATGTTTACAAGGCCTACGTGTGTGGATAGTTTGGGCAAAACTGTCAAGATAAAGCGGCCTGTGCGCAGAGCTTGCCTGGAGAGCGAAACGAAACAATCGCCGTCGGGGAAAAGGTTTGAATTGCAGGGCCTGTTCCGGACGGGAACTTTCATTCACTGCGTGTGAGTGGATTGAAAGACTGAAAGCAGGTCAGAATACCTGAAAGACTGAAAGCAGGTCAGAATACCCTAAAGCCCTAAACTGAACAACAGTTATAAACTCAGCCCGGCAGGGCCACCTCAAACTTGAGGTGTACTGTGCACCAAACAGTACGTGTTTCGTTTTGGTTTTTTCCCCGGGCTGTCCTGAACTGAAAACACACATAACTGATATGGCGTTGGGTTTGGTGTCTTTCACTAAGTTTCAGTCGTGGAATGACTTTTTGGTATGTTGATCTGTTTCTTCTTCTTTGAGTTTGAGAACTTTAACATGCCCCTAGAAGAATTCGGGTTGCTTCCTCACGTGAAGCGCGTCACAGAAATAAAAAATAAATGCAATTCTAAAATTCCAAAACTAAATTGCTGAGCTGGCCCTTCGCACCACGTGATTGTAATGTGTTCATGTCCAGTTTGTGAGGAATGCGTGTGATTCACGTGAACGTGCATGTTGGGTTTAGCTCGCGGCGCTTTGACTCAATTTGAGCCAAATATTTGGGTTCATAAAGCGCCTTTATTAGTGAGCTCATTGTCTTATTGAGAAGGGCATCTCAGTCCTAACTTCCTCACTCAGAGGCGAGCTTCAGCCAAAGAGAGAGAGAGAGAATAACTCAATAGTTACAACTGACATGAGTGTTTTGAGGAACGCAGACTCAGGATACGGTTACGTGTGATCAATAAAGCGTATGGGGTGGAACTGTGTAACCGTGCATAACTTGTAATAGGAGTCCTTGCGGTAATGTCGTAAAGACGCCTCCGTTAGCAATAAAGCACACATGTTCAACATGTCGCATGTACGTGCAAAAAGTATTGTTACAGCAAGCCCACGCTGTACATACAGACTTGAGTAATTTGTTAAGTCAGCAGTATTCAGAGACAGACGGTAGGATGGATATTGACAGGTGTTCAAGTTTGTACCGGTGTAACACGCGGTATGTACTCCCCAGCGTGAAGTGCCCCGGGTGTAAGCAGCTTTATGCTGGAAGTGCCCCTTGTCAATGCAGCTTGGGGCTAGAAGTGCCCCGGGTCTAAGCATCTTGAGGCTGGAAATGCCCTGCGTCAATCATCAATGCTGCTCGAGGCTAGAAATGCTCCGGGGTCAAACGGGCCAGGGGAGTATATCTGGCTTAAAACACCGGCGTCATTTCTTGTGTGGTCCGAGAAGGCTGTGGCCGGTGGCGTGGAAGACAGAATTACTGTCGCACGCACCAGAGTGAGTAGCAGAGAGGAGGTTTGCACGTAAACAGCGACAGGCTTTCACTGCTTCGTCCTCACCTCATTGCGGCGCCTTGGGTGTCTCAGGAGAGACGGACATGAGCGCCGGGGACACGTCTATCGTTATTGGTCACATCTCAGGGTGGACATTTCAATACCCGTATGGAGCCCCTAATGAAAGGAAAATAGATACAGACTGGATCTAATCAGCTAATGGTGATCAGTAGTCCGTGGTAGACCGACAGATCTCAGTAATGGAGATTGATTTTTGTTCTTCTTCTGCTTCTTCTGCTTCTTCTTCTTCTCCTCTCTCTCTCTCTCTCTCTCTCTCTGCAAAAGAAAAGAAAAGAAAAAAAAAGACGTTTAATTAAGCTCAAAATTGAATGCAGCAGGTACTCTTTGAAGTTTGATAGACTTTGGCCAGCAGTATTGAACCGCCTTCTTTGTCTTGAGTTTTTATTTCCTTCTCACGTTTATCGCTAGTAGTAGTACTGGGGTAGTTACCAGAACGAGGACTGCCAGCGTGTCAGAGTACACTGTACCACAAACAAACTTCAAACTATGCTCAAAGGGCGATAAACAAGCCAAATTTCATTCCCCCAAATTGTCGGCTTAAGGTCCTTCCTTCGGGGGACAAACGAAACACGTGCACGTAAAACGAGAGCGCTACTTATTTTTTATATGCTGAAGTAAAAGACGGGATGTACTCCCCAGCTTCTTGTATTCCGGGGCACTTCCCGCGTTAACGCTGGATGTACGCCCTCCAGTGTAAACCAAATAAAGCCTAACGATTTGTTTCATTAGTCGAGTGTTTTTAGCATGGGAGTAAATCTTGCTTGTGAGGGTGGAGTGTGTGTGTGTATGTGTGATTTAGACTGAAGGGAGTACATCCAGCGTTAACGCGGGAAGTGCCCTGGGGTAAATGCAGCTTGGGAGTGCATCCCACTTGTTATACCGAGAACGTATAACCCTTTTTTCCGGAAACAATGGTTGCTATTGCACTCCCGCTGAATGAAAAGTGTTTTGTTTGAGCGCTGTAGCGGCGTACTGGTAATACGGACCTTCGGAATTCACAAATTTCCGCCCATTCCGCGCGCGAGATTTCAAGACTACTTCCCTCTTTGTCTCTACTAAACATTCAGAGATTTGGCGAGACTTGGGGTCTCGACGCGTGCGTTCTTGCAACACGTTTTGTAAATTTTCCGAAGACGCGTATTGCATCCGCGCGGAGACTGGTCATAGCTCGCCACACAAACGAGCACGATCGTCTTCTCGGTCACACGCACGAGCTGTTTTCCGCACAGTCTGGTCAACCGTGACTACTTTGTCTTACAGCATCGGAGAGCTTGGTTCTGTTCAGGCACGTTGGCTGTTTCCTTTCGTGTGACTGACAGATTCGGGAGTGGACGAAATGGTTTGTGTACATACTTGGTGGTATCGGGTTACACTTAGACATTACAGCTTAGGCGGATGGCATTCCAGATACCCAGCTGTTTGAAATCGGGTCTTTCATTCGTGCGTGTCATTCATTTCTCCAGCTTCAGGGACAAGCGGTTGAGTTCATTCGGTTACAAAGCCACAGTGGGTGGGACTGGAGAGGGGGTATCATACTGCTGTTCTCGTAAATGCATTGATTGTCTTTGGATTTTGATAGATTGATGGTGTTTCTTGCTGCCTTGTGTTCGCCGGAAGTCAACTACAAGTTCAGACAGAGACACTGGACAGTACACACACACACACACACACACACACACACACACACACACACACACACACACACACACACACACTCTCTCTCTCTCTCTCTCTCTCTCGCCTGGCTTGGAGCCGAATCTCGTCCTGGCTTTTTCCTCGTGCCCTAGTATTTGATATCACCTTCATGTGGTAGAAAAGGACGTTAAACACCCACCCACCCTCTTCTCTCTCTCTCTCTCTCTCTCTCTCTCTCTCTCTCTCTCACACACACATATCAGAGGAAGCCATGCGTGCAAGCGTTTTGATATCTCTCATTGAGACCTTCCGGCGTGGCTTTGACACTTATGATCTGGCCTTTCACGCACCTCACTGGCATTTGCTTGTATGCGCCTTGTTCAACCACAAAACATTCGCCATTGAACAGAGGGTGGGGTAAAAAAAAAGCTGACAGGTGTCAGTGTTGGAACTTGGAAGGGTCGAAACACGATGAAGAAAGTGGGGAGCAGCCAAGCCTGAACCCACACAAACTCGTGTCCTGCGATTATCCACGAACTTGGCACTGGGCCCATGGCTGATCGTCACAGTCCGTCCGTCCGTCCGTCTGTCTGTGTATACATGTGTGTCGACCACTGTTGGTTATGGCTTCAGGTCTGTCCCCTCTCGCTCCCGGAATCTTAAACCCCACCCACTCAGCACTCTTTCGCCCTTGCGTGAAGAAAATGCTAAAAATGTGTCATCTACTCCTGTACATACCACCTTTATGGTCGTTTCTGCCCAGTTGGTGAAGAACAAGCTGTTCTCATTCCAGTTTGGTCTCGAAGTGCAGTCATCGTTTTTTAAAAAAAAAGAAAAAGGTCACCTGATTCATTTGAATTGATAGGACAGTGCTTGTACGAAGACTTCTTTGTTATGAAAATTTCATGTTTTCAGGTGAAAGTATTACAACCAGTCCAACTAATGTATTACAACTAATGCAATTTTTATTCATTCTGAAGGATGCATTGCAAAGTTCTGTTGAAATGAATAGTCACTATGTGCGTTGAGCTTGGCATTTGCCAGAATGTTAGAAACACAAACCTGTTAAAAACAATTCAATTATCAATTATGAAAACTTAAACGTTTAACTAATATTAAGGCAAGAGATACATCACCGTCGGTCACAAGGCGTTATTGAGTTCAGGACATGTTGCATTTCAGCTTACTGGTGGTCAGAACCGCGGGACAAGAGAGTGTTGATAGCTGCGGTTAATGGTGTGAATGTTTATTACAGGCAGTACAGCCTCCAAAGACCGTAGATAATGAGAAAACATAAAAACGTGGGCCGTCCGTCCGCGACGGGGTCGGAGCGGGCTTGCCAAGTCGTCAGTCGAGTTCCTGTCTTACCAGATAGGGGGGTTGAGTGGAGGAGGCCTGCTCTGTCTGTGGTGGATACTAGTAGAAGGGGGAGTTGGCCTCGGCAAGGTGCATTAATTCCACTACCTCCAGCCTGCCTTGTCTTCGCTTCGCTTCTTATACCTGCCCGAGACACACCTGGCCTTTTACCCTGCCGGCAGGCCACTTTCAAGTCTTACCTGAGCTGGGATACGTTCGCGTTGCTGTTTCTGGTTTTCCCTCTGTGTCTTCCTGCACCTGGTGGGGGGAAAAAAGTGCAGTTGTGTGGAGCCGTGCGGTGCCGTGCTGATGTTTGGCTATGGATTTCGCGTGGTGAGTGTGGAGGGAAAGGTTACGGAGGCAGGGAGGAGGGTTGAGTGAGCGTGTGTAACATTTAGATTGTGCATTTCAATGGGGCAAGTCTCTTGTTTGTCCGGCTGGGTCAGAGCGTCGAGTGAATTTCTGTGCGTGTTACGTGCACCGGTAGTCTTGTCACAGCAAAACTTTTTGACAGGTGAATCACTGTACATATGTGTCCATGAAATGCCAGCTGCTTATCTGAATGACAAATCGTCCAACAGAATTTTTGTTCGTTGTTGTTGAAACGTTGTTGTGGTGATTTGTTGTGTTACTCTGCGCACTTAGCTGCCGTGTATTATGACTGGAATATCAGTCGCGTTACTGTTTCATTTTTGGATCACGTGAGCAAGTAAAAAAAGAAAAAGAAAAAAGTATGTTATAGACCGTCGCCTGTTTGTTGTCCGCCGTGTGTATGACGATTTTTAACATTGGCATTTTCTAGGAACTACAAACACCAGAAGCATCAAATGGAGCGCTCTTGTGTATAATGCTGTCACCTGAAGGTGATGCAAACAAAACTTGGGGGGGGGGGGGGGGATCGGAACACTTGGTTGTGAATTTACAAAATGAATTTTAGTGATAACTGTAGTGCATAGACAGCAGTGTTCATTATCAAAGTTCGTATCATTTTAATTAGTACCCCTTTCTGTCACTGTCAAGCTGTCCATCTGTCTGTCGGCTTTACATTTGCACACCAGGAGAAATTCCGGCCTAGTTTATAAATGCCACAGGGGGTCCCCCGTCATCGCTCAGCAGAGGACATGACTTGACAGAGGTGATCTTTCAGCCAGAATGAGAAACATTCAGTCAGTGTGAACCTGACGGTATTTGCCATACTGCCTATTACGGCCACACTCCCGACCCCCTTACTGTCAACCAGAGGGTGGTTTACCTTGATGAGTGTTGACGGACGCACTCACATGGTGCAAATAGCCCCCCCCCCCCCTCCAGAAGGCCATCCACTGTCAAAGCTCTGTTTATGTTCACTGGCGTTGTACGGAACTGCCAAAACAAGGCTTTTGTTATCGGGGTGGCAATCTCCTATACTCCCCTTGTTGTTGGTCACTAAAAATCTTGCCGCTAAGGTGGACTGCTTAGTAGGGTGTGTACGCGGGTGTCACCATTAGCTCCGTTTGTTTGGGGTCCTGCTATAGCGCACGTCACGGTGGAAGAGGTTCCAGCAAAGTGGATTTCGGTCTTGTAGAAACCTTCAGCAAGTTAGCAAGTCCCCGCTACTTCAGGAGGTCTACCCGAGTCAAAACAACAGCGCTATAGTGTCTCAGAGCCTACCTAAATATTTTCCTTGAGAACTTAGAGGGGCTGAGGGTTCCAGTGATTTCTTTTGCACGCGTACTAGAAATCCGTGCTGAGTTGTTTGCGGGTAGCGGTAGACAAAAGAGATGTAAGTAAATTGACGTTTCGGGTTACCGGACGCATGCAGAGGTCATTGGAACCCTAGTGGACCAGCAGCGCGTTAAAACAAGAATGCGGGCAGTGTGTAGTGAGGGTGAGAAAGGGTATATTACTATTACTGAGTATTAGTTCAGGAATGTCGCGGTCCGCATGTGTACGCAGTTACGATTTGTGGTCACCCTCACAGAGGTTGAGGAGGATGTGTCAGCTTGAAGAGAAGCTGATATCGATGGGAAGGTTACGGTCTTGACAGATTAGTTGTGCAGTTTTGTTTATTCCCCCCCCCCCCCCCCCCCCCCCACCACACACACACCTAAAAAAAAAACCAAAAAAAAAAAACTACGAGCTGATAGAGCGTTGGACTTTAAGTGCTCAGGACATGAGTTCGAATCCTTGCTAGGAGACAAAAACAAAAACAAACAAAAAAACTGTGCTTGCTTTTCCTCGTTGCGCCGTCTTTGGTAGCACCCTTATGTGGTGGTGGGGGGGGGGACAAACAAACAACAACAACAACAAAAACAACCGTTAAAGCCGCAGCCAGCCAGCCTCCTTTGTGATACGAGCCTTCTGAGTTTTGTAGACGTATTTCATTTAAATCCCCCCCCCCTCCCCCGGTCTTTTTTTTAAGGATAGGAAAGAGATTGATTTATCGTCATGTCAGTATTGCACTTTAACGAGACACCTACGACATCGCCTAAGCGCCCACGTGAAGTACACTCTAATCATTGTAAAAACTTTGACTGACCAGCGAGAACTAAACTGTCCGATTTCTTGGCCCCCCCAAGACTTTTCTCTTGAATTGGAAGAATCCGAAGATGCTTGCGCAAACTATTTGTTTGTTGACGCTGAGATGGCCCTCGTGTTTGGTCGTCCCAGATGAAGGACGCGGCCGTGATGCGCCACTGCCAGCTGCCCCAGTCCCTCGTCATCGCTGTTGTCCTCAAAGAGTTGGACAGGTCCCTGCTAACTATTTGTGATCACAGACACACACAACGCCTCTGTCTGTCGCCCTGCGTTTGAGCTCTTTTCGCCCTCTAAAATGTTCGTCGCATCGTCGGCACACGTTGGGTATATTATCAATACCGTTATGTGTGGGGTTGGCAAGCGCGAGAATTTGTTTCTGTTGTTTCAAGGATGCGCAGCATGTTAGTTGGGCGAAGGCATATCAGCGCCAGTTCTCATTCATTTCTTTTGGAGCGCCGCCTAGGCAGGATGAGACAGGCACCGTCTGTCTGTACATGTTCCCCTTATACGGTGCCCTGGCTTCTGAGAGAACTGTGGAAGACAGTTGATACCGAGTTAAGAGCTGAACCTTTTTGTGTTGGTGTGCAGTGGCATTTCACGGGGTTGATGTTTGGAATGAGCAGGTGAGCTTTGACGGCTGTTCGTATTTTTGCCTTTAAAAAAAGGCTAATTTAACTCTTTCTGTGGTTTCTGGTGCAACTGGCAGCAACACGCTAATGTTAAATTTTAGTTAATCCGGTATGTTTTCAGTGACGTTCAGAATGACAAATCTCGTCCGTTCATATGCCGCAGAAGGGAAATCGTACATCTGTCCATAAACTTTCTTGGTTAGTTAGTTAGATTCGAACTCACGACCCGAGCATGGGAAGCCCAACGGTCTACCAGCTCGGCTTTCCGGGCTCGCCGAACACACAAGAAGACAGCAAATTCAGCTCAACGTCTAAGGTGTTAAAATGCAGTTAGTGTTACGACCCCTTCAAGTATTCCGGTCAGGTGCGAGCTAGTGAGGACTGTCTCAACTTACACCTAGGCGACTGCCGTGTCGGGCCAAGTAATGAAACTTCTGTGTGTGACACTTACCACACAGTTGTCAGCGTTTTGCCAGAAGGACTCCAAAGTACAGGCGGTGTACTTCACGACCACAGTTGTTGAGTAGGTGTGTGGTTCGTTTACAGCAGTTACTTTGTTGAAGTGATGTCTTTGAGTTTTAATTTTCACTCTTTGTAAATGCCCAGTTTTGACATGTCTAGGCTCACAGATCGTTTCGAGCTGTTTTGGTGGTGTCTGTACCACTTACAGGCTGGAGGAAGTTTTGGCAGTTTTCAGCCAAATTTTCCTATCCTTTCAGCCAAAATATCTAAAATTCTGGGGGGGGGAAAAAAAAGGGGGGGGAGGGTTACACGCACAGTCATGTATCATGAGACATGCAATGCCATATGGGACAGTCTAACTTCATTTTTTGAAGACTTGTATGTCAATACCAAAGCTGTATTTTTTTTTCCTCTGGGTGCCAAAAGAGGCTACCAAATGCCCTTAGTTAAAAATGCTAAAAATGTGTTTTCTGAAGCACCGCCTCTGCTCCCTGCCTAGGTTTCAGTCTTCTTCCCCCCCCCCCCCCCCACCCCCCCCACCCTCAGCAGTTCCCCAGCTCGCACTTACTCTGTGCAGGCAAGGCTTAGCATCTAGGACAGCTTTGGGTCGTTGCAGTTCTCGTTCGCGCGACCATCAGACGTCCGTGAATTGCATTCAGAGCTTACTTGTCATTAGGGCAGACTTCCGAGCGGCACAGGCACACTCACAAGCGCAACTTTGCAAAAGAAAAGTCCGGAAAAGCCTAGTATTCTTACAAATGGCATCTATATTGGACGAAACAGACTCAGACTCATGAGTCATAGCTTACTGGTAGTTTAAGTGTCAGTTTACCGTGTACGATCGATCGAATTCTCGCACCCTGGCTGCGGTCCGTTTAAATTGCTTGTCCACATAAACTAGCCAGAGTGTGAATTTCCTTTGTACCCGCGATAACGTACCGGCGCCTTTTGTTGTTACGTATGCTGTTTGACGTTTGTCGACCCATACGGGCCGTGTTTACCCCAATGTTTTATCAGGAGGCGCTCACCCACTGTTTTTATCGCAAGGCATCAAACCAGCCGGGGTCGAGGACACCGGATTCTCGAAACGCATGCATACACGTATGCCTTGTGTTACACTCCGGCAACAGATAATTGCTTGGTGCTTATTGTCTTAGTGTGGGATTTAGTTGCGCGGATTAGAGTGGCACAGACACAGAAACGGTATGGACACAGAAGCAGTGTTGGCACGGAAGCAGTACAGACATAGAAGCAGTGTGGACACGGAAACAGTACGGACATAGACTTGAAACAGCACGGACACAGACTTGAAACAATACGGACACAGACTTGAAACAGTACGGACACAGAAGTAGTACGGACATAGAAGCAGTACGGACACAGCAGTAGTGCAGACATAGAAACATTACTAATGCAGGAACAGCACAACACAGAAACAGTAGGGACTCAAAACATTACGGACCCAGAAACAATAGAGACTCAAAAAACAGGATACAAAAACAGTACGGACACAGAAACAATAGGGACTCAAAAACAGGATACAAAAACAGTACGGACACAGAAACAATAGGGACTCAAAAACAGTACGGACACAGAAACAATAGGGACTCAAAAACAGTACGGATACAAAAACAGTATGGATACAAAAACGGTACGGACACAGTGTGAAACCTGCGGTGACAACTGAGGAGCGTAATGTTGGGGGGGGGGGGGGGGGGGGCTAGTCCGTTGACCCGCGAGGCCTAATTTTCACTTCATTCACGTTCAAACCAAGCTGACAGATTAGATAGGACGCCGTACTGAGTAACCCCCCTACTTGATACGAGCAAGGTATGCGATTTTGGAGGAGAGATCGACAGCAGGGTAGGAAACGGCCGGCATTTTCAGCATTGACGAACTCGTCTCTGCGTGTTCTGTAGTGGGGAAAATGCCATTCAGTGCTATTCAGAACTGAATCATCTCTCTCTGTCAGCAGTACAATTTTTGGCTCCCTTGTGTAACAATGGGAGTCTATGTTTTAACCCTCCGTCGTCTGTCTGTCTGTCTGTCTGTGTGTGTGTGTGTGTGTGTGTGTGTGTGTGTGTGTGTGTGTGTGTGTGTGTGTGTGCGTGTGTGTGTGTGTGTCCAGAAAACTTTAACGTTGTCATTTTCTCAGAATCTACAAACAGCAAGGACACCAAACTTGGCATGCTGATAGACAACCGCAAGACCTTTCAAAACATATCACTTTGAATGACCTTGACTCAAGGTCAAGGTCACTAAAGCTCTCTGTTTGAAAATTTTACATTGGCATTTTCTCGTAATCTACAAACACCAGAGGTTTTAGACTTTGTATGATGATAGACATCCATAAGAACTTTACAGATATACATGTGTTCAGTGGCCTTGTGTCAAGGTCAAGGCCGTACAAGCTATTTTTGTGAAACCTTAACATTGGCATTTTCTCAGAAACAACAAACAGCAGAGGTGCCAAACCTGGCGTGCTGATAGACAGTGATAAGACCTATGCACACATACCATCTTAAATGACCTTGACTCAAGGTCAAGGTCATTAAAACAGTCTGTTGGGAAATTTTACATTTGCATTTTCTCAGAATCTAGAAGGATCAGAAGCCTCAAACTATGTGTGATGATTGTCATTGGCAGCACCTTTACAGACGTACCTGTGTTCAGTGACTTTTAGTCAAGGTCAAGGCCATGCAAGCCTTTTTTTTGGAAACTTTAACCTTGGCATTTTGTCCATAACAACAAACAGTAGTGGCACCAAACGAGGCATGATGATAGACAGCAATGAGACCTACCTTTCTGAATGACCTTGACTGAAGGTCAAGGTCATTAAAGCTGTCTGTTATGAATTTTAACATTACTGTTTTCGGGGGAACTACAAATACTAGAGGCATCGAACTTGGCATAATAATAGACATTGATGAGATCTCATTTGAATGACCTTGACCAAAGGTCAAGGCCATACAAACTGTTTCGGGGAAAATTGTAATATTGCCAAGGACTCAGAGCGCCAGAGACACTTTACTTGGCATGATAATGGATAGTAATAAGAGCTTTACATACATACTCTTGTGAATGACCTTGACCTGTGTCACAAGGGAGCCGTGTAGGCTTCTGCCTTTCTAGTCTAGGGAGAGTTTTGGAAGAGTACGGCAGGATTTACAAATTCAGTCGATGGCAGTGTCGATCCCCAGCATGTTTTCGGCGAAAGATTTTCTGACGTGCGCACGGTCTCATTCTGTAGGCCAAGTGTGTGTGTGTGTGTGTGTGTGTGTGTGTGTGTGTGTGTGTGTTTCTTTTGTTGTTGTTTTTCGTCAGTTCACCTTTGCTGTTTCAGTTTAACGCGCTTCAGTGCACCGCGAAATTGGCTAGAATGCAGTCAGGTGTTTTGGCCGTCCGGGGGAGCCGGGGTGGCCGAATTGTAGAGCGTTGGACTCTCAATGCTCGGGTCGTGAGTTCGAATCTCGCCGGCTGGGGCCAAATATTTGTCCTGGCCCTTTTTCTCGTTGCCCCGTCTTTGATATCACTCTTGTGTGGTGGAAAAGGACGTTTAAACTCCCAAACACCCACCCAGGTCGGAGATTTCTGTCGGTCGTTAATTAAACTGTCTCCATATAATTACGGTAAAAGTGGACGCGAGAGTATTACACTGGCACATTGATCGCGACCCTACATGGTCCAACCCTTGTCGTGGGGTAGTGGCTTGTGTACCTCAATGACCCAGAGAGCTACGCCAGCGGGAGCACGTGCTCCTGGCAGGGTCACCCAAGCTGGACAGGTCGAAGGGTAGAGGTCAGACGAATGTGGACCACCTCTCCAAGAGGCTAAACGGGTTTGCGTAGGGTTAACAGCCCTACCTGTAAAAAACATAACGTTACAGAAGCATCGACAGCAACAAACCAAAACATTCACCTGGGCAAGGAAGGGTCTCCATCCCGGAGACCTATGACGCATTGCAGTGAAAGCCGAAAGGAAGCTGCAAGGCCGACCCCCCTTCTAACACCCAGGACAACGACGAGAGTAGCCACATGGAACATCAGGACTATGTATGAAGTAGGAAGGACCACACAAGTAGCAAGAGAGATGAAGAACTACAAGATAGGAGTACTGGGACTGAGTGAGACAAGGTGGCTACAGACAGGACAGCTGAGATTTTCATCGGGAGAGCAATTGCTGTACTCGGGACACACAGAGGATGGAGCCCCCCACACTGAGGGCGTGGCCCTGATGCTGGCACCGGAGGCACAGCGGGCACTCATCGGCTGGGAACCTGTCAACTCCCGCATCATCACAGCCAAATTCATCACCAAGAAGAAAGACATCAAGCTAAACATCATCCAGTGCTACGCTCCCACCAATGATGCGGAAGAGGAGAAAAAAGATGACTTCTACCAACAACTGCAGACAGTGATAGATAGAGGAGGAGCCAAGGACATGACCATACTTATGGGAGACTTCAACGCCAAGATTGGATCAGACAACACAGGCTATGAGAACACCATGGGAACACACGGACTGGGACAGATGAACGAAAATGGCGAGCGCTTTGCAGACTTTTGTGCCCTGAACCAGCTAGTGATAGGAGGCAGCATCTTCCCACACAAGCGCATCCACAAGGCCACATGGAGATCGCCGGACCATGTCACGGAGAACCAGATTGATCACATCTGCATCAGCCGGAAGTTCAGGAGATCGTGGCGAGATGTGCGCGTGATGAGGGGTGCCGATGTATCATCAGACCACCACCTTCTTGCAACAACACTGAGACTTCGGCTTAAGAAACACACCAACGCCAACAACACACGGACCAGGTACAACGTTGGCCTACTCAGGAACACAGAGACACAAGCAGCATTCCGGATCAGCCTTTCCAACAGGTTCCAGCCACTGCAAAACCTGATAGAAGACAGTGGAATGGATATCGAGACACAGTGGGAACACAGCAAGAAACTCTGGCACGACACATGCGAAGAGGTCCTTGGCAAGAGAAAGACCCAACACAAGGAATGGATCTCTGCTGATACCATCCAGAAGCTGGAAGTTAGGAAAAAGAAGAAAACTGCACTGAACACGAGCCGAAACAAGAAGAGCTAAGGCAAAGGCACAGGAAGAATACACAGCAGCTGACAGAGAAGTGAAGAGGAGCACCAGAAAGGACAAGAGGGACTACATCGACGACCTGGCCAATCAAGCAGAGGAAGCAGCTGGACAAGGGAACCTAAAAGACCTGTACCAGGTGACCAAGAAGCTCGCGGGCAAATTTCAGCAGACAGACAAACCAGTGAAGGACAAGAACGGGCACCCACTGACAACAACTGAGGAACAGCTGAAGCGATGGGCAGAACACTTCAGGGAGCTGTTAAATCGCCCCATCCCTGAAACACCACCAGACATCCCGCCAGCTGAGACAGAACTACCCATCAACTGCGACAAGCCCTCTAAGGCGGAGATCAGGAAAGCCATCATGACACTGAGAAATGGGAAAGCTGCAGGGCCGGACGAGATACCAGCAGAAGCCATCAAAGCAGACACAGAGACAGCCGTCAACATGCTGCACAGCCTATTCAGCAAGATCTGGGAGAAGGAAGAGGTGCCAGCCCAGTGGAAAGAAGGGATCGTCATCAAGCTGCCAAAGAAAGGGGACCTCAGGGACTGCAGCAACTACCGAGGGATCATGCTCCTGTCAGTGCCAGGCAAGGTTCTCAACAGAATTCTACTGGAGAGGATGAGGGAGGCAGTCGACCCTATGCTCCGAGACCAGCAGGCGGGCTTTCGCAGGAACAGGTCCTGCGCTGACCAGATCGCCAGCCTACGCATCATCGTTGAGCAGTCACTGGAGTGGAACTCCCCCCTCTACATCAACTTCATAGACTATGAGAAGGCCTTCGACAGTGTAGACAGAGAGGCGCTGTGGAAGCTGCTAAGGCACTATGGAGTTCCCGGGAAGATCATCTCCCTGATCCAGTGCACCTACAAAGACATGAGCTGCAGGATTGCCCATGCCGGCCAGTTGTCAGAAAACTTCGAGGTGAAGACCGGAGTCCGCCAGGGATGCCTGTTGTCCCCGTTCCTCTTCCTCCTGGTCATCGACTGGATCATGAAGACCACCACAACAGGCAGGAAAAACGGGATACAGTGGACACTCTGGACGCAGCTGGATGACCTCGACTTTGCGGACGACCTGGCGCTCCTGTCTCACAGCCACAGCCAGATGCAGGACAAGACTACATGCCTGGAAGCCACATCAGCTGGAACAGGGCTCAAGATCAACAGGAGGAAAACCGAGCTGATGAAGATCAACACCACTGCCAACACACCAGTCACAGTCGGTGGAGAGTCCATCAGGGAGGTAGAGTCCTTTGTCTACCTGGGGAGTGTGGTTGATGGACAGGGAGGCACAGACCGAGACGTCACAGCCAGAATCGGCAAGGCAAGAGCAGCAATGGTCATGCTGAAGAACATCTGGGCATCCAAAGTTGTCAGCATAAGAACCAAACTTCGCATCTTCAACTCCAACGTGAAGTCAGTTCTGCTCTACGGATGCGAAACATGGAGGACAACGAAGACGATGCAGCAGAAGATCCAGACATTTCTCAACACCTGTCTGAGGCGCATCTTCAACATCCGATGGCCAGAGAAGATCCGGAACGAAGAGCTGTGGGAGCGAGCAGGGCAGGAACCAGCGGCCAAACAGATCCTGCGGAGGAAGTGGGGCTGGATTGGACACACCCTCAGGAAGCCAGCATCCAGCACCACACGCCAAGCCCTGACATGGAACCCACAGGGGAAAAGGAAGAGAGGCCGGCCTCGCAACAGCTGGAGGCGGGACACTGAGGCAGAGTTATATAAGCAGGGGACCAACTGGACTGGAGTGGCAAGAATAGCCCAGAACAGAGTGCGATGGCGAAGGGTTGTCGATGGCCTATGCTCCACGTGGAGCCAGGGGCCTAAGTAAGTAAGTAATTGATCGCGACCTAAGTTTGCGAGCCCACTTGCATAAAGCACTTACGCCGCGCCGTATAATGAGGATGGCCGACCGACCGGTGTTTCCGGGTCACGATGCACAAGTGGTATTGGTTACCGCCAGCAGAGCATGAATCGCATCTCGTGGTTCCCGACCATACGGCCGGTCTGGCCAGGTGCCAGATGTTGTGTCTCGCTTGCGTGGAGGAGTAGTGCTCAGGGTAGGGCATTGCATTGTTGTGCATTGTGTGTAGCAGTAATTGTCTCTGGCAACCAGAACCGTCGGTCGGAAGTTACGCTTTTAGCGGCAGATGTTTGAGTTGCAACTCGCTGTAACGTTGGTAACATCTTGGTGGTCGGTTTGCTGAGGCGGTGTGACACACGCGTTTGCCGTGGTGATCTGCTGTAAAATTCGGTTCCCGGGCAAAAGACTCTTGGGAAACTATGCTGAGTTCAGTACTGAAACGCGCACGAGTCGGAGTGTGTGTGAGTATGCGTGCGTGAAACTAAGGACGATAGTTGTAGCCCGTTTTAGTCTACACTGAATTTGTGAAACTGCTTGAATTGCAAATGTTCACATGTATGTATGTGTCACTCAGTCAGCGGTAATGGTATAGAGGGTTCATTGTCGGTGACGTGTGAACTACGCCCACACGTGGCTTGGAGTATCGCGTCCATGTTTAATTTTCACACGAGAAAAAGCATTGGTAGTGCATGCAGTTGCAGCGTTGGGACGCAAGAGGTATCCGAAAAACAAGGTGCTTGTGTTCGGCAGAGAGGATGTTGGAACATTAAATGTTGTTTATGGCTGGTTGTTCCGTTTGGTTAAATTTCATGAGGCAACAGGTGGATGTTGAGCTAACCACTACTGTGTGTAATATATCTACCGATTCGCACGAAGCTGTCTGGTTCTAACCGCCTATTGACATGACCCAGCTCAGCAGCTTTCATTATCAGGTCCAGTGAGTGAGTGACCCCCATCAGGACCTCAGTTGTGACAGTTTTATGGGCGAATCCCCTCTGTGATTGCTTGAAGTATACTGACTCTCTCTTTCTCTCTCTCTCTCTCTCTCTCTCTCTCTCACACACACACACACACACACACACACACACACACACACTGGCGCGCGCGCGCGCACGCACACACACACATGTCCACCCATCCCTCACCCACTGACGATATGGATAATCCCTTGCGCCCCTCCTCAGGCTCCACACACACACACACACACACACACACACACACACACACACACACACACACACACACACAAGCGCGTAACCCCGGCTGCCGATGGGGGGGGGGGGGCAATCACAATATACTTCCCAGGCTGTCTGGGCTGTTTTACTGTCTGGGATGTCACTGAGGTGACTGTGTACATGGAGTGAATTACATCATGAAGATGCTACTGTTCCGTAGGGTATCATTGGGGGTGGGGGGGTGGGGGGAGTCATCTGGGCCTCGGGTTTCGCCTCTTGAGACGGTTTGGTTACACAGTCACCGTCGAACACCCTGAAGTTCACGCAAGCCTGAACAGGAAGGGTTTGGAAAGGTTATCTCGCTGTTCGATATGCCACAGGGCACAGTTTCACTTTCACTGTCACCAGACGGTCTGGCTACAGCCGTGATTCGGTTGAAGATGCGTCGTCAGTATTGCCAGCAGGGGTGATTTTAATATCGGGGGGTCTACACTGCCTACATTATCGCTGATGAGAGTGGAACAGACCCTATAAAGTGGCCTTCAGTGTTCATGTGCCCTCTGGGAGGAGGCATCGGTGGGGGGGGGGGGGGGAGTAAAGGGTCGTGATGTCAAACCAACGTTTTAAACACTTTATTTGTGAGACCTTTGCGAGTGTTCGTCCGTCCGTTTGTACTTTTACAAGCGCGGTTTACTGACGTATCTTTGAAGCTGTGATGTGGGGGAAAAACTGGTTCTCTTGTCGACAGATCTGTTGAAAAGACGTGTCAGCGTCTGCATGTCCAACCTGTTGTAACTAAGACGCTGCGTGTTGACATTCGCTGATTCATCAGCCGCAGTATCAACAACGGCTTCACCACTTGACAAAGTCAGCGAATCTATTGAGCGTGTATGACTCACTGCCTGGTTTGTATACGTACAATGAAAATCAGAGCAAGTGGGTGGGGGGGGGGGTGTAGATGATGCAGAACATAGCCAGTATTGTATTTTTACCCCCACATTACGACCATGATCCCCGCCGTGTAATGTTGATAATCACGCAAACATCAGTAGCGAGTCGGCGTGAACCTATTGCCCGCTCGCATTCCTTTGCTGTATTCAGTTGTCCTCATTCATCACTACTCGGCCCCACCGTATAAACTCACCGATAGATCAATACAGCAACGCGTGAATCTAAAAATAGCGCGCTGCGTCATAGCCTGTTGATGTCACCGGCGCTTGCGAAGTGGGGCTCCCCGTGGAATGGGGACGTAGAGGAAAAAAAGGTGGATCGGGCGTTGGAATTTAGACTGCGTTGACATTTTCATCCCCGGTGACAATCAAAACAGGTCACAGACAAAAACAGTTTCTATGTTGTGTGATGTAACAAATCCTTGGTGTCAATTGTGATGTGTGTTCACTAGTACACTATTGTAGCCAGTTTGATGTTAATCTCACAAGATGACCAAATGTCAGAGCTGTTAAACCTTCACCAAAATCATGATTTCCAGCTTTTGAGGGTCATGTATGTGATACCAAGGCATGCACAATCTAGTACAAGCTGGTGAACTTTGAAAAATGTTATCTAGTTGAAGGATAATGTGATCAGTCCAAAAGGTTTTGCTGCATAAGTTACAGCGTTTTGTCAGTTATATTTCACTTTTATTGTGGTCAACAAATACATGCAGAACAACAAAAATACAGATGGCCGACTCCTGACGTGGCTTCTGTTGCGTCTCCGCGTGTCTCGGCTTTTTGTTTGCGTGTCCGCATTGGTGTTGATCGATTTTCTTGCCGCGAGCCGAGTCGGGACTACGAGTCCTTGTCCGTAGACCAGCCCACCTTTACCGGCTTTATTTATTGCCGCGAGACTAGAGGTAACGCAGGTTTGACAACTGTATGCACAAAGCCGTGTTCCGACCACTCCTGTGCTGCAGCGGCTGTGGTCGCCCATGCGTGCGTGAGTGAGTGTGCACGCCTTGTCCACGTCACGCAGAAGGGTTCCCTTGTCGCTACACACAGACAGGATGCACCGTGGTACCTGTTTGCAAGAAAAGCTGTGAGGAATTTGACGAGCTCCGGCGAGCAGACCAGCGACTTGAAGGCGCTGCGCGTGTTGAGCACACGCGGCCCTCGTTCACCGTTCGTCCCATTATCAGTGGTTTGCATCTTTTATCAGTAACGCCTGAGGAATCTGGTGTCGCGCGATACACGTACAACAGCGTCTTGGTCTGGGTGTTTCTTTCTAGCCGGGCCTTACCTCAAACCGCAAGTCTCTTTTTGGGGGGGACCGTCCTCTGATGAAGGGGGCCGAGAGACTGATGGGTGTGTTCCGAGTGTGAAGTCCCCCATTTCGCCACGACCTGTCACAACTACTGACCTCGTCCAGCGGCAGACGACATCCGGAGTGGACAAACCCCGAGAGAAGGAGAGGCATTTTATTCTCGCCCTGTGCCGACTCACTGCCGGCGGATTACACGGAAATTGTCAGCTGATTTCCCTCGGGTTTCGCAGTTCATGCGTCACTTGGGACCGGCTCGGCGCTTGCTCTGCTGTCGTGTCGTATCGTGTAGTATGCTCCGTGGCTTGCAGGTTTAGGTCTACACGCTTGCCGAGCTTTAGTGATTCACTGTACCGGAGACTGAAGTTATTGTCGTGTGTACGTAAAGCCGAGAGGGCGCCGGGCACAACTGGGGGAGAGAGAGAGAGAGTGTGTGTAGAACTGGCACCAAGCACCGGCAGGCAAGAGTAGAGAGAGTTGTGTCTGGACAGACGATAGCTTATCGATATCGAACAAGCCCGCTGACAGAGCAGAATCGGACAGACCGCTGGAGCTTAGCCTATCCGATTGCGTGTGGTTTGGTCTGGTCCGGTCCAGTGTGGCTGTGGTCTATCGCTTATATCAAACCAACGAGAGTCATTGGTCAGCGTGACTATCGCTCTGTTTACCGGTAGAGCTCCCCCAACTCCCAAGCCTGAGCGAGCCATTCAGGTGAAAATTCAACAGGACAGGTGCGGGCCCGTTAGAGGATTAGCCAGCCGGTCGGGGCGGTCAGCAAAAACAGGACCTTTCAGCTGCGCGAGTCCCCATGTGCTGGTTGTGCGCTGACCGAGCTGTTCGTACGGTTAAGTCCTGACCTTTCCTGCTTGCAGAACAGCTTGGCTGGAACCCAGGCTTTGGTGCCCTCTCACAGAGAGAGGCCTCTTGGAGCTGCCAACAATTAAGACCCACAGGAGAGTGTCCGAGAGATTCTGTGTTGGTGTTAGGGGCCAACCAAAGGACAGAAACCGCCGTGGGGGAAGTTTGGTGCGTCCCACGCTTAGGGGAGTTTTCACTTGTCGGACCACATTGTGTTAGTGACTTGAACAGGAAGAGAGGTCGAAACAGTGACTGTATTGGCTGAACGCTTGCTTGTAGTGTTTGGACTGGGAGTCGCTGAAAGTTTCAGGCACCTGTGGTGTTACGCTGGAAATGGTGAAAAACATGGGTAAGTGTGTGAATGTGGATGAATATGGCACCTAGCATGGAACCGAGTATATATAGATCTGTACAAATCTCTCTCTCTCTCTCGCAATGTCAGTGTGTAACAGCAACTAATTTTTCCATTACAAAAATGCAGTGCGATTACCTCGGACAGAAAGACTGACAGGCTGGCTTCTGTTGTCAAATTTTAAAGAAGTACAGCTGTATGTTGTTATTATTAAACTGTTTGTTCATGATGTGATCTTGTCACCGTGACAAGATAGACACTACTGTGCATGTTGGCCTGCAGTCCATGCACAGGTAACATGAGAACGTTAGAGATTTTCTGTGCCGTCTTCGTCAGGGCATTTATATGATAATCAATTATTCATGTTCTGTTTCCTAATCTATTCCCTGAAAGAATATCTTCTCTGTGAAAGAGCAGAGTAATGCATACAGTGTACTGTGTACTAAATACACACCATCAGCCAGACCATAATGGGTTAATGTCAGAGATTAAGACAGGGGCGTAGGAACCACGGGGGCCCTGGGGGCCCAGGCCCCCGTTCGATTTTTGGAAGAGGGGCCCGAGTATCTTTGGGCCCCCCTTTCTTTTGATAAGAGGAGAGGGTGGGGCCCCCCCTGCTCTGCTGTCGCAGGACACAATCCTTGGCAGTCAACACACACACACACACACACACACACACACACATCTCCCCTCCCCCCATCCCCACTCTTCTTCACCCCGGCCGTATGGCTCACCCGACTTAGTGGGCCCCCCTTCCTCTCAGCATCTTCCTACGCGCCTGTAAGACATCTGAAACGGGGATATGGCGGGCAGAGTGAAATCTGAGTATTGTGTTCTGTTGTGTTGTATCGATCAGACAATGCAGTGCAGTGAGTCAGCCAGCTGTAAGTTGCTGTGTAAACAGCTTGCCAGCATCGACACATTCCTCCCTCAGGCTACAGATGGGAGGACACTTACTCTTCGCTACATGAGTCCTCAGCTCTGGTTTTTGGTGTAAAAAGTTACAAAATATGACATGCGATCCATTGAACAGAAGTGAGAATACATGTATGGCAATACAGGCAACTTCCATAAAACCACTACATCATGGCGGTTTCATGGGAGTTGTCTGTATTGCTTGGTGGCTAAAACTTCATCTTTGCATTCAGTCCCTTGTCATATAATATATCCTTGCTCTACATGTCTTCCCTTCACACTCCAAGCGAAAGATTTGTAGCACGTTTTGTCTGTGTGTTGCAGTATACATCTTTGCATTTAAAAAAAAAAAATTTACTCCTGGTGTTTCATCCAGTTGACATATATCTCATTCCCTTACGTTCTGCCTGTTTATCTGCTTGCAAATAAGTGATTGATATGATCCAATCTACATCCTGATGGGGACTGATAAAGTGTTGGTTTTGTTTTACATTGTTAGTGTCATTTGATGTGTCAGTCTCACATGATACTAGATTACTAGTGCATGTTATAATTATTTGTTAGTAGGTAGGTGTATTTGTGATAACAACTGATTGGAAATAGGAGAAATTAGTCAATAGCTGCGGTGTGTTGGTTGTTTGGATACATGTCCTGTCGTCTTCAAGATTTCGCTCTTCGTGGGTGGATGTTCTCTCTTCTCCTAGAGTTCACACTACGTTTTTGTTATGCACATCTAATTTCTCTGAGTCACTCTTACCGAGGATTTCACCGATAATTCAAGGAGTCCCGGGTGAATTCTATCGCTATCACTCCCTCACACACACTTCGCGACCATCCCCGGAACGTACCTTCCAGCGCGGTGAATGTTATCATTGAAACGTCCTCACAATGTCCTACATGCCTCCCACTACCTACCACGTCTGCACCTCCGTGAAAGGGTAAATGTACCAAATCTAGGGCGAGTTTTCACGTCACGGTTGAAGCCTGAGGCAGTACAGAAGCCTGTCTTCATTCATACGGCTCCCCACCTTTTTTTTGTGGCCGCCAAGGAGCTCTATTTCGGGCAGGGATAATCTGTTCTTTGCGTCTCGTTACATGTGCGGGCACCCGCCTACCCCTTTGTGAATGAGCATTATTGGGACGTGCGTGTGTGTTTGTGTACACGGATGGATTCCGCTGCCGTTTTGTTGGAAGTTAGCGGTATGAAAAGGCTGTCATAAAAATTGTACAAGCAAGTAATTGAGGGCCATCCAGGGTTTATTTACACAATTCTGCCGCTATATCCAAGAAGTAGAAGCTGTTTAATTCACTTAGGAGGATTCTTAGAGGGTTCACAAAATTTTGTGAGTGAAATTTGGGGAGTAATCACACATGAAACCATTCAATTCACTATGGGTATGGTGGATAATGTATTGTAATTCAGATGGTGTGTTTTTGTCATGCCTGAATGTGTGAGAATGCAGCATTCTACAGGCGATGTCTAGGATAAGGTACTTGGCCTGTTGGTGGTAAACAGAGAGGTAGGAACATTTTGATGATGGGTGATCCGTCAGGCATATATTACCGTGGGACATCCTTACAACGGCTTGTCTTGGGTCTTTCAAGCTGTGGTGAGCCGTTCTGAATGAGATGGATTAGGTCGCTTCACACAGCGTTGGTAGGCCTATGGCGCACCAGACATTTCGTCAGGTGACTGATGCTAGTGATAGAGTGGTAAGGCGTCTGGGTATGCCATCAACAGGTCAGTGTTTATCCTCAAACGCCGTACTGCGTTTGCTGTATCGTGTTTTCTTGCTCGTGCATACGGTTTTGGTTGAGCTCTGTTGCATTCAAGACTTGACAGCATTTTCTGTTGTGTTCCATCTTGTGCATGCAAGCCCCAATTGTTGAAGTATTGAGTAGTCTGCAGTAGAACACACAATTACTCGACAACAAGCTGATGTGGCATGGCCAGGTTTATTTGGTTTTTTGTTGTGGGTTTTTTTTTTTGGGGGGGGGGGGGATTTTTTTGTCTTTCTGCTGATTGTCAGATTGAAATGACAGTTATATGGCATTCCTGATAAGCTTATCACACACTTCTAATGTTTCAAGCACACTTGAAAAAGTCGTTTCAAGCTCACAAGGGGAAATGTGCAGGTCGCCCTTATGAACAGATGCATGTTGCATGTTTTGAGCACACTTGAAAAGTCGTTTCAACCAGTTAAAGCTCAAAAGTGGACACGTGGACGGTTGCCCTTGTGAACTTGTGCATTGCGGAGTCTGCAGTCTAAGCTGGCTATGGCACTACTGGGCTTTACAAGGGTTATTGGAAGATGATTCAAACATTGTTTGCACCGGCGGGGGACACCGCAGAAAAGATTTCTCGCCTGCAGAAAGGTAACTCTATCCAGCCCCCCCCCCCCCCCCCCAATCCAGGCAGCTGTGTGCCGATAGTTTTTGGGTACATGTACCAGAACTGAGCATTTGTGTTGAGTACTCATCCTAACTTTATGTGCTGGAAGATTTTGCAGCAACTGTTACATTGGCAGCCGGCTGCTCACACAGTTTTCATCGTGTTGTCTTTTTTTGTCTTTTTTTGAGGTTTTGTTGTGAAGATGTACATGTATAGTACTTTGAGTTTTGTTCGAGTGAACGTTTTCAGGCATACATTATACAGTGAGGAGTAGCCTGCTGCCGGGAATGTGATGTCACATAACACATTGGAAATGGATTTTATAGGGGCAATGGTGTATGCGTTGAGTTTTGTTTAGTACAGACAATCTTGTGGGTTTTTTTTTCCCTCTTTATAGGTTATTTTGCTGATTGTCCTGCTGGTTGAAATCGTCAGAAATATTAACCCACTGTAACTAGATTTAGAAGAAGGAAAACACGCGTCGTCTAATTGTGGCTGATAAACAGATTTGATTTTGCGAACCGCCAACGTCAGCGTTGATACACGCGTGTACACAGTCACACACACACACACACACACACACACACACACACACACACACACACACACACACACAGAGCTATGGCACTCGTCACGTTTGAAGCGTCGCCGTGTTGATTACAGTTGCACGGACGTTTCGTCCGCGATAAACCTAAGGTCAGCATCCGGACCCGTAGGCCGTCGGCAAATGTTAAAAGGGTTTTCCTTTTTTTTTTTTTTTAAACACTGCATGTCACTGTCAGTTTCACTGCGTCACCAGTTACCTGGTTACACTTTGGGGCAGGGTTGTGTCCTCGAAAAATGTTACTGCACCTACCAACGTTGAGACCCCGTGCCTTCCGGGGAGCCGGGGTGGTCGAATGGTAGAGCGTTGGACTTCTAATGCTCGGGTCGTGAGTTCGATCCCGTCTGGGGCCAAATATTTGTGCTAGCTTTTTCATCGTTGCCCCGTCTTTGACATCACCCTGTGTGGTGGAAAAGGACGTTAAACCCCCAATTCCCCCCATGCCTTCCCTCCCCGCCAGAACCCTTTTCCTAACCCTGTCGGATGGAGACGTGTTTTGACTGTGTACTGAACACACACAAACACCTTTCCACTCACTCTCTCTCTACACACACACACACACACACACACACACCACACACACACACAGAGTTAAACATAATACTGTTGCCACGTTGTTTGAGTGGGCTGTCGAAGGTGTGGTAGAGTTTTGTGTCTTCCTGTTTGACTTCCCCTTTTTACCATTGCGTGTTTCCACTTCGCCTTCAAGTGGATTATGAAGGCGCGCTTATTTTCAGGCCACTCCCCCCCCCCTGACTGTGCACTAAAAACGGGTTCTTTTTTTCTCACCCGTGTCTTCAGAAGTTGCTAACGTAACACTGTTACGTGGTTTTCGGCCGACAGAGACATCTCACAAGTCAGACTCAGAGAGGGGAAATGTGTCGACTTCGCCTTGGAGTAATGCAGCTTTTTGACGGCTGGGTCGTTCTGTGTAGCTTTGGGAGACGATTTGGGTCGTGAGGGAAAGCTGAGCGTGAAGCACGTGCGTTACTGTCTGTCGAGGAAGCAAGAAGAGGAAGTCAGATTCGAGATGACGTAGTTGACGTGCGTTTGCGCCTGTGTGTGTGTTGTGTTTGTCACAGTTTGGCAGTCTGTTACACGCGCAGTCCCACGCTTTCACAGACTGACCAGTTGCTTTACTGTGCGAGTCGGTGTCGTAGTTTGCTGAACCCTGGACGTCGGAGTGTCCACAGTGATGTTCGTCCTGATCCAGTGAGGCATTTGCTCAGAACAGGCAGGTCTGACAATGTTTTGGGTGGTTTAAATACCCACGTTCTTGAGAACGCAAGTTGTGTTTCAGGCTTTGCTTCTCTAACGATTATCGACGATTGCGTGCTTTACATTTATGGTTCACTTACATGCAGTCACCGTTTAGACATTGTTACTCTGTCTTGAATTGTGAACTTGTTACTTCTGCACAGTAAACTCTGGGATTTCCGAGAAATTGATTCATGGGATAACGGCGCGTGCACACACAGACAGACAGACAGACAGACACACACACACACACACAGAATGAGAGAAAGATGGGGGGGGGGGGGCGTTTCCGCTGCATGTTCCGTTGCCTAAGAGCAGCGGGTAAAGTTTGGTTTATCTTGCACCCCCAGCGGGGGTAAAACATCTTTCATCACACACTGTGTTGTTGGGCATGTCTGCATCTGAAGTTATTTTCGACTACCCTCTGCTCTCCGGTTTCCTATTCTGGGTCCGAGGAGGTGTTCTGTAACTTACATCATTTCGCCGTTGCCAGGAGAGATTAGACGGGAGAAAATGCGAGGGATGAAAATGTAGGTGGTGATTTACAGATTAGAATTACCGTGGTTTGAGATTTAGGCTGAGGTGCTTGTGTTTTCCCTTCGTTTCGCTGGCCGACAAACCCAGAGACATAATCTGCGTACAACTGAAACAGACCGTACAGCTAGCTTTCAATGTGTTTTTGCTGAACTTGCAAGCTTGTGGGTTGTACACCGACAGTGTATGTCCTCTCTCTCTCTCACACACACACACACACACTTCCTTCCTTCCTTCCTTCCTCAAGAAAATATCTTTACCAAGTTTACTGAACCCAACTCCTAGCAGAACAACAGCATGTACTACAAGCGAAACTGCCACACATCCTGATTCTCTGGTTTTGACACATCCATCCCGACGTGTGCCACGTGCCGAGGGTAACGAGCTATTTCCGCCATCCACTATTCGCATACAATAGGCTTGTATCTCGCTCGCTCTCTCTCTCGCTCCTCTTGTGTACATTCCCACTTTTTCTTCCTTCCTTGCTGGTGGAAGATGTTCCTTGATAACGCTTCGGTGTTGAAAAGCGATCAGTGAGTTTTTTCTTCCTCTTTTTTATATTCTGTCTAAATTCGGCTCTGTATCTGTGAAGGCGATTCTGCCTGCTTGCGTCTGAGAGTTGGCAAACGCAAGACAAGGCGGCTAGGGTCCAGGACTGTGATTGAAGTGATTCTTCTTACCGTGTGCACATGTAGTGCTTTAAGCAGGATGTGTGTGGTCTAGTGGTGGTAGTAGTAGTTTCGTAACGTTGTTAGCAGATGTTGGAGAACTAAAAAAAAAACAATTGGTGGGTGTTGTGTTGGACAACTTTATCGATTTCTGATTACTTGCTTGAAGTTGGGAAAGGTAGGACGTTGGCTGGTTCGGCCAAAACCGTGTGCTTTCATCTATCAGATCTTTGGCAGAGTTGTGATGTCTTGGCTTTGCCGTTGTTTTTGTGCACGAGAATAATGAATTGGAACACAAGCAAGGCAAGGCCTCTTAGTGGAAAACAGTTGAGTGTTTAATGCGGCCATTGACTGCAGGCGCACTGAGTGAGTTCAGACTGGTCAGAAGTCTCGGCGATTCCGGCGATATGATAAATTAGCAAGTACCGATTTGTAGCCAGTGCACACAGCAGTGTCCAGACGAGTTGAGCAAAGTTCAAACAATGTCATGCCGACACCCATTGTGTCTCCAACTCCTCTTTGTGTGTTTTTGAGGGCACCCCGACCCCCAGCCCCTCCTGCAGGCACTGTGGAAAAATAGGATAAAATTCATCCCCCCTTCATTCAAATGTGAGCGCTCTCTCCCTCCTCCCACCCCCTGTAGTGTAATTACGTTTCATTGTTTTCTCGTCAGGAAGAAGTGTTGTGAAGGCTGACATGTTGGGATGGTGCACGTGCATTGTTTGCTGAAACTGATACCCCTTGTAGTGCGTGGTTTGTCGCACTGGTGGCTAGGAGCTGAGCATCACAGTCTGGCTTTCAGGGCTTGAACATAGGCTGTTGGTGGACGGTGCGTTTCATTGTTGGATCACGACGGTGCAACATCCTGTCACATCCTTTTGTTTATGAACTGCTGTTCTATTGCAAAACGGCTTTAGTGTTGGTTGGTTGATTTGATGTCAGTGTACGTATAGCGTGTAATGGTGTTATTGAAGCAGAGGCAGCACAAAGTGTTGGGACTCGTGCACAGAGTGTTGACAGACAGTCCATTGCTGTGCCAGCTCACTTATCCCACTTCCCTTACAGCTCACTATGAACGCCACGAATTAATGGTCTACCAGGAACAAATTTCTTGCACTTGAGAGCGAGTCGTAGTTTTAGGCACACATACTTGTGCTGTGTCCGATGAGAAGTGTTTTTGTGTGTTGACTATCCCCATGACTGACCTGAAGTATTTTTTTTGTGTGTTGACAGCGAGTGAGCCGTCCCTGTTGAGCGGGACCAGCCAGTCGGCAGGATCCACCTTGTCCAAGAAGGCCGTGCTCAACCAGTCCCTCATCAGCTCCACCGAGAGCCAGCTGCCATCAGACACCGCCGCCTCCACCACCGACTCCACCCGCAACCCCCTTCATCGCCAGAAAGACGCGCTGGTCCTCGGGCAGGAACTCCTCGACTCAGTCAGCCGGCTCAGCAACAAGGAGAATGCCTCCCCCTTGTCCCCGCTGTCTCCGGTGGAGGTCACCGACTCCACACGCAAGCCTTCGTACCTCAAACTGAGCTGCGCCGTCAGCGGGTATGGCAAGTACAGTCGCTACTCCTCCTACAAGGGCATCCCGACGCGATCTCCATTCTCCAGCACCTCGTCTCTTCGCTCCGACCTCAGTTCTCCTGACCCCACCATGCCCTCTTTGAGAAGTCCCGACGACTTGGGCACGCGTTCACCAGGGTTGGGGATCGGGGGCAGCCCATCATCAGGAGCTGCCGTGATGGCCAGTGCTTTGAGTAACGGACAGTCAAGGCTGATGCCAGCTCTGAACGGCCACTCTGTGCAGGCACCAGGATTGTACCCTACAGGGGACGCCGTCAAGGTGAGTTGCTGCTCTCTTTACTTACGGAGAGGAAAACTGGTCTGTGTCAAGTAGGATCACTTCTACGCTAAGACATACAATCTAACTACATGGACATGTATGCCATACATACTGACCTTTTCCGCTGTCCAGTCGCATTTGGTTGTCAAGTACCAGATATTTCAGTGTGGCCGCAACTACAACAGAATGAGATCTGATGAGTATTGAAAAGAAATCCATGAGCTCACTAAACAGACGCTGAATTTGACAGTGGGTTTTGTCGAGTCTGGTCAAACTACATTTCTTTTGTAAAATCTTGTGACATAACATTTGAATCAAGACAGTAAATTTTTGTTTTGCGGTTTCAGGACGGGGAATACTTCCTGGGCGTGATGGCGATGGAGGAGGATCGTCTGAACCAGCAGGCCAAGAGAGCCGAGGGCTTGATGAGGTCGCAGGACTTGCCAGAAGAAGGTTGGTCGACTCATCATCTGTCTAACAGTTGTCTTATTGCAGTGCAGTCCACACTGACCCCAACAAGATTAGATCCAGGCAAAACTTGTCTAAACTTTTTTAGCAGCTGCAATGACTAGCCAAAACAGTAGTACATGTACTGACAACAGCATACCTTGAAGCAGAAAGTCGTAAATGATACAGAAATATTCGTAGGTTTGTTTTGTCAGGTATTTCACTTGCGGTGTACTGGTTATAGGTTATAGGTATAAAGTGAACCTCCTCTCTTTTTTCTTTTTTTCCAGATACATGTATTTCTTTTATGAGATAACGATTGTATTCATCTGTTTTGCAGTGAACGGCAGGATACGAGCAGCCATCGGGAAGTCAAATCTGTTGATAACTCAGAAGTTCCAACAGTTCCGTGAACTCTGCTCACAGCACATGGTAACTGGACAGCTTTGACACTGTTTATTACTATATTGTGTCTGTCTGGTTAGAGTACTGTGTTTCATTATCCTTTTTTGCCGTAAGGCAGTGAGGGAAACACCAGTTGTTCTGGAATTGAACTTACAACTAGGGCATTGACAATTTTCTCTCTATCTCTCTCTCACACACACACACACACACACACACACACACACACACAAGATAATATTAATGCTAAACTTGCCCGTCACCTTCATACTTAGTGGCACTCTTAACAGTATGACATAAATTCTTAGCATGACATACAATATGGGGTAAATCCAAAAGATAAGGGAGCTGAGTAAATCATGGTAACAATTTCTGAACATCTACCTTCCTCTCATCATCAGCATCCAGAGCCTGAAGACCGTGTGCCGCTGTATGAGGATCTACAGGGATTCTGGGATATGATCAAGATCCAAGTGGAGAATGTGGATGACATGTTCGCAGAGATTGAACATATGAGTCAGAATGGCTGGAAGGAGATCCCCAAAATGGTACGCTTTCTAAGTTTTGGTTCCAGCTTTGTTTTTCTCTTTGGGGTTAATTGCGAACTGATTCAAAGGTTTTCATCCCTATTTTAACTCTTGTTGTGAAACATTAGCAGTGAGAAGTGAAAATCAAACGTTCAAGTGTGATAGCTCAGAATCAGATGCACCGTGTGGTGATAATGGCAGTGCTGTTGTTGCAAGATTGTGAACTGTGAAAAAAATGTGTAGGATGGCCCAGAGGGAGGTAACCTAACCATAAGCAATGCACCATGAACAGGATTGCGGAGGAGTTTAAAGTGTCAAAGTCAGTGTATAATGCACTTCACAAACCTTGCTAGCATTGTGGCAGTACGTACTCTGTGTTTGTCTTCACATTCACACAGGATTCACCTAGCCCCGTCTCTTAATAGAAAAAGTCAGTCACTTTCTTGTGATGACAGTGGCCAGAGTGCCAATTATCCAGAACACTCCAGATTTTCGGGTTGGGAACTTTCGAAAATTACATTATCCTGATTGGCAGAATCAGCGAGCAACAAGTTGCAGATTGTTGAGTGACCAATGAGGGTGTGGGTTGACTGAGCTTCAGAGTGATTTTCTGGATTTGGAAGCCTTTCCCACTTCCACCCATATAGTGGAGTCGGTCTGCAATATCTATACCGCATTAATAGAATAGTTTAATCTAACAGAGAGCCACTTTTTGAGTATCTATAGTGGAGATCTGCCCCGTTCTGTTCCAGCCGTCAAGACGCAGTTCCACCAGTTCCAGCCCCAAGTCAGCTGGAAGCCTGTCCCAAGCCAGTACCCCGTCAGCCACTCCCGGACATACCCCAGGTACATTGTTTAACGCATAATGTACTGCACATGCATTGGGATTCCCAGTTCTTGCCATTCTCTTTCTACTGCGTTTTGATTCCCAGTTCTTGCCATTCTCTTTCTACTGCGTTTTGATTCCCAGTTCTTGCCATTCTCTTTCTACTGCGTTTTGATTCCCAGTTCTTGCCATTCTCTTTCTACTGCGTTTTGATTCCCAGTTCTTGCCATTCTCTTTCTACTGCGTTTTGATTCCCAGTTCTTGCCATTCTCTTTCTACTGCGTTTTGATTCCCAGTTCTTGCCATTCTCTTTCTACTGCGTTTTGTACATGGTTCACTTCTGCACAGTATGTGTTCGGTTCAGTTCTGTAATCATGTTACTGAATTGCCTCCCTTGAACAAGTTGATTTCATCTGCGCTTGTCAAATTTCCACAATGTCTCTCTGCTTTGATGTGCAGTCATCCCAATCATACTGAAATCTGTTAAAAGGGAGACTGAAAGCTGGGGACATGCCTGCAAGTTCATTCAGGGTTTTAAAGCTGTCTTTACATCTTCCACAAAAAGTTATTGGGCGTCCTAGATGTGGCATTGTGTGTGGGTTGGTTGGTTTTGTTGTCATGAAGGTTAGTCTTTTATTATCTTCAATGTCTTTGCAGGTTCCAAGAGGCGAGGCCTGAAACCCAACAACAAAGACACCCCGGAGTCCTCGCCGGAGCACACACAAAAGATCCGATCGGCTACCAAGGCGCGGGACGAGGCAAGGAAAAAGATGTTGGCGGAGAAACGCGCTGCCATGAAGCAACAGCAGCAGCAGCAGAAACAGGAAGGTGCTCCAGACATCGAGATCTTCCTCCCTGAAGACGGCAAAAAGTGAACGCTCAGAACAAATTGAAGACTTTTCCGAAATGATTAACGCTGCCTTACTACGGGTCAGGAGCATTTTATTTATGTAACCCTCGCCTCAGCTTTTCTGAGTTTGTCCCGTAAAAAGGACAAAGGACAGTCTTGTGCCATGGGACAGTCTCAAAGCACGCTGAAGTGTTTATTGTTAAACTGTGCATAGTGGTGTTGGTGTCGCGGCTTGACTGGTGCAAATGAAATGTTTTATGTACGCCCTGTCTCAAGAAACTTCGTAGTGTTGTGAATCAGGATACTCAAGAACTAAACACTGAGCGGTACACGTGCAAAAGCGAAATCAAAACGTTCATGCGATGTGGTGAGGTGTCTGTGCTGGGCAGTAACCCAGAAAAGGAGCTCGCACCTCATTTTGCATCTTGTGAACTGCCCTCGATGCCCAGGCTTGGTGGCAATGATTCCGCAGCTCAAATGATGCGGGACTGGGAGTGGTGTGACTGGGTCCTGTTCCCTGAGAAACTTTCACGGCTGTTGAAGGAGCGGAAAACAAGTCGACTGCCAGCCTGGTATTTCATGGACAGTGCGGTGTGATTTACAGCATACAAGAAGATTCTGCGTGACCGTGAAAGATGGTGTCCTATGGGAATTTTGTTTTGGTCGGTGCCTGTTGGAAGACACTTCATCTAACTGTGCATTTCATCTTGCGCCTGTTGAGGCTCTGCAACACCTGTAGTCAGACACTGAGAGGTGACCTCTCTGTCTGCACAAATTGACCACTGGTGGAGTGTGGGAAAGGATGGCCTGACCATGTCATGCAATACTGATTTAATCAAACTGTGTAATTCATGACCTGTATACATGTGCTGCGCTTGGGGGGAGGTGAGAGTCAAAATGTAACAGTGGTCGTCAAAAATTGATATTATCGTGTCCAGTTCATTGCCTTTTCATCGGGAATGCTGTGTGGTCAGTCATCTGTTATTTATTGCATGGGATTTGTACAGCGTTGACCACGCATCATCCAGAGATGCGGTGTTTTCGTTTAGAGTCCTTTGGAGTGAGTTAGGTGTTTGCAAATTACTAGCAGCGAAGATGGATCAAGGATTTGACCTCCGCCAGCTGGTTATGTGAGTAGCCATAGAGTGGTCAGAGTCCAGTCTGAGCTTTCTTCGCCGAGGTAGGGTAGTTCTAAAGAGTGTGTGCCGTGTGCTTGTGACTGAATATGTGACAAGAAATTGGCTGTTTTCATGGGAAGTTGATCATATGTCTGAAGGTAGGAAAAGTGCATTGCAGATACCTCAGCTGAGATATAATCGGAACTTCAGTGTTGTTGGCAGGACAGTTTGATTTCATGCATGTACCAGCATCACTCGGGCCACATGTTAACAATCAAATGAAAAGAAGGAAAGTTTATATGTAGTATCAATTCAGATACAGTTGCTACCTTTCTCCCTGCCACTGTTTGCTCATGTTTTATCATGATCCACATTGCAGTGTTCTGTTTCAAAGAAAGTTTTAGGATGAACCGGTACATGTAACCAGGGCTTTGACCAACACAACTGCTTTAGCCTGATTATATTGTTTGAGAAGGTATTGAGGATATACTTATAGCAGCTTTCTGCCATAGCGTTTTCGTGGTACCTGTTGGGCCTCGCCCATAACTTGTCCTGTATGATTTTGTAAGTGTACTGGTAGCTTTTTTTTGTGTTTCACAACGTGGGGAAAATGGTCTTGAATCTTGGTGACTGGGTTCAAGGAAACTGCACAAAGCCTAGCGATATTGCTGCTTCTAAACTTTCGGGACCACAAATCTTTTTCGATGTGCATTTTAATTTTTAACCTTTCGAAGCAGCTTTAAGTGGAAGGTGCGTCGGTTCGCTTGATTTTTTAAAAAAAAGCCCAGTGTTATGATTCGAAGACCATTGCTTCCTTATACCAGTTTTCGTCATCAACTTTTTTTTCCCCCATTACTAAGTCAGTCATTCATATATGGCCATTTTTCTCAGGCTACTGCTTTTATTCTGCATATATGCATTTAATTTTTATAATGATGGATGGTATGTATTGTTTTGTATGGCTTTGGTATAACGAAGGTTTTACCATTTTAACAGTAAAATCAGGTATTTTATTGTACTTTTCAAAGTAGGAATAAATGTCAGCAGACGTAACACTTGAGAATTTGGTTGGTGTTGTAATTTATTCAGGAGACATTTGTGTGGGATTTGTGTGTGAATGAGTTACGGGTGTTTATTCAGTACCTGCCCGATGGAACTCGACTGGCACATTCGAAAGATGCTATGAAAAGATCTCTTTCACCAGAAAGTTATATCTCATGAACACGTACTGGGACACACCCTCAGACTGGGGATATACACTGGAGACGCATGAATGAAACGCAGACCCCCCACAGCAACCTGTCAAGAGATCACAGTGTCTGGTCATTGAAAATGCCGTACACTCAAACTCAACTGAATACTGAAAATAATTCAGAGCACAAGACAAGAGAAAAACAATTTTAAAATTTTCAGCCAAATCAGATTTCTAAAAGATATGGGAGATCAGCTCTAAAAGCCCTTTTTCAAAAGCTGCCTGTTGCAAAATAGGTTACACCCAAGGAAAACTATACATGTCCGTAGTGATCTTTTGTCCAATAAGTAAATTAAATGCAATTTGTTACATCGTTGAAGAAATCAAGTGAGTTTTGTTGCAACTTGCATATTTTCACATGAAGCATTATACAAGAGAAAGGCACTAACGATCACAAGAGTAACATCAAAAGGGAAAACGGTGAACTACATTTGTAATGAGACCTTGGGCACAGAAATGACTGAGTGCCATTGTGTAATAGCACAGTACATTTATTTTTCTACAAAACAGTAGTTTACATCAATTAAACCTGCGCTTACTGTATACACTGTATTGCTAACATACCATAAAGTTTAAGCTAAAGGACAATGTTGCAGGCTCTATACCATAAATTTGCATCAGGCTGCCTTAATTTGTGGGTGTGTTTCGTTGAATGTAAAACTTTTCCCAGTGTTTTGATCGACTGCTCTTTGTTATTTATTCTTTGTCCTGTAAATAACATTGTGTCCAATGAACAAAGATACTGGTTGTGTACAAACAATACGTGTGCATTTGTACAAAATTGTTCCATTGCCATGTCCACGTTGACCTGAGGGATTAACTCTTTGACGACGGAGCGCAATTTCTGACACACGATTTCCTATAGGAAATCGTGTGTCAGAAATTGCGCTCCGTCGTCAAAGAGTTAAAACAGTTTGTGCATTTCAACTATTTCTTTGGTGCTCTTAAGTGTCAGTTTTGTCAAGCACAGCATTGCCGATTTCTGTGTGCAATCTTTGAGAGAGAAGTAAATCAACATGACAATTTGGCATTTCAATTAAGATGTTTTCCAATTTAGCTGTACATGTGTAAAAATGTTTGTGATTGATAAATCTGATGATGTGTTTGTGAAGTTCAAGCTTGTTTGTTGCCTTTCTGGCAGGGGAGGTGGGGGGGGGGGGGGGGGGGGGGGGGAAGAGGAGGGTTCTGTGGGGTGTGAGGCTATCAAATGGGGGGGGGGGGGGGAACTGGGGGAGAGGTGGTGGGGGATGGGGCAATTCGGAATAACATTTACACACACACAAAAAGTAAATTACACGTGATAGAAACTTTTTGCTTCAACTTCAGGTATATTATGCCCAACTGTGTTTGCTTCTTTAATATTTTTTTTTTTTAAGTTCGACATGCATTTTTGCATTTATTTAAATAAAACTCACAAAAAAAAACAAAAAAAAACATTACTTCTAAAGTAAGACATTTGTGAGATATTTTGCTTTTTAAAAAAAATGATAATTTTGCTATTTGACACTGACAACTGGTAAAACCCAGTTATTGTTTTTCAACATTAACGTTTCTCTACCTTTGTAACCCCCCCCCCCCCCCAACCCCCCCGGCAACTTCAGAGTTGTCAGCATGACAGTAATGTGGGTTTGTTTGATGTGCAACATCTTCATCTAGGACAGTCTGGTATTTGTATGTGAAGCAGCAGCTTTGAATGGGTATGCGCATGAATTACTTAGGCTTCATTAGTGGTAAGGGCTTCACTTGTTCTGTGTTGCAGCCTATACATGTGTATGTGGTGTGTCATCACTGTCGGTCATTGAAAGTTGAGTGACTCATTCGTGTTACACTGGAGAGGCTCCACTTGACTAATTTTGTTTAGTACTACTACTAGGGCACGGTTTCATAGGCTCACAGGCTGCTTCATTTTCAAAATGTCCAGTTGCTTTCCATATGTCCGACGATTTCTGCATTATAGCAGCCGAACTGGCCTGGTATTCATGAACCGAGTTTAGCTAGGATAAACGCGTTCAGGTCTTAACGGGCGTTTAACAATAGAAATTTCCCATTTTTGCACGCCCATTTTGATTTAAACGCATATATCCTAACTAATCATGCTTCATGAATACCAGCCCTGGTTACTTCATGTCAGGGTTGAAAATGCAAACTGAAATAGCATATGAATTTTGTTTCGAACCATAGTGAACTGTTTTCCAGCAGAATCAGCCTAGAGAACTGTCACATCACGTTTGATATTCATCGTAAGGTTTCAGCTACTATCAGCAGTGTTGCCACAGTCTGCTACCTACAATGTACATGTATTATGAGGTATCAGGCGGTATCAAGGGGAGCAGTCATTATATCTTGTCATTGTTACATTGTGTGACTGTATGGTATATATTCAACTAACAGGAGAGCTTTCTTCATGTAGACTTGTTCACGTTAGTGGTTATGTATGTGTAATACGGAGACATTTAAATACTACTCATACTAGGTCTTACGCAGACCTGTACAGTACTGTTACCCTGGCCCTACTCTCTTGCTGTACTCTTACCCGCATTTACTGTAGGACATGAAAATAGTGTATTACATGCCATGATGTAAATTTGTAGTAACTTATTTTTTTGTCACGTCATCCTTAAAGGACAGAGCGAGAACAAGTCAAAAGAAGAAACTTGTCGGTGAATTTTTTTTTTCTTAATTTATTTCACTGTGCCTCATCACTTTTTCATATTTTCCTATTCTTGTACCCTGATGGTTGCCCACTTGAAAACACACTTTTAAAAAAGTTGGAAATATTACCGTAATACTGCACCAATAAGCAGTCTTACTGTTGCAAAATGAAGAATGTTAGCCTTCTCCATGTAAGACCAACCCTGGACACGTGTAGCTTGAAATTTGGGTAACGGGTATGATACTGGATACTTATTGCATGCTTTCGCAACTGGTACCATTACATGTCTTGAGCAGGGCGCTCATTTTGTGAACAATAGCGACCATGAGAATCTCTTAGTCTCCTTACTGGTTCCTAACATGTCTCCTCCTGCTGGAATGGAATAAAAACTGATGGAAGCTTCACTGTCTGTGTGTGTGTGTGTGTGTGTGCGTGTGATTCAGATTCAGATTCCAACTACAAGATTTGTCTTCTGTTCGCCACAGAGTCTAGGTTACAACCCTCCGTCGTTAGTCTTTTGGTTGCAAGCTTTTAGCATTTTACATGTATCAGGAACTATGAACTCCAGAGGCACTCAATTTGGTGTGATGATTCAGACAATGATAGTTGAATAACTTTTGAGAAAAAAAAAAGAAGAAAAAAAAACGATCCATGAGGTTTTATAAGAACTTTGTCATTTGTTTAGAAATGGTAACAAAATACTCGTCCTGATGCAGAGTTTTTATTATCAACACTGAGTTTACCCGCAGAAAACTGTTAACGTTCAATGCTCTGTGTTCACTGCGTGTATTTAAGCAGTTGAGTTTATCTTCAAGGGAGACAAACTCAGAAGAGGCAAACAAAACTTCAAAAGTTACCTCCCTTGATTCAGAATCTTTTTGCACCAGTTTAGGACTGACTCGGTGTCTGGGGCGTACTCCGACACACACACACACACACACGCGTACAACTGTTCACAAACAGAATGTCTTCTGACAAGTTTTGAAACCCCGGACTGTGTGCATTCAAGATTTCTAGACTGCTTGAACCGCACTTAGACTGGTTCGTTCGCGGCTATTTCTCACTACATAAACCTGCAAATGGACGTGTGGAGGGACAGCAGTACGTGTGTGTAACGCTAACACTGAATAGTATGACACCAGCGCTGATTCTATGCACAGCTGACATAATTCGTAGGAGAACAGTTTCAAACTTTTTTCAACAGGCGACAGTGAATAACCAACCGGGTCAAATCACTTTTTAACGGCGTAAAATCACAGGGTTAATTTTCATTCAGATTTTCACTCATATTCGACTCCTGAGCTCTTCTCAAGCATTCTAGCTCAAATTTGAACATGTTCAAGCAAAAATGGATCCAACTCAGATTTTCAAGTTCAAAGCAGACTCACTGCTTATTGTTACCGATATCCCCTTTGTCTCCAAACTTCACACAACTTTGAGCTCCGCCGACCTTCATCTTCGTTCACCCGTTCGCGGCTTCTCGCGGGGACGAAATGTGGAGTGAAAGGCGAGAATGATCCATTTTGCTTGAAAATGTTCAAACTTTGAGCTAGAATGCTTGAGAAGAGCTTAGGAGTTGAATACGAGTGAAAATCTGCATGAAACTTAACCCTGTGATTTTACGCCGTTAAAAAGTGATTTAACCAATAACCGTGGTAAATCAAACAATTACTCACCTAAGTCAGCCAGGCTTTTACAAGAAGACATAATGTCAGTCAGTGCCTGTATCTCCTGCACGAGGTCAAACCGCCGGGGAACAAACTGCCAACAGGGCACAACCTCTAAAGCAACCCATGACTGAATAAAATTGCCGAAGTTTTCTGCCGGTCAGCGCTTTAGTCAGCATTGGCTGCAGCACGTGAAACTGTCGTTTATGCAAAATCTTCAAACGGGCGACCAGCTCGTTCAGCATCATGCTTCGACTGAACACACGGTGGAGAAACACGTGACCGGTGTAATACGTTAGACAGGGGCGGTCGGTGGTCTAGTGGCGGTTAAGAGACTTCGCCACCAACGCGAGAGATCAGGGCCGCGTTTCTTAAGGCGGGCGTTTCGAAACGTACCGGGGCGCTTTCCTATGAAACCGTTTGCATGCACCTTGCCCGCGGCGTGCAGAAAAAGCGCTCGCGTGCGCAGTCTGAAGCAAGTTCGCCGCGAACAAAAGGTCACGTGGTCAGTTTCTATGTAAACAAAGATGGCGGCGCACCGAAGGCCTCGTTGAAGTGGAACTAAGAAATGGCTTAAAATGAATTTGCGGGTGGATGGAGACCTTCTGTCCCAACTTGTAATTGTGCAGAATAGTATACGAAAATAATTTGAGCTAATTGCACCGGGCCGTGGTCGCCAGTCATTCAGGGATATGTTGTGCGTGTTTGTGGGGAAGGAGTGGTCAAAGTGAGTACGTAATGGTGCCTTACGTCTCCGTTTTGCATCGAGCAGAACATGCATACTAGCGGTATATCACGCTCCAAGCCAGTAATTATTGCTCCTCCTCAAAAACGTCGTCTTCTGCGCTCAAAAGATGACTGATAGCTGCGAGCACTAGAGTTTTCTTCTTCCTTTTCAGCCTTGCCAACAACCGTGTTCGTGATTCCGCCGCCATTTTGAAAGCGCCTTGGTTCTAATTGGCCGTTTCCCAACGAGGCAAAGCGACCTCCGCAAGCGCCCGCGAGCGCCTTTGCGTAAGAAACGCGGCCCAGGTTCGACTGAGTCCCACTCGGGGCGAAGAATTTTCTCTTCTCGTACGTGGCACCGTTCATTCTGGCCGGACACCACACTGAGCAACAACAACAACATCAACAACAACTTGACCCATCACCAACAGAACTGAAACTGATACATTCAGAAAAAAAGCCACCGACATTTGGGTGGTACGTGTACTTGTAAACCCTAAACCTATATGAAACAAGATGGCCACTGACCAGCCCAATATGTTGTTTCCATTTAATCACCTGCTGTCGTCACGGTCGTTCTTTTGTAATGCCATGTATTCGGGAGGACACACACACACACACACACACACACACACACACACACACACACACACACACACACACACACTACACTCTCTCTCTCTCTCTCTCTCTCTCTCTCTCTCTCTCTCAATGGAAACAACTGACCGGACTTGTCAGACCAATCTTGGTTTTGGAAGAGAGACGTCAAGTTGTTTTCTTTGAAATCTACGACGTTTTCCTCATTGGGATGACGCATAATACATTTGACGTAATAACTTTGACTCGGATACAATTCTTGCAATGAAAGCAGCCCCATGAAAATTGAAGTGTTGCTGCTGCGCAGTGTAAAGATCGAATTTATACCGGCTCAATGTGTTTAACAGACAAGTCTGCGCGGCGAACGTTTTTTCACTATGTGTTATGTCTGCTGCGCGCGCGCGCACACAGACACACACAGACATACGCGCGCACGCACGCACGCACGCAGACTTGCGCGAGCCGCGTTTGTGCATGTGCTCCATTGAGACCTATGTGGTGTTCTCTCACTCTACTATGCTATTGAGTGAGAGTCGGTGGGAAAAACAAAGCTCACTACATCAATGAAACTCCCGCTTTCCCCGTCTACAAATAGAGAACTTCCGAAAAGTGACGACACACCCCCACGTCAATCAAACATGACGTCGGCAAACTGACGCTGATACAGTTTTGCGTCAGTGCGCGTGTGCCTTTTCTGCGATGTTTGTGAGGCGTGTGGCTTGTGTAAAGGAAATGTGCTTCGAGTACAAATTTTCGAGTCAACTGACGACAACGG
This sequence comes from Batillaria attramentaria, assembly GCA_018292915.2. Classification (NCBI taxonomy): domain Eukaryota; kingdom Metazoa; phylum Mollusca; class Gastropoda; family Batillariidae; genus Batillaria; species Batillaria attramentaria. The sequence continues at coordinate 542,644 of JACVVK020000246.1, forward strand.
CTGCAGTGAATTTTTCTAATTTTTTTGTATATTTTTTATGGCACCCCAGGCTCATTATCTATGTATAGTAGGAGCGATTTTGAGATCTAAAGTGTGTTCACCAGCACTTTCATCAGGTACGGCTTACGCCAAAAGTATAAAAGCGACAACCTCCAAAATTCACTTAGTTGAGAGTCCGTATTCATGCTATATATGTCCAAAAAATGGAGTGGTTTAGGTAAATATTACGCCTTTAAACGCCAGAAAGCCACTTTTTTTGAAAAGGGCGATAACTCGCAAATCATGTGTGCAATCGTACCTGGATCGGGCCTTCTATTCAACAATCTTGATTCATTTAGAAACCCCAAATTTGAAATCGATCGGTTCAGTATTTTCGGAGAAATAGGCATCTGAACTGGGTTCACATGCAATGTCAACTCAGGCTCGGTTTACATGAAAACTATAAGAGCGACCATTTTCTAGTAGTGAATCTGTTCAGAGTCCGTATTCAAGCTATCTACTGCCAAAAAATTGAGTGATTTAAATAAATATTACGCCTGTAAACGAAAGACAACCAACTTGTCTCAAAAGGGCGATAACTCCCAAATCACTTAAGCAATCATCACACGCTTGAATCGTCTAATGTAACATTTTGATAAATTTGGATACCCCAAATTTGAAGCCATTCGGTTAAGTATCTTCGAAGAAACGGGCCCGGACACAATTCACACACACACACACACACACACACACACACACACACACACACACACACACACACACACACACACACACATCCATACAGACGGCACTCAGTGAGGAGAAGAAGCGCGTTCGGAACAGCATACATGCCAGCATCGATGACGTACGTTTTCTTACGTCATTGTCAGAGTTACACTTGCATAATCGTCTCTGCGGGAGATCGGCAGTGACGTGCGTTTGTACCACAGATGCTTGCCTATGAACGTGGAAATTTTAGCCCGTCCTATTATGTTTGTTTTGTTTTGTTCTGTTTTTTTTGTTTTTTTTCATATAGGTTTAGGGTTACACACACACACACACACACACACACACACACACACACACACACACACACACACACACACACACACACACACACACACACACACACACTAACCCTAAACCTATATGAAAAAGAAAAAAAAACAGAACAAAACAAAACAAACAAATGAACAACAACAAAAAACCCAAAGAGCCAAAACCACCACCAAAACACACACACACACACACACACACACACACACACACACACACACACACACACACACACACACAGCTGTCCGTTAAACAATTAAAAGGGTCCGTTTAACACCGTTTAATACTGACATTACTACAATCTAAAGATGTGTATATGCTCATGGTGTTAAGATAACGGCTTTACATGAGAACAATATTCGCCGAAACTTTTGAAGCGGCAGAGCAACGAGGAATAGCGGCGTCCATTTTGATTACCTCCCGTGTGACGTCTGTCCTCAGTCCATCAGTAATCCGATATGACCATCGCAATACTTCCAAAGTCTCATTAATTTTGTCCCTCAAAGACGAGTAGCGGGGACTTTGGGAGTACACTTGGGAGTCTCTGTACTCTAAACCAGCCTTTTCACCTGATTTTGGGGTTTTTTGGGGGATGTTTTTACAGCCTAGTACTCTGCCTAGCACGCTACGAGCTCAAAGCTTCTCTCCGTGGTGAACGACTTTACGTTTGTGCGATTTCACTCGGTGGTTAATCAATACTGCGGAGAGGGTTTCTGGTGCTGCAACAAATTCAAACTGAGTGTTCTTACGTCTTGCTCTAAAATAAAACCACGTGCAGGATAATCTGCCGGGTAATTGCAAATGACAGTAAGTCCATGGTATGGTATGGTATGGTATGGTATGGTATGGTAGACTTCTCCTCGGCGCACATATCCATCTCTGCTGAAATGCTCACGGCGCCGCAGGGCTGGAGGACGAAGCAGTGAAAGCCTGCTGCCGCTAAGCGCTACTTTATGTGCAAACCTCCACCCTGCTATTCACCCTGGTGCGTGCGACAGTATTTCTGTTTACCACGACACCGGCCACAGCCTACTCTTCTTCGAAAGATGAACGCGGGATTTTTAGCGTACACACTTGATGTATGCGCGTGCGTGTGTACACGAAGGCGAGACAGGCACGGTAAACGAGTCTGCACATGGATTTGACTCGATATGGTAAGGAAAAATCCCACCACATTCCTGCCCACCGGGGACTCGAACTAGGCAGCTCAGAATCGTGCCATAAGGGGCCACCCCGTTTCAAGATGTACGACACTGACGTAATGGATTTTTTTCCTCAAATGACGTCAGCGGACTTACTGTGTTTTGCCACTGCACGGCAGAAATGGTTATGTACATGCACCCGTCTTGACACCGTAACAGCGTTTTAAACGTTCATATTCTATGTTTACTAGACTTCACAAAGCCAACTAACGTTTCCGAAGAGTTGCGCTTGTGGGAGCACTGAATGCACAGATTAGTCTTCTTCCCCCCCCCCCCTCTCTCTCTCTCTCTCTCTCTCTCTCTCTTTACTACTTTATTATCCCTCTCGGGAAATTCGGCCTGCTTCCCCCGGGGGGAAGCGCGTCGCCGCGGTGCAGCGCCACCCAATACCTATCCTATATTTTTTACAATTTTGCTGGGAGGAAAGCCGGATAACCCGGAGATAAACCCCCGATGAGCAGCCCGGTAGCCAGGAGTAACCGGTATCACATATCACAAGCTCGACCTGGGCTCGAACCCACGCTTCATCGCCGTGACATTGGTGACGGCCGTTCAGTAGCGCAGCGGCTAAATCCGACGCGCTACCTATTAGACCACCGCTCACTCCATTAGTAGATTAGTAGAGCTGGGAATGCGATACAATGCCGTCGCAGACTTATATCAAACAGAAAATGACTTTCACTATCACATTACTACACAGTGTAAACTCCGACGTGTGCAAACTGATTTTTTTTTTTAAATCCCTTTCGGGAAATTCGGGCTGCTCCCCCCAAGGGGAAGCGCGTGGCTGCGGTGCAGCGCCACCCTATACCTATCCTATATTTTTTACAATGTTGCTGGGGTAGGAAAGCCGGATAGCCGATGAGCAGCCCGGCACTATCCAGGTAAAACCGGTATCACATATCACAAGCTCGACCTGGGCTCGAACCCACGCTTGACATTGGTGACGGCGGTTCAGTAGCGCTACCTATTAGACCACCGCTCACCCCTTATTTCAAGTATATCGGTTTACCTGTCGACAAAACTTTTGACGCGAAATAGCGACGGGGTGGGGGCGGGGGGACTGAGAAGGGGGGGGGGGGAGAAGGGGGGGGGGAGAAGGGGGGAGGGGGGCAATCCGCCATCTCGGTTGTTCAGCCCTGTGCAAGTTTCATTAACCTTACACCGTGACGCTTTCTCCGGTACTTTTTATATTCTTGAGGGGACACAATCAGCACAACGTGATATGAAAGTCTGTTTTCCTAGAAAAGAAAGAGAGAAAAAAAAATCTGAAACGTGCGAAGTTCTCGATGAAGAGACTGAATTGAAAAAGGAACGACAGACAGATTGCCTGGTTCGTAGTAGCTGCTGCTGGAGACCCTGAACACTCTGAATACGCCGTTTCTGCTCCTGGCGATACCTACCCTGAATAGGAGTCACCATCACGAAACGAGTACTCGGCATTAGTACCGTCTTTGTCGTGTGGTATTATATCTTTTTCTTGGACAAGAAGCTGCTCAGTGTCTCAGTTTTACGCTACAGTGGTTTCTTTCAGCTGCCCAGGCCGGCCGACCATAACAGTTTTGGGGCAAAGCAAGTGCATGGTTCCTGAACAGTTTTGACCCTGATGAGCTGACTCTTGGGCCACATCTATGTCACTTCACGTGACAACAGCTGCGCACAGAGATTGGCAGAATTCAAACGGAGTTTTTCCTTCTCTCTCTCTCTCTCTCTGCCCACCTGCCGTAGGCCACAGTAGGTGCCAGCTGGGGCCAACTATTTGTGGGAAAGGACGCTAAACTCCCAAACACCCACCCGCCCACCCCACAGGTAGGTAGGTAGGTGAGCTAGGGCCCGGTTTAACGTCCCAGGCACAAAATTGAAGACGGCCCTAACGCCGGGCAGGTGATGGGGATAAGGACAGCTATCCTGAGGGAACAGACGAACAGTCAAGATGAACACGATTCAGTCCAGTCAGATTGGGGAGCCTCTGATTTGATATAACCTTGACTGTGATAGACCTGTTACACAAAGGAAACAGTTCCTTAGTGCAATGGACCTCCCCCCCCCCCCTTCTCTCTCTCTCTCTCATGGGATGCCTGCAACTCATGTGAAATAGGCTGTGGCGTCACACATAAATTAGTAGGCTGAGGATCGGGCTTGATCTGACCCACCCTCTTCTGGTATGGGGCAGATAACTCAGACCAGAAGAGAAGCACTCTCTGGGGCACAGTCTTTCAGTGGAAAGTACCTCTGTGCACGGTGGGGAAATGGCGCTCACTGCGCTACCGTGACGGTAGACTCCAGAGTGCAGTCCCTTTTCGGCGGGGCGTGAAAATGTGACTGCTTACACCCAGCGCCATTTTCAAAAATGGCGAATTTTTTTTAGAAAAGCAGAGACTTGTGTGTCATATGATTCGATTTGAAACGAAGTCTTGAATATCCGACCACTTTTCGTTTCGGCAAAATCTTTGCCAGCGGACAATTATTGTTGCGCTTTGATGGCACTGTTTACGTGGTACACTGATCCAACAGGATGTGAGTGAACGGCAAAGGGGTTGCACTCTGACAGGCCAAGGCGTTGCACTCTACAGGCAAGTATTATTGCACGGTGCAGACGATCACGTACCTGCCTTATGGTGGAATAAGAGACGATTACAAAAGCATACACACCCGTGCTCTAGGACTGAATGTAATAATAGATCTGTCCATTCAGACAGAGACATGTTACATATGTCTCTGATTCAGAAACACGCCTACTTTCACTCTGAAGACAGCCTACCGTCACTTGCGCCACTGAGGATCCCTCTGGGTTCAAAGCTGGTCAAGGATGACATAGTGCGCGACCTTGCGTTTGAGAGCACCGAGAAAATTTAGGCCCATCACGGTAGCGCAGTGAGCGCCATTTCCCCACCGTGCACAGAGGTACTTTCCACTGAAAGACTCTGTGCCCCAGAGAGTGCCGTGACGGGCCTAAATTGTCTCGGTGCTCTCAAACACAAGATCGCGCACTATGTCATCCTTGACCAGCTTTGAACCCAGAGGGATCCTCAGTGGCGCAAGTGATGGCAGGCTGTCTTCAGAGTGAAAGTAGGCGTGTTTCTGAATCAGAGACATACATAACATGTCTCTGTCTGAATGGACAGATCTATTATTACATTCAGTCCTAGAGCACGGGTGTGTATGCTTTTGTAATCGTCTCTTATTCCACCATAAGGCAGGTACGTGATCGTCTGCACCGTGCAATAATACTTGCCTGTAGAGTGCAACGCCTTGGCCTGTCAGAGTGCAACCCCTTTGCCGTTCACTCACATCCTGTTGGATCAGTGTACCACGTAAACAGTGCCATCAAAGCGCAACAATAATTGTCCGCTGGCAAAGATTTTGCCGAAACGAAAAGTGGTCGGATATTCAAGACTTCGTTTCAAATCGAATCATATGACACACAAGTCTCTGCTTTTCTAAAAAAAATTCGCCATTTTTAAAAATGGCGCTGGGTGTAAGCAGTCACATTTTCACGCCCCGCCGAAAAGGGACTGCACTCTGGAGTCTAGAAGAGAAGCAGAACTACAGAGTTACATGCCACAGGGGAAAAAAAAAACCCCAAAAAATAAATAAATAAATAAATAAAAAATACAAAGATTGTCAGTTGTCATTTAACCCCGTGACATTCACGACACAGGGGGAATTAGCGCGAGGTCTTGATTAGACAGAAGGAAAAGATTCGGTCAGATGTCTAAGAAGAAATTCCCTCAGCTTTTGTGCACTGACGAGCTCTTGTGCCATGGAGCACGGTCGACCTTTTTAAAGTTGTTTCTCTTTAGAGAAACAACTTTATGAGACGGGGCAGATTTTGCTACGCGCAGCAGCAAGTTTCAGTGATACAAAATAAGACTGTGGCGTTTCTCCACACAATACTTACTTTCACGTACACAGTGACGTAACGAAATCTGCGTCATAGACACCTTACGTGCACACTTTGCTGCTGCGTTCTTTTTGGCGGGAATGACGTGTGTGTGTGTGTGTGTGTGTGTGTGGACGGATGTAATGATGGCTATCTCCTAAACCACCTCGTTGGAGACCTTTTTACTTTGAGATAAAATGGGAATTCACCTTCTCCAGACTTATTTTTCACGATTTTTAGCCTACTGCATTTTCAAAAGAGTTATCGCCGATTTTAAAAAATCGGTCATGTTACGAATTTTTTCGAAAAAAATGTTCAAATGGCTTCATTTTCTGAAATTGGGAAGATCATCCAATTATACTGCATGTTTTCGTAGCACAGCTATGTAGCTCTGACAGGTTTTGTGTAAGAAAAATATTTCCGAGGTAGGGGTGGTTTGCATATAAGGCCAAATATCTATGAAAAGACTCCTTCAAATTACTCATCATTCCGGTATTTTTGTCACTTGTGCCAACTGCACATATGACATGAACTGCTGCACTATTAAGTATAGCAGAGCTTTTAGATAAACACATTTTTCACGTTTCTGCGAGAAGCGCCGGTCAAAAAAGTTCCAATTTTGCAATTTCGTAAGTACAAACCAAGGCACTTAAGTCCACGTTTCATCAGCTCTCTAGATCTTCCAGACTTTATGTCAAAATTAATTCAGTCACGGAAGTCACAAAAGCAACAAGGAAATCACAAGATATGTAGAAGTATCATCTGTCAGACGAGCAGCGTCAGGCTGACGTCAAATGTTTGGTTCACAGACAAAATCTGCAAGTATCGCCACTGCTTCCGACATTTCATCAGCCCTCTAGAACTTCCAGATTTCATGTGAAAAATAATTCAGTCGGAGAAGTCACAAAGCCAACAGGGAAATCACAAGACATGAACAAGCATCCTCAGACGATCTCAGTGCTAGAGGCTGACGTCGAAAGTTTACTTCACGGAATTGACGTCATCTCTCTCTCTCTCTCTGTATGACGACCTGCCTGAGGCTGACGTCAAATGTTTAGATCACGGAACTGACGTCATCTCTCTCTCTCTCTCTCTGTATGACGACCTGCCTGAGGCTGACGTCAAATGTTTAGATCACGGAACTGACGTCTCTCTCTCTCTCTCTCTCTGGGGAGCCAGGGTGGCCGAATGGTAGAGCGTTGGACTTTCAATGCTTGGGCCGAGAGTTCGAATCCTGGCCGCTGGGGCCAAATATTTGTGCTGGCCTTTTTCTCGTTGCCCCGTCTTTGATATCACCCTTATGTGGGGGAAAAGGCCGTTAAACTCCTAAACACCCACCCACCCACCCTCTCTCTCTGCCTCTCTCTCCCTCCCTTCTTCCCCCACCCGGCCCCACCCCCAGTCACGTGGCTAATCGGTCGAGGTCGTAGAGGATCTAGCGTCATTGGTAGAACTTGGAGAGGGGAGAACCGGCAACAATAACAACAAAGACAAAATAAAATGAAGTTTGCAGAAACAACTTTGTAGGACGGGGCCGTTCCTCCTTGTTGTTTTTTGTACCATCACGTCGGACAAAATTTTATTTTCGATAATGCTGGCCGAAGAAGTGAAGAAATTCCTACAATACACGCACTTAAATACCAACTATTAAACTTCAGCGGTTGCTTACCTGAATTCACTTCTTGATTTTTCATTGTCTTTTACCGTTGAAAAATAAAGTTTCAGATCATTTCATTTCTTTAAGATGGCATGTAGTCGGTTTTCAAGACGATAAACCAGGACTGAAACTGTGATTCTTGTCGCTTTTTTGTTTTTGCTTTGATTGGTTGTTTTTGTTTTTTTTACCTGTAACTGGACTTTGCCGTCAGTCACTGTTACTATACTTTAAAGCTTGCGGACGCGCGATGTCTCATGTGTAAGCGTACTTGTTTTCTTTAAGAGGCGTGGCCAAGTCCTAGCAGGACCTGTCAATCATCAAAGACTGATGTGAAGCCTCAGCGAGCGTTCGCTTTCGACTGACGTCCGTAACGTTTGGAGGCACAGTAATGATGAGACATCGCTTTTAACCAGCCGAAGATCAGTTCACTTCGGTTAAACGGAATAACTCCATTGTTGCCGAGTCAACTTCAGTTTTGGAACAGTTTCGCTCGTGAGTTCGACTGTGCCGGCTCGAAATAGTCCATCTTGATGATTAGTACAGCTCTTAATGAGATACAGTGTTGTTTACACTTTGCGCGAGTGGTCGGACATTCAAAATCTACGACTGTTGTTACACTTTTTTAGGCCCGTATGTAATAGTCGAGGTTAGGGATTTTAGCCCCGGGTTAGAGTCTAACCTCGAACTAAACTAGCTCTAGGGTTAAATTTTCTGTTGTTTTTCGTTTTAAATCAGGAAGCTGTTTGTTTTTATTTAATTTTTATGCTTTTGGGTTTCTTTTGTCCGAGTCTGGGTTAGGCCCGTAGCCGTGCGTTAAATTAACCTCGACTTTTACATACGGACCCTGGAGCGCTCAGTGTGGCCGCCGCGTCATCGAGTATGCTTCTGTTGGTTCAGTGCCGGTACTGAAGACGCTGTCACTGTCCAGGTGTCTCCGTGGTTTGATGATAGATTCAACGTAAACAGCAGAGAACGATCTGTGGGCATGAGAATGGTAGCATTAACTCCTTTAAAGTCTCAACACGTGCGACAGGCATACATGTCACAGGCTCAAAGGGGCGGTCGGTGGTCTAGTGGTTAAGAGACTTGTCACCAGTGCGAGAGCAGGGGTTCGAGTCCCACTCGGGGCAAAGAATTTTTCCTTCTCGTATGTGGCACCGTACATTCGGGCCGATCGTCGGGGGTTCTCTCCGGCATCCTCCCCCCCCCCACCCCCCTCTGCTTTGGAAATGTTCAGCCCACCAAATCTGAAAACTAAATGCAATTCTAAATTCCGAAATTTAAATAGCTGAGCTGACCCTTCGCACCACGTGATTGCAATGTGTTTATGTCCAGTGTGTGAGAGAATGCGTGTGATTCACGTGAGCGTGCGCGTTGGGTTCAGTTCGCGGCGCTTTGAGCCGAATCATGAAATTGGGTAAAGCGCCTATACAATACTCATTATTATTATTATCATTTATTATTAACAGCGTGTGGTAAACTGTGCATCCGAATCAGTCATTTGGGTCACAGTGTAGGATCTGGGACCATCGTGGTGACTCTGGACTGGGCATAACTTGTCCGAGAAGCGTACCACGTACTGAGCAGACGACGTTAGTTGGTTGCGGACTGAGGACCAGCTAGACGGCGAGACTAGTAATGCGCAGTACATGAACTACGCAGGGACACGTATATCGCGTAACATGCATATCGCCTGTCAAAACCACATACAACACATCACTCAACATGATCACTCCTATGCATGTACATCCAGATAAATATTATCCTTCTTTTCACCTTATTGATTGTTTTCAAACAGCCCAACAGCAAACACACACACACACACACACACACACACACACACACACACACACACACACACACACACACACACACACACACACACACACGCACGCACGCACGCACGCACGCACGCGCGCACACACACACACACACACACACGCGCGCGATTTTTCTTTTCTTGTCATTGTAGGTTTAGAAAACAAGACAGCAAAGACTGTACATCTGATATATAGTCCTTTGCAGCAGCTATGTCTAACGCCGAAACAGAAATTTGCCTTTCACCAGCACGTCAGTCGCCACGCGCACACACACACACACGCACACCCGCACTCTCAGGGTGTTGGGCGGGAAAGTCTAGCAGATATTTTAACATTTTGGAAGCAGACGTCACCACCGACTGACGAAGCTCAAGTGACAACAGTCATATCACCTGTTCTGGTTTGTCTGAAATACTGCAAGTTCAGGCTGAGCTTTAGGTCAGTTGGGGTTTGAACGACCCCACCACAAGCGTGACTGGAATCGGCCCAAACGGGCAGGCTATGTGAGGAAGAGGCAGCCACTCTAACTGAACAGTCCAGCTGAACACTATTCAATCCAGTCTCGTGCCAGCCCACACGGCCAGAGAAAACGGAAAACGTCACTTAAGCAATTTCACTGGCTCCCCGCATAGTCCGCTGTTGATCTCACCGGACTGGGTCCACCATGAACACATCAGCAAGTCCTTTCCAAGTTCTGCAAAACCTTTCAGCGGACAACTCCACGCCCAGTGACCTCGACTCAACATCAAACGTTACGTCACTTCCCGCGGAAGAGCAGGAATGTCTGCGCTTATACATCGCAGCCATCCTCGCGCGCGAACGAAAGGACGAGGGCAGCATCGTCAGCTGGCGTACCGCGGACATCGTGACACGGGTGACGCTGGTCGTCAGCGCGGTGGTGGTCGTCCAGGGGCTTGTCGGCAACGTCATCAACATGGTCATATTCCGCAGGATGGGTCTCAAGGAGCGCGTCAACATCTGCCTCTTCTGGCTGGCGCTGGCGGACTTCATGTCTCTTGTGCTCCACGCTATGCTCTACGGGCATCACACTATACAGGTGACTCAATTTTCTGTTTTCGGTTTTTGCCTCTTTATTAGTTCTGTTTAGGAGAGATCGCTCACTTCACGCGCGGAGGAGCGAAGCCTCGATCGTTTATTCGTGCAAGACGTAGCGCCACCATGCGGAATACAAAGGAAAAAAAAAAAAAAAAGTTCTATGAGAAGAAGGAATAAGACAAAGCCGATTGACGTCAAATTCTGGAAGTGTTGACGTAATTTTCTCTTGTTTGTGACGTCACTGTCTTATTCACTTTGTATACCTCCTTGTACATCTCGCATGGTGACTCTGCGTCTCGCACAATGAGCCAAGTTTTATATTAAATTTTTACAGTTAGTGGTACTGAAGAGACAAGAGAGCGAGCGATCTCTCCACTGCCTCCAGCAATTCCGCGTGTGCTGTTTGTGGTTGTTGTTTTTTTTGTTTTGTTTGTTTGGTTTTTTTTTGTTTATTTGTTTTCTGGGGGGTTGGGTGTTGTTTGTTTGTTGTTTTGGTTTTTTGTTTTGTTTGGGGGGGGGGGGTGTTTTGGGTTTTTTTTTTTTTTTGGGGGGGGGGCTTTCTTTTTTTTGGGGGGGGGGGGAGTGGGGGAGCTTTCTTTCTTTTACCATTATAGAAATATGTTCGTTTTTATGTTCCTGTGCATTAGAAGGTTTTTGATTGAAATAACAAAAAGATGTATGCACTCTGATGGTTCACCGGCTTGTTGTAAGACACGTTACGACAATGGTTTCTGGATTAGTTTGGCTGTCTGCTTCAACCGAGGGAAATAAACAGCCAACGTCCACGTCAGCAGAAGTTACCGCAGACGGTCGATTAGATCGACTGAGCTGGGAATAAAATTGTTCACGTTATCGGAAGTTTGACTTATCCGTAATACGACGGATGAGTCGAAGTCATGTCTCGGGTCACTCTAAACAAACAGTCGGGGTTAATCCTGCGTGTGCAGAAAAGGCCTTGCGATGACGTATGAGTCGCAGTGTCTCGCGGGGACACTCTAACGCACACGCTCGGAGTCAGCCCTGCGTATGCAGAAACAACCTTGCGTCGTTCTTGTCTAGGATGAGGCGCATGGTTTGGAATAACACACTGTCTTGTTTTGCTGGTGTAGGTGTTACAAGGCGCGCCGAGACTGGTGAACGGTGAATGGATGAAGATTGTCTTCAACTACAAGCTCTTGACCATAAGCGGCTTTCGCTACGTCAGTTTCTTCATGTGGGCCCTCGTGGCCACCGAGCGCTGTATCTGCATCGCATACCCTCTCCTGGCGAAGAGGCTGCTGCGTAATAGTACTACGCTGACGGCCGTCGTTGTAGGGTCGTTGGTGTCGTTTGGAATCCAGATGTTCTGTAACTTGCAGTACAAGATGAGGTAGGTGGATATTCAATTCAATTCAATTGCACTTTATTCATCCCGAAAAGGGCAATTAAGATTAAGACAGGCTCAGTATATATCAACAAATAAATAATTAAGAACAATCAATATTAATCACAGACTCAGGTAATTATATTAATTTAAAATTAATTAAGAATTAAGAAATATTTGCCATTCAAGACATTTTGTAATACTGGATTTCCCTATGGACATGAAACCCTGTGTGTCAACGGAGATACCGAGGCATAGAATTCTGGCAAAATATGCCACCAGAAAGCTAATTTTAAAAAAATCTTTCCAACCAATCATTAAACACTTGAGTTGCAGGTCAGTCCCAGTCAGAACGGAATACACGTAACAATACTGCCCCCACCCCCCCCCACCCCCTCAAAGAAAAAAAAAAGTTGCACTGTCCCATATGGCATTACATGTATCACGATATTTCTTGTATACCCCCTTTCTTTTCTTCGGCTGAAATTTCTTAAAACAATTCACTGAAAGGGTAGGAAATTAATTTTGACTGAAAATTGCCAAATGGCTGAAAATTCCCCAGCCTGCTTTTTGCAAGCATTATCGATAACTCTGCATAATTATTTTCATAGATTTGAAAAACTGTTTTGCTTCGGGGGGGGGGGAGGGAGGGAGGGGAGGAGGGGTTAGGAGGGGGGACGGGGGCGGGGGTGTATAGTCTGTCACTGTCAAATGGGTACATGTTTCATAATCCATGTCGACGTCACTGACACAGATGCGTTGAGATCATAGACACGGGTGAACGAGAATACATGGTACAGCACAGCAATGCCTACCTGGCCCACCGGACGCTGTTTGACGTCATGATCAGTGTGGTGCAAGGAGTCGCCATGCCGCCCTTGCTGATGGGCGTGGTCATCCTGACCACTTCTATTACAGTTATCTCCCTCAGGCGGTGAGTTGTCCCCCCCCCCTTTTTTTTTCATTGGGAAAAATACATTAAAAAAAAAGAAAAAGAGAAAAAGCACAGCTGTTAATGACCGTCTATATCATAAAGACGTATAAAAGTGAACGCTGCAAAAACAAGAACAATAACAGAAAACCACACACACACGCGCGCACACACACACACACTTAAACGTGAGTCACAGAAGCGACTCGGAAGTTCTTTGTGCCAGTCTTATACTCTGTGCGTGCGTTGGTATTCATAAAGTAAAGATTTAATGGTAAATTGTATTATCAAACAGACCACACGTCAATAAACTTGATGAAGAACAACACTTTAATCATTTAACCTTACAAATTTGACGGAGGGAGAGGATCTCGGTTAACCCTCGACGATTGAATTTCACAATGAGTGTCGCGGCGATTCTCCTTCTCACAGAGGTCGCTTCTGATCCTCTCCCTCCCCCCTTCCCCCCCCCCCCCCCCACATCAGGGTCGCTTCTGATCCCCCCCCCCCCCACCCCCGGCTCAGTGCTGAGCTCAAGTGTAGTCATTAACTCTCAGTTGGTATAGTTCGCCCGTTAGGGGGTGCAAATGTATACCAGTCAATTCCGTCGATATTTCGCATAAATTCGTGGAACGAAGTCAGCGGCCACGTGACTTCACCTCGCCAGACCCCGGAGTACATTTGCACCCCCTCCCGCGTTGCGGGGATACAGTCGCCCCCGTTAGTGCCGGACGACTGTTTATGCCGAAATATCGGCGGAACTGACTGGTATACATTTGCATCCCCTAATGGGCGAACCACGTCCAGTCCACCAAAGAGCACGCACTCTTCGTTCTTCATCTGAAACACTATTGAACGTTCCCCGTCGAAACCTCAAAACAGTTGGCGAGCGCGCGTTTAGCTTTGCTGCCCCGTCACTCTGGAACGCACTACCTGCCGGCCTGAGAGACCAGTCGGACATAGATAGTTTCAAGTCTGACTTGAAAACGCATCTGTTCCGGCTGGCTTTCGACTAAGCCCACTCACCTCCTCCTGATTCAGCTGCTCTGTGTGTGTGTGTGTGTGTGTGTGTGTGTGTGTGTGTGTGTGTGTGTGCGCGCTTATTTGTTGGTATCGGAGCGGGAGTACGCGCATTGAGTCACTTTGTGAGAATTTTGAGCTATATAAGTACAATTCATTATTATTATTATTAACTATGCCAACTTAGCGTCAGTAACAGCCTCTGGGTGCACACAGAATGGCCCTGCAATGTATAATTATCGAAGCCAACAATGTCATGTCATGCACAGGCGTGCGACCTGCCGTCAGAGTGACAGAACGTGCGGTGCCAGATCCAGTCACCAGGTGGCGGTGTCCAAAATGCTCGTGCTGGTCTCGTGGGTCTACGTCACGTGCACGCTTCCCATCTTCGTGCACAAGGTTCTTTTCCTGGCTTGGCCGGGCTATCAGGTGAGACAGGCTTCGTCACAGTCCCATTCCGTGTCTCATACAATAGACGTCAGCAAGAACGAATAAGTACCGGCCCCCGTAGTGTAGTGGTTGCACTTCGGACCGCATGGACCGGGAGACCCGGGTTGGAGTCCCAGCCGAGGCAAGCGGGATTTTTCCTACCTAGGTCGGCTCCTACCCAGAGCGGGTGTGCTATGGGCCCAATGGGGAGGCTGTTGCCACACACCCGAGATTCACCCACTTCACGGGTGCGACTTTCGGGGTGCTTCCCTTTGTATGATACGTCTTATGATGTGGATGATTACACGGCCGGCACCACAGATGCCGTAGTTCCCGGGCCTGGCTAACGCCGGGATTATGACAGGAAGCATGGAATGCGGCCCTGTCCCGCAGTCCCAAACCACACGGACCTCCATAGCAACATCTTACCATCATCCTCATTTCCATCATCATTACAGAAATTGCCCCGTCTTCGTGGATTCCACCCATAACCTGGGAGGAACACCACTGGAGCTGGCAAAGAGTTGGGGCAGCATAACAACCCAACAAGAAAATGAATAAGTAACTTGAGCTAGTCGCAGACCATTTAGGGACATGCACCTGGCATAAGTTTAAACAAAGTCTCCTTTCCGCTCAACTCTCACCGGAGTAATTCGTCTATTTTATGTTTACAGAATACAGAATACTATATTGATCCTAAAAGGGAAACTGCATTTCTGACCCGCATACTAATATATAACTAGTACACAATAAACATTTTAATAAATCTAGGCTGAAAAGCCACTTTACTAAAGTCCACTCGCGTCACCTCTGCCTGCCTTGTGCGTAGAAAGTCCCATTCTCACTGGCAGCTTGCCTCCTGTTGCAACCCTGCCCTACAAATACAAAAATCAGGAAAATCACGTTTTTTTTCTAACCAAAAAAAAAAAATCTTCACAAACACACTCGCCAAACATGGTCCTTCAAATCAACACTGCATTGAATAAGTGTTCAGGTGGACTGTTCAAGTAGGATAGCTATCCCCTCCCCCATAACCTGCTCCTTCGGGCCGTCTGTTAAAACTTTCAAAGCCAGACTATTGAAGTATCTAGTAAATACCTTGTAATGGTCACGTTCGTACTTTATTGAGCATTTGACACATTCATTCATGACATGCTTTTCTTGTTTATCATTATGTATATATCTAAGCTAATTGTGTGTGTGTGTGTGTGTGTGTGTGTGTGTGTGTGTGTTTTAAGAAATAGTTGCAGTTTTCCTAGTTTTTATAGTTTAACAAGGACAACATCGAAAAAGGTCTGCACACCTAATCTTTTATCCTTGTGAAAGGGTGGGTGGTGGTTTGGGGGTTTAGCGTCCTTTTCCACCACACAGGGTGATGATATCAAAGACGGGGGCAACGATGAGAAAAGCCAGCACACATATTTGGCCCCAGCCGGGATACGAACTCACGACCCGAGCATTAGAAGTCCATCGCTCTACCATTCGGCCAACCCGGCTCCCCTTTTATCCTTGTGAAATAAAGTTTCTTTCGTTCGTCTCCACTGAAACACCTCGTTGTGGCGCTGGACGATGAACTCCAGCTAACCAACCAAACTGCTGTTCCCCAGGTGGGCGGGCGACACCAGCTGCTGTGCAAGCTGAACTACATGCTGTGTAACCTGCTCATGAACATTAACTGCTCCGTCAACACCCTGGCTTATTACCGCCATGGCTCTCGCTACAGGCATCACTTCCGGAACATCTTTTCCAGAAACAGTACCAGGCAACGTCACCGCTATCGTGTCTGCTCCGGCACCGAGATGGTGACACCCGCAAAGTTTCTTAAGTGATTGTTGGTGACTGCTTTGGAAAAAAAAAAAAAAAAAAAAAAGGGGACTGCAGAAGCCTTGATGGATCACGTGCGACCTTGGCCTTTAAGAGAGGTCACTCAAACAGGCACCTTTATCAACCATCACTGGTCCGAATTAAGTGTTTCTGAGGAAAGTGACAATGTTAAACGTAGAACACCAATTCCTGGAACTTTCACCTGCACAGTATGACCATGACCTTTCAACAAGGTCACTCAAGGTCACTCAAATTGCAGACACTTACCTAAAACACTATTTGCTGGACCCTTTAACAGTATGAGACCTTTGCAAAAGGCAATTGAAATGGAGGAAAACTTTTGAAGCCTTGAGAAAAAACTTGTCCAACTCGACTTGAGTATTCAGCCATGTTGTCGCTGAGACACTGGCTGAAACAGGTACATGTACCCACAGAAAACTGAATATAGCCCGTTCATCTGCATCGTTCCCATCATCAGTATTGTGTACTGTAAATCATGCTGCGTTTCAACTGTTACTGTCCAGGATCACTAGTTCCTTTCGTGATTATCCGATACAGTATGTACTGGCTTGTTTTCCGATTTTCTTCAGCAGTTTACAACCACATATTCAAAGTAGCATGTGGTGTTGGTAAAACATCAAGAATATTTAACAATAAATAATAAATAAATAAATAAATAAATATATATATATATAATAAATATTATTAACAACTGAGTATTGTACAAGCGCTTTTCCCAGTTTCTTGATTCGGCTAACAGCTTTGACTCACCGACATCCACATCTCACACAACAACACTGTGACTCATATATAATCAATTTTTATTGTATAATGAACTTGTAATAGTACAAATAAATCAACACAAGCGCTTTGTATTGTAAACGCCGTTGCCAGTCTTTGTGAAGAACACAGATCAGTTCAAACTACAGTGTTATTGTAAGACTTGTGACAAAGTCATTCCCACCTCTGCTCATTCAGACTGTCCACATCTGTACTCTCTTAAGCTGGATCGTACCTTCGGGATGTCTGGCTGCATACCATGTGAGCACTATGGCCATGTGCGTATACACAGCACGGGCAAAGAGCGAGCATCCTATGATAGTGAAAGAATCCCTTCATCCATGCTGACAATGTTACTGTTACGTGTACTGTATGCTTACATGTGGCCTGCCTGGTTAAGGTGCATCTTGTGAAATCGTGTGCTCATGTGCTTAAGAGCTTATGATCAGGGCTTATAACATGACCCATGATGCAAAAGGCGGAAGAGCGTGTAGCGTTTAGTGGCGAAGTGGAAAAGCCATGAGGGCGTGCACCTACACAGCAGACACGTTATGCTAGCAATGTCCGGGGGCATCCCCACCCGGATTTTTTTTTTCTTTTTCAAAGATTACACAAAATCTGTTAATTTGGTGCATTTTGGCATGATGAGGAAACATACTTTTTGGGGAGGGGGGGGGGGGGGATGGGGGAGGAATTTTCAGCCAAAGGTGGAAATCCGCCAAAAGATGGAAGATTTTAAACCCTGTATGATGTCGGGTCTGCCCGAAGAACCCTATGTCTGTCGCGTATACAGTAATCTGTATGAATCCTACGTCTTAAGTACGTGCAGGCAGATCCTCCGCTGACACCCGTATCCTACGCATTCCACAGGTTAAATCAAAAACACTAGGTCAGCGAGCATTGCTGTACCACGGTCCAGTCACTTGGAACAGCCTGCCTTACCATGTACGCCATGCAGAGTCAACGGATTCTTTTAAAACTGCTTTGAAATCCTATTTCTTCCGGCTGTACTATAGAGACTAACTTCTTACCTTCACTGTCACCATCATTGTCAGTTTACGATGTCGTGTTAAGATGTATCATAGCTGTGTGTACGTAACGTGTATGTGACGTCTATTTCATACATGTGTATGTAATGTGTAATGTATTTTTCATTTGTATCTCATGTGTATGTATTGACACTATACTAGCTATTGTGAGGCGCCCAGAGCTCCAGCAGGAGGTTGGGCGCCAGACAAATCCTCATTATTATTACTGAGGAAATAAAAGACTGAAACCTAGGTGTGGTGCAGAGGCAGTGCCCTGCTCGGGGGACACAGGGGCAATGCCCCACTTAAGAGAACAAATTTTAGCATTTTTAAATGCATGTAGCAGCCTCTCCTGGCACCCAAAAGTAAAATGCTGCCTTGACACTGACATGCAAGTTTTCAGAAATGAAGTTAGATTTTTTCCACATGCCACATTTTCCACATGTATCATGACTGTGTGCGCAACCTTTTCCCCTCCTTCCTTTTCTTTGGCTGAAACTTAGATTTTTTTGATTTTTTTTTTTTTTTGGCTGAAAGGATAGGAAATTTGGCTGAAAATTGCCAAATGACTGAAAATTCCCCAGCCTGTACGCGTTAGCACAAGTGTAACGTATGTACTGGTCACTAGTAGAGGTACCAGCATCCACTGTGTCTTCTCAGCTACGAACGTGTTTTTCACATGCTGTCTGAAGTTTAGTCTTCACCTGTGCCAGTAGATCTCTGTGAGGAACAAAAAAAGAAGAGGAAATATTATAATTAGCACTACATTCACAAACTTCGTACAACAGTTATTACCAGTGGTAAACTACCTATATCCCTTCATCCAATTTCGAATAATGCGGACAAATTCAAATTGGTCAGGTCAGAGGTAAATATGCTGAGGTAGTATTTTGCGTAACTCAAACTGAATCACTTTACGTGCCAGCGTCTTTTACTCCATTATGATATTAACCTTGGTCTTGCTGAATTAATTTGTCTTATGTAATGTTGTAAGAGCCACAGAGTCCAGAATATTCCATTCTAAGCACCACCAGGTTAATATTAGATTGCATTTTTTTTCAGATGGATGGTTTAAACTGATTTATTTTGTTGCACTGGTGAAAGTACAGAAAAACAGTGTGAGCATAAACAAGACGTACGTATGACATGCTCAATAAAAATTCAATTAAAGCAACCTTTGCAATGGCGATTCACGAATTGTGTGTGTGTGTGTGTGTGTGTGTGTGTGTGTGTGTGTGTGTCTCAGTTTGTCAGTGAGCATTTTCATATCAACGGCGGTCAGCTGCTACAGTCGATGATACTATGTATTAATGTATTTATTTATGTGGCTAAGAAAAACGTGCCGAAAGTGTGATAAACTCTACAACTGTGTGAAAAATATGTACGTTAACTGACAACGGAAGGTCAGTGTTGCCATGAAGAAGTAGATCTATATGTTTATACTGACAGGAAAGCTTGTTGATTGTTGCGTTTCGAGCATCTGTATACGTGGGACATTCTAGGAAGAAGTGTTGAGTGGACTCAATCGTGGCTCCACAGGCACAACTAGCGGTAAGAGATAAGTGGTGATTAACTAGATCGTGCTGGAGGTTACTGATGTTTTCAGATGAATCACTTTCATGTGCCAATGTTGTACTTTTTTTTTTAACAGTAGGTTGTGTTTTTCTTGACTCAAAACGAATTACTTGCTATGTGCCAATGTCTAGCTGATGAAAGTTGCAGACTTACTTCCACACGTCTGGGTCGATATCTGAATCTGTCACAGGCTGGTCGTTCAGTTTTTGGACCAGGCCGCTCATCGCAGATTGGCACTGTGTCAGATCCACGTCCTTGGAGTACTGACCTGTAAACAGAAACATTGCTCTTTGGTTGTGTGTGTGGGTGCATTAAAATTAAACCAAGCCATTGACACCCCCCCCCCCCCAAAAAAAAATAAAATAAAAATAAAAAATAAATAAATAAATAAAATAAAATGGAGCAGTTTTACATACATGTATGCATACTGCATCCATACATACACACGTTGATAAATGTACATATCATATGCATACTAGTTTGTTTTCGTATAATGGGTAAGACATCTTACGGGATTTTGCATATATATGCATGTAATGGCAGTCCATGTCTTAAAAGTAAGGGTGGGTGGGGGGGGGGGGAGGGGTCTTTGGGGGTTTAATGTCCTTTTCCACCACATACAGGTGATATAAAAGACGGGGCAACGATGAAAAAGCCAGCACAAATATTTGGCTCCAGCCGGGATACGAACTCACGACCCGAGCATTAGAAGTCCAACGCTCTACCACTTAAAAGTTAGAGAATGCATGCATGAAGTCCATGAATGAAAGGAAGGGTGAATGAATTCTTCTTTCTTCTCCTGCATTTCCTGTACTGGACTCTGACTCGAATGGTTAGGTTGGTCGTTTTGATGAATTCAGTTATCTTCATAAGTTCTGTTTTGGTGCCCCAGAGTTTCTCTGCTAGCGTTGCTCCATTCAGCCAACGCTGTGTAATTGCTACTTGGAAGAGGGGGCAGGACTAGGGTATGCTCTGGTTTCACCGTGTCCAGTCTGTAGCTGAAAATGGTCGGTGACACTGGAAATGTTCATCAGAATGGGGGAATGTATTGGGTCGTCAAAATGGGGATTGTATTGGGTTGTCCAGATTGTCTTGCAGATTGTCTCTACTTTGAAAATGTTCAGCCCACAAAATTTGAAAAATAAATGCAATTCTTATTTCTAAATTCCGAAATTGAAATTTCTGAGGTGACCCCTCGCACCACATGATTGTACTGTGTTTATGTCCAGTGGGTGAGAGAATGCGTGCGATTCACGTGAGCATGCGTGTTAGGTTCAGTTTGCGGCGCTTTGAGCCGATTCATGAAATTGGGTAAAGCGCCTATACAATACTCATTACAGTACAACTTCTTTTGGGCGACCACCCCTCTGGTCAGACGGGAGTGGTCTTAAAAGAGAGGTGGTCACCCAAAAGAAGCTTCAGACAGTGAAGAAGTGCAAGCCAGTATCATTGTAACATTGGTCTGCACAGGCAGGTGGTCTCCAAAAGGGGTGGTCACCCAAAAGAGGTTCTACTGTATTATCATTATTGTTATTATTAGTGGTGTTTGACCAGGGTTTTGATTTCAATGTGGGAGACTGGCTGCTGTGGATGCTGGTGAATGAATAACATTCATCGCATTCAC
Organism: Batillaria attramentaria; assembly: GCA_018292915.2. Lineage (NCBI taxonomy): Eukaryota > Metazoa > Mollusca > Gastropoda > Batillariidae > Batillaria > Batillaria attramentaria. Next base: position 563,871 of record JACVVK020000246.1, read on the forward strand.
GAAGATCTGGGCACCAAGTCAATGGCTTGTTCAGCAGGCATGTCCCTGAATGCGAAGAGATAGAGGTTCTTACCTGATGAGGATACGACCAGCAGCAAGTGAACCGCGCCATGAGCTGTGTGAGGATCAGTTACTGCCCCGGACTGGACACAGCTCTCCAACTCCCCAACAAACAGCCTGCAAGTGGAATCAAACATTCAGTGATCGCAACAGGAATGAACAAGTACACTCGATGAACAAAAAGCGATATGCAATTCGCAGCAGACACTTGCAGCGTCGCATTTCTGCTGAGCCACTGTGTAAAACAGACAGACTCTGACTGGCTTAAACACTCTGGGAAACGTTTTGTCCAATCATAATGCTCTGTTTGGTAAGGGTGTGGGTTCCTCACCTTGCCAGTTCGCTATGGCTGACACTACAATTTACATACATCTTGTTTACTTTTGTACCCAGCAACAAATGGTTTTGACTTCCTGACTTGGACCCTCAAAATTAACAATAAGGACCTAAAAAATATGGAGAGAGTCCCAAGGACCCTTGTATTTTCGATTCACAGGGAACACTAATGTTGTAGGTACATGTAGTAAGAGAGTTTCTTCTCTGGCCGTGGGAACTGACCTGCGTGATGCTGAAGTGCGACTGAAACATTTCAGTATGCTGGTGGACACTGCAGGCAGAGGATCCTGACCGTCCTCAAGTGTCCTTGGTAAGGCATCCTGCCGGTAGAGATGAAGTTGGTAATGACAAGTGTCTTCAGAACTATCGGTATGCAAACAACTTGGCTCAACCGTACAAAAGCAACCTAAAGGGTTCATGTGCTGTATTGGGCGGAAGGCAGGCAGAAAGAGCCTAACAAACTAACTTCCACCGGTCTCATTCCAGTTAAAGTCTCATTATATTAGATTTGTCAGTCATACAACAATGCTCAGCGCCCGCATGTTAAAGTCGGGGTTAGGGAGTTTAGCCCCGGGTTAGAGTCTAACCTCGAACTAAACTAGCTCTAGGGTTAAATTTTCTGTTGTTTTTTTGTTTTAAATCAGGAAGCAGGTCCATTCCAGCAAGGTGCCTATGCCGTTATACACGGATTTCTGTTCGCTTCCTTTTTTTAAATTTAATTTTGTTTTGGGGTTTCTTTAGTCCTAATCTGCGTTAGGCCCGTAGCTGTGGGTTAAATTAACTTCGAGTTTTACATACGGGCCATGGAAAACTTTTCATTGAATGCGCTAAATCTGTGCATAAAAATCAGTCACTTGGGATAAAGTATCATGGAAACCATCGTGGCGACTCTGGTTGGTGAAGATATTATGTTGGTCTATGTACATATAGAAGTGTACCACGTACTGAGCAGACAACGTTATTTGGTTGCAGACTGAAGACCAAGTTAGACAGCGCTAATCGGACTGGTGGCTATGTTTAGTGCCTTTATTGATCGACATATAGTGCAGGTATGGAAGCGTTAGACCAAAGAAAGTCACATTTCTCTACTACTAGAAGCCACAATGTTACGTAAGTGGTCACAGAAGACCAAGTTAGACAGCGCTAATCGGACTGGTGGCTATGTTTAGTGCCTTTATTGATCGACATATAGTGCAGGTATGGAAGCGTTAGACCAAAGAAAGTCACATTTCTCTACTTTTAAAAGCCACAAAGTTATGTAAGTGGTCACAGCGGCCACTACTAGAAGCCACAAAGTTATGTAAGTGGTCACAGCGGCCACTACTAGAAGCCACAAAGTTATGTAAGTGGTCACAGCGGCCACTACTAGAAGCCACAAAGTTATGTAAGTGGTCACAGCGGCCACTACTAGAAGCCACAAAGTTATGTAAGTGGTCACAGCGGCCACTACTAGAAGCCACAAAGTTATGTAAGTGGTCACAGCGGCCAAAAGGAAGATTTTTTTCAGTCAGCAAACACCTTAGAGCTTTGTAAGCAGCAGAAAATGTCTGTGTAATGTCAGGCCACAGCAGGAAGTTATACAGGAAGCAATATTCATAAGCTTCATCGTCCTAGCCCAGTCTGAAAATTAAAAAAAAATAAAAATGAAACACCGCAGAAAAACAAGAAAAAAAGAACCTACATGTTTGCTTGCGTGCTGTAGTTCTGCCAAAACAGCAGCAAGCATGGTGCCCGTTATTTCCGTGGCAACTTGGGTTCCTTCCTGATGCTGCTGGCGAGCAAGGATGCAGGTGACAATGCCAGACAACTTGTTCCTCACTTCTGTCAACATCTGAAAACCACAAGATATTAAAGGTAATTTTTGTGCATGGATGCTGATGGTTTAATGCACTCTGTATGACTGTAATAAATACCTTTGAGGCCCATCTTACGATAAAATATTGTTGTGTGCACAAATCGTTCTGAGCTCTTTTGGTAGTGCTTAATGTCGCACCACTTAGACACCTGCACAGTGACAGCATCTTACAGGCTGGCACTAAGTCAACAGAAGGCTTTACGTGAGACAATTAACCAGGAGTCAGCTGGAGTTGCGAGGGCAACTGTTGAGTAGAAGAATTTGAATTTTTGCCTGCACAGTCTGCAAAGACAGTGTATTGCATTTAGAGCTTTACTAATCATTAAGAGAGGCTTTTTCACGCATTCAGGCGCAGTGACAAGCGCAACTGTTCCAAAAAGAAAGTTGGCTTCTGTGAAGTCTGTATCGCGAGCGTTTAATAATTACCTTCTGTGCGAGAGCTTTTTTTTCTTATAAATTTATTTTCATCCTATCACAGTCATCTAAAAAAAATAAATAAATAAAAATAAAAAGAGGAAATCCACTGGACATTTTTTTTCACTTGCTAACCTTGAAGTCGATGCCCTCTTGCTTCTGTGTGCATGTTGCTATGGCAACCATGACATGTGACATGCACTTGCTCACAACGCTGTCGGCTTGCAGTTCCTCAAACAGGAGCATCTGATGCAGGCATCCCAGCACCTGATCCACTGTGCTCAAGTTATCAGCTGAGAACAGATAATCAAAAGGGATGCACCAAAGTTAGCACATTCTTCATGGTATTTAGAACAAGAGTCTAACAATCACTGCACAGGCACATGAAATGTAAGGGATAAGAAAGAACAGACATGAGACTACTGACCAGTGTGCAGCACGACCTCACAGAATTCCGTGAGCAGCTTCATAAACTCTGCGTCTCCAAGACCCAGCATCATCATGTTGCTGCAAACTTTCAGCGTCACCTGTGGAACGGAATTATTCAACTGGTGATCGATTTATAATCAAAATAATAAAAACAGCTATGTGTTGTGTGGGTGCTTTACCCGATTTTTTTAATCACACACATTTTCTCACACACTGGACATGAACACATTACAATCACGTGGTGCGAAGGTTCAGCTCAGCTATTTAAGTTTCGGGATTAACACTCGACAGTAGACAGTAGTAATATTTCTTAAATGCATGTATGAGCGTGTACAGACTAGTGCGCTGTAGTAATGTGATTACTTGTCGATGAACGGTTAAAATATTTCATTACTCGGAGTCAATCCCATGGAAAACGAGTTCCGCCCCTTCAAAAAATGAAGTGACAGCTTTCCCTTACTAAAAAAAAAGAAGAAATGTTTGAAGTGTAGTTGCACTCATTTTTCTGGCAGCCATCTTATTCAACCTTTGTGGTCAAAAGCAACCTACCATTATACACGCCGATGGCATCCCGTTTTTCTTTGCCAGGCGTCCGACAGTTTTGCCCTTTCTTTCATGAGATGCTGAGCTATTGTCCATGTTAGATTTCATGATGGCAGGAAGAAGGATTTCTCTCTCCCAGTTCAGGACGTCTATCATGCGCGCAACACAGTCGGAAGCTTTATCCTCCTGCACAGATTGAGAAACATGAGAACAAACATGCACTACAGCTTCATTCAGACATTATGCAATGCAATCAAGTCTCAGGCTATGCCAATAAATACATGTAGTTGATTTTTCGCAAGTGGCTCCAAGATGACGCTAGCTTGGCATTGCGCCTGTGGAAAACAGCCCACGTAGTACAGGACACACAGCTGCGCTCGGTATGAAATCGTACATGTTCACACACAAAACGAGAAATGGTAACAGCAGTATTAACATCCTCTTCCACCAAGTTAGGGTCATAGCAAAGACAAGGAAACCGGGTAGGAATCCATCAAAACGTTCGGCTCCAAGTTGGGATTCAAACTCAGGACCTAAGCATTGTAAGTCCAACAAATGAGCGGCTCTATATGTCGGCTCCCCCCATGCACTTGATCTAGGAAGCCAAACCACTGATTTGGAATCCAGCCGGTAGATTTCGTGCAAAATCAAGATCTGGATGAATAGCAGAAACTGAAGAAGAAATTTGGTTTGCAAAGCACAGATTCTAAAGAATATTCAACATGAGGAGAGACAAATCTGAGTATGTCTACGCACATCATCATGCAGGAGCACAGACAGGCGAAGGTGTAGGGAGAGAACTCTCTCAGCAAAGTCTGGTGTGTCTTCACTCCCTTGAACTCCGTCGTTTCCACTCTCAATCTGCTTTTCAATGATAACCTGTTGAAGGTATTACACATACGCATGAGCAATGGAACCAAACCATTAAAAGACATTTTTTAAAAGATGGGGGTGGGGGACGTAAAGTGACATCATCTTTCCATTACCATTTCTCTGTACTGAACAGATCACAAGTTTGAAGGAAAATTGTTTTGTACGGAAAAGCAACAACCATAAAATGTCCCTACCATGATGCGTGAGAGGAGACGGTTGAGTAGGACCAGCTGTGGACGATGATGTTCCATAAGAATCCGCTTGCACACAGCCGACTTCAGCATGGCCGCCAGGTAGTCCAACGCCAGCCCAGGCCTCTTCTCGGAATCAGGGGCCATAATCTGTACACACTTCTTGCCTCCCTTGCCCTAAAAGGGAAAGATTTTCAAGTTCAATGTCTTGGCTAAATGAGCTAAGAATTCCATAGTACATGTAACTGCATTGCCTTTTTATTATTTTTTTTTGCATTTTTTTTTCTTAAAACTTACTTTTGAAAGACATTTATGGTACAGTGGACACAGTTTGAATGCTCACAGAACTACATTATAAATCTCCAATTAAGTGACAATTCAAATTTTTGTTTTTGTGCACATAGATCTGTCCCAAATACCAAAAACTCATGTACCGTGTCAAACTAATTATAACCATGAAATATGATATCCATATATCTGGCGCTCTACATGTCTTCACTCTGACATCTAAAATGCTCTGCCAATGCTTATGTGCTTTCCCATCTCCCCTCTTCCCCCAAGCATCTCAACAAAGTTGACATCTATTTTTTATCAAACTATGTTGATGTCTTCACCCCACACTGTACTGTGCTGTGCCAAACACTCACCTTCTTCGTTTCTGGAGCAGGAGATAGCTCCGTGGGTGTGAGGCTGTGCTCCAGCCAATCAGAGATGAGCTGCAGAACATCCGGCGCCCTCTGCCACAGACACATGGCTTCCAGCATCTCTGTGTAGTCGCCAGCCTCACTCCCGCCTGGCATCTTGCGCAGTTTGGACAAGCAGCCGTGACTGGACAATTACAACAAGAAAGGTCACCAAAGGTTATCATTCTGCAGAATTTACTATGTACCAAGTGGATTGTCAGTGTAAGCCACAGTTGCAAAGGAACTCTCAGCCTACAATACAATGCTGCCTAGCACCTTCAGTCCACGCTAAATTAAATTAAATCTGATTTGATTTCAGACACATGGCTATGGGCACAAGGCAGGTTGTTTGTAAATTGTGGCACGTCAACTGAAAGAAACAAAAACAATAAAATCACACACACACATACAAACACTTGCTCCCTGCTGATCACCACGATCCCGGTGCTGGCTTGCGAGATGCCTGCCTACTGACCACCGCGATCCCGGATGTTTTGAGGTAAACTAGAGAGGCAGAAGCCTCCATGGCTCCCTTGTGACACAGGTCAAGGTCATTCACAAAAGTATGTTTGTAGAGCTCTTATCACTATCCAGTATCATGCTAAGTGATGTGTCTGGCGCTCTGAGTTCCTGGCAATATTACAATTTTCCCCAAAACAGTTTGTACAGCCTTGACCTTTGGTCAAAGTCATTCAAAAGAGATCTCATCAATGTCTATCATCATGCCAAGTTTGATGCCTCTAGCATTTGTAGTTCCTCCGAAAACAGTAATGTTAAAATTCACAACAGACAGCTTTAATGACCTTGACCTTCAGTCAAGGTCATTCAGAAAGGTAGGTCTCATTGCTGTCTATCATCACGCCTCATTTGGTGCCTCTACTGTTTGTTGTTTTGAAGAAAATGCCAAGGTTAAAGTTTCCACACAAAAAAAACGCTTGCATGACCTTGACCTTGACTAAAAGGTATGTCTGTAAAGGTGCTGCCAATGTCAATCATCGCACATAGTTTGATGCTTCTGATTCTTCTAGATACTGATAAAATGCAAATGTAAAATTTCCGAACACTGTTTCAATGACCTTGACCTTCAGTCAAGGTCATTTAAGATGGTATGTGTGCATAGGTCTTATCACTGTCTATCAGCATGCCAGGTTTGGCACCTCTGCTGTTCATTGTTTCTGAGAAAATGCCAATGTTAAGGTTTCACAAAACTATCTTGTACGGCCTTGACCTTGACAGAAGGTCACTGACTACATGTATATCTGTAAAGTTCTTATCAATGTCTATCATCATGCAAAGTTTAAAACCTCTGGCATTTGTACATTACGAGAAAATGCCAATGTAAAATTTTCAAACAGAGAGCTTTAGTGACCTTGACCTTGGGTCAAGGTCATTCAAAATGATATGTTTTGAAAGGTCTTGTGCTAGTCTATCAGTATGCCAAGTTTGGTGCCTCTACTGTTTGTAGATTCTGAGAAAATGACAACGTTAAAGTTTTCTGGACACACACACACACACACACACACACACACACACACACACACACACACAGACAGACAGACAGACAGACAGACGACGGAGGGTTAATACATAGACTCCCATTGTTACACAAGGGAGCCAATAAAAAACAACAATAAAAAGCTGAAGAGGAAAACCTGGATCACGGTGATCAGTACACTAATTGCCATCACCAGGATTGCGGTAATTAGTACAGAGTGGGGGTGGGTGTTTGGGGGTTTAACATCCTTTTCCACCACATAAGGTGATATCAAAGACAGGGCAACGATGAAAAAGCCAGCACAAATATTTGGCCCCAGCCGGGATACGAACTCACGACCCGAGCATTGGAAGTCCAACACTCTACCATTCGGCCACCCCGGCTTCCCTAGTAGAGAGTGAGTTAAGACTGCACGCGCACATGATGCATACCTGATCGTGGGCACTGCTTTCAGCGGCAGGTGACCGGCAATTTCAACCACCAGTGACATCACCATCGGGTCCTGCAAATATATAAATTAAAAGTATCCGTGACAAAAAACAAAGAATCCAGCAAAGAAGATAAACCTCCAAGACCAGCTTTCTTCTGTGCTGTTTGTTGCATGCTTTGGTCATATTTTTTATTTTAGCTTCTTAGCCCCGACTGTCTGGCATTAGCATGTTTAAGTTTCTGACTATTATTTCCGTTGTTGACATGGATTCCTGTTGTTTCGGATATTGGTAAGACAGTGCACAAAAGCCTAACCTGAGTGACCTTGATGACCTCAGGGATGGTGATACTCAGCTTCTTCATGATAGACTGTTTCAGCTCGCTGTTCTCAGGCTGCACAGAGAAAAACAGGAGAGGGTTGCTTAGAATTAATGACACACCTGAATGATTTTTTTTTTAACCTTTTTGTTTTATCTTTCAATTAAAAATTGGTCTCAAAAGACCCCCCCCCCCCCCCCCCCCCCCCCCAAATAAACTCATCAGAAATCAAAAGGCTCAAAACAGACAGAGGTCAACAGACAAATCGAATGTATCCCCAAATTTTTGGCTACAGAACTTTCCTCAGAAATCACAAGACAAAATATAAAATACAGACAGCATTACTTCTGGGTTTCAAGGAGCAACACAGCAAAACAAAATATAAAATACAGACAGCATTTCTAGTCTGGATTTCAAGATCATGTATCAAAAGGACCATGAAATATTTTGTAATGGATTTTAACTCACTGTATCCATCTCCTTAGCAACAGCTGTCCACATAAGGAAGATGGCTTCCAGCAGCCCTTGCAGCATCTCTGGCACAATGCCGCCATCGTCATCACCATGATCATCATCTTCTTCTTCATCATCTTCGTCTTCCTCGTTCTTCTACGGCAATGTAAATGTATGTAAATAAAGTATTAACAAGGAGGTCACTGCTCTAAGCATATGATTAATCCAATTTAATGAAGCATGCCTATTTGACGATTAAAAGGCTGCAAAGAAGAGTTCTGTTTGTAACCGAGCATGTACGCTCGAAAAGGTGATATGTAAAGCTCTAAATGCAATGCATCAATGTTGTTGCTTGTGACTGAGCATGTGCGCTCGAGACGGTAATATGTAGAGCTCTAAATGCAATACACCAATGCCTAGTTGCCATATATTTGAAACCAACCTAATGACTGACAGCAACAGTAATGGCCGCCTGGCTTTGCCCTTTTCACCTTTAGGGAAAAAGTCAGATTGTTCTAACCTGTGGGGTTTCCTTGCGCTTCCTTTTGCTTTGTCTGGTCTTGCTTCTCTTTGGTGCTTCAGTGCTTGTGTTCACGGCCTGACCAGCAGAGCGCACGCTTTCCAGTACATAGCGACACAGTAAGGCCATGTACTTCACTGTGGGACACAAAAGAACAAGAGCAGGCATGAAAGGCAGAAAACAGTACATGTTACGTATAAAGAAAAAGAGAAAACGGCAGCAATGGAAAGTGCTCCTCAAAATCAACAATCTGTGTGTGTGTGTGTGTGTGTGTGTGTGTGTGTGTGTGTGTGTGTGTGTGTAAATTCTAAGCGAAAATCCTGAGGCCAGTACTACTTCTAACTCACCAGTGTCAGTGAGAGTCATGTGTCTCGGAGCGTGCAAGAAAAAGACTCTGGCAGCGCTCAAGTTGGACTCGATGAGCGTAACGCAGCGAGACACCTGTTCCTGCGGCGTCTGGTTGAGCGGGAAGAATGATGGGAAGAGGAGCTCGACGATGCGACGAACAACGGGCTGCGAGTCCAGCTCCAGGCGGGCCAGGAGATGCTCTATGGGTGCAATGTCCCAGTACTGGTGGAAACAGTCAGCAATGTAAATCAGGGGTCATTCTGGGGGTATTTTCAAATCACAGGGAACACTAGGCAGAGGAATTTAGACTGAAAAAAAGGAGCATATATATGCACTCCAGGCATGCATGACAATAAGAGTTCAAAGCTCAAGAGCAGTGAGCTTTTGCACCCAGACACCTGGGTATTGTCATGTTGCTACTGGTGTCTCACATTTCTCAAGACATACCCCCATCAGGCTGGGGAACTGCTGGGGGAAAAAAAAGACTGAAAACTAGACCAGGGCGCAGAGGCAGCGTCCTGCTGGGGAACACAGGGGCAATACCCCCCACCCCTCCCCCCTTAAGAAAACAAATTTCAGCATTTCAAAGGCATTTAGCAGCCTCTCCTGACACCCAAAAGTAAAAAATAGTAAAATACTGCCTTGATACTGACATACAAGTCTTCCAAAATGAAGTTAGACTGTCTCGTATGACATTACATGTCTCAAGACTCTGCAATCTTTTTCCTTCGACCTTTCCTTTGGCTGAAACTGACGTGTTTGGCTGAAAGAATAGGAAATTTGGCTGAAAATTGCCAAATGACTGAAAATTCCCCAGCCTGCCCATATCATGGCTTACAATGGACCATGCTCCAAATGAAGGAAAAGTGTGTAGCCTTCAGTGACAAAACTACACGTGTGCGTCTGTGTTGTGCTAGGGGTGTCCAGGGGCACGCTCCTCTGAAATTTTTAAAAATATTGGGTGGGGAGGGGGGGGGGGGGGGATGATTTTTTTAGCCAAAGGTGCAAATCTGCCAAAAGGTGAAAGATTTAAAGATTTTAAGCCCTGCCATATATGTACAAACCTTGATGGTCCGAATTCCCTTGACCTTCAGCAGCAACTGCATCATGGCTAAGCGCACAGTTTCTGCGTTGTCATGGAGACAGTGCGACAACTGAGGAAGGAGAGGCTTCAGGGGCGGATGACACATGGGGTTGTCCAACATGGCTGTGATGCCCTGCGAAATGTGACGCATCACGTGCAACTAATATTTCATTACAATAACAGCAATCACAATGTGGATTAGTACATCTTCTTCGACTTTGCGACTTTGGCAACAGGGAGAAGTTTTTGAAAGTTAATTTTTTCTTCCTCATCATGAGCGGCACACCAACAAACAACAACAAAACCTGAACACGAGACAAAAACAACAGAAAAACAAGCAGCATACAAGTTAATTTTTCTTCCTCATCAAGAGCGGCACACCAACAAACAAAACCTGAACACAAGACAAAAACAACAGAAAAACAAGAAGCATACAAGTTAATTTTTCTTCCACACCAACAAACAAAACCTGAACACAAGACAAAAACAACAGAAAAACAAGAAGCATACAAGTTACAAACACACCTAAAACCAAACACACACACACACGTAAACAGCAACAAAAAATAACAAAACAACAAAGCCCACCCCCCTGATCAATTGGATGTGCATTGCTACATCATGCTGGATGAATCACATACATTAATCTACACATGAAAGTATTATCCCAACTTGAAGCCAGTACACAAACCTTTATGACAGCAAGTCTGACTGTGGGTGACGCTGCATCCAGTACGATTTCTGTCAGGAGTTTTTTGAGGATAGCCTGCACCACCTCTATCGGTACCATGTCCAGGTACTCGCTGATCAGTCGACACACGCCCTCACCCATCACTGACCGCACATTAGGACACGGGTCGTTCAGCAGGCGCTGCGGGGGAAAAAAGACAACACAACTGGATATAAAGCAGTATGACAAAATACAAGAAATCCCAGCAGCTGATTGGCTAGTAACTCATGGTGAAATCGTGCTCAAAATTTTTACCATTTTATGCTAAAAAGACCTAGGTGTCTATCTTAACACACCTCCCCCCCCCCCCCCTCCAACAGTAAATAATCAATGATGCCTGCAAACTGACTACACAGTTCTTGGCTTCCCATCAATTTCCCTAACCTACGTCAAAACATAATTAGAAGCAAATGTTGAGGTTATCAGATGCACGGTACAGGACAAGGTTTCTCACTGACGATGTCAACATCACCATGCATGCAGAAAATTAGCACACCTGCAGAAAGTCAAACTGTTTCTGCATGAGAAAGTCGATCTCCTCTGCAGTGGAGTCTGGATTCTGCAAAGGGAAGGCATCAAGCAACAAGCTGGCACTGTTGGCACGGACTACGGTGTTGGGGACCTGCAAAACACGGACAAATCCATTACATAATTGTTGCTTTTACAACTGTCAGACCTGGATGTAGTTCAATAAATGTGAGTAAATGCACGCAACTTTTTGGGTTGAATCTGCGTATTGCAGTTTTATCAGTAGGCAAGAGGGGGAAAGCATTCATACTACAGTACAACTTCTTTTGGGCGACCACTCCTGTGGCCAGATAAGAGTGGTCTTAAAAGAGAGGTGGCCATCCAAAAGAAGCTTCAGACAGTGAAGAAGCGCAACCCAGTATCATTGTAACACTGGTCTGCAACAGGCAGGTGGTCTCCCAAAGGGGTGGTCACCCAAAAGAGGTTATACTGTAATTCATGCTACTCCAGGTTATCCCGAACTGCATAACCCAAGGAAGGTAAAATAATATCACTACCGGCCCCCATAGTGTAGTGGTTAGCACTTCGGACCATTGACCAGGAGACCCGGGTTTGAGTCCAAGCCGAGGCAAGCGGGATATTTTCTACCTAGGTCGGCTCCTACCCAGAGCAGGTGCGGTATGGGCCCAATCGGGAGGTTGTTTCCACACAGCCCAGATTCACCCACTTCACGGGTGCGACTTTGGGGGTGCTTCTCTTGGTATGACACGTCTTATGCGGATGATTACACGGCCGGCACCGCAGATGCGGTAGATCCCAGGCCTGATTAACGCTGGGATATTTATGACAGGAAGCATGGAATGTGGCCTTGTCCCGCAGTCCAAAACCACACGGACCTCCTCTTACTATCATCGTCATCTCCATCATCATGCATAATACAAACTCATCTAGCTTTCGAGCCCTCCGTGGATTCCACCCATGACCAGGGAGGAAACACCACTGGAGCTGGCAAAGAGTTGGGGCAGCAAAAACAACAACAACAACAACAAAAACATTAGTATTATCATTACTGAATTTTTTAGCCACAACATACACTGAGTGATCGCCACAGTATAGGGTCGTACAGCCTCAGCAGCATACTGTCCACACCCCTCTGCTTCTTCTGATGATGTAAATAGTTCAGCACCTGAAAAACAAGTGTACAGCCTTTACCTACAATAAATGCATGCACAAACGCATACACAAAGTACCAGGGGGAGGAAAAAAAGTGAAAAGGGAGTTACAGACCTCAGAATGTTATAAGCCTGTTCATAAAGAGTAGCTGAAAGTGAAACATTTTCCTTTGATCCTTTCAAAAAGAAAACATGCGGATAAGCATGGCATCAGAAAACAAAATGTAAAAAAAATGAAAAAGGTTTAACTCATTTCTGCCGGCAAACGTGAAACCTACGTTCGCGCGCAACCGTCATCCAGCCGACCGCAAACGTAGGACTGACGTTCGCACCTCTTCACTTTTGTTTCCGATGCTATATTTAGCAACCGGATGATGACGTTATGTTAAACGGATGTGTCGAAGGGAGGAAAACTCTTGCCAGTACTTTTCCACCATACCACGTTGGTTTGAGCGCGAGTTTTTGATGCGAAAATGGCGAGGTTTGTGAAGCGATTTTCCGCAGCCGAGGCAGCCATGGAAATCATGATGGATTCCGATAGCGAAGCAAAGGGTCAGTAAATTGTGGATTACTGTGTCCAAGCATCAGCAGAAGGTACTGTGTCTCTCATTTTATTCCACGTGTGTCACTTTGTTTGTGTGTACAGCATTGTCTGCATGGTGTTCCCTCACTGACTGAGGATGCACTTCAAAAATGAAATTATGTCATCAAACATTCTTGATTACAGCAAAAGTATGGCATCAAACTACATGAAAGTTTGCACACATGAGGAACAATTCCTTTTTTATTATCTGTTCAAATTTCAATTAAATCAGTGCACAAACAAGGTTTGTACACGCATTTTAGTGACACACCCCATAACCACAGACAGGCAGGCTGAAATTTACTTGGGTAACTGGGACATATCATAGCTCTATTTACTTGGGCAGAAATGAGTTAAAGTTCATAGCCTCAGTTTCTGAGTTCTCACCCTGAAGAGAGAGGCAGACAGGGGTTGGCGCCCGGCCCGACTGGCATGAATAGCGTGATTCATCAAGTCCTGGATGCAGTCCACCTCAATTTTCTGTGCCGAGAGAAAGACACAGTATGTAACGAAACTGTCATTTGAGACAACAAAGCATATCTTATTTCAATCTACCTGATTCTATACTCACAAGATAAACTTATGACCCATCACGGTAACTGAAAGGTAACTGGAACTACCGAGAACTACTGTTGGTCTGTTTATTTGAAACAGGGGGCCAAATTAAGTCAACGAACTAGAGATGAAACTTTGAAATTACCTTCTGCGTGTCGCCTGTGGCTTTCTGCCAGGCCCTGAAGTAGACGTCTCCATACAGCGGCATCCATGTTCTAAGTCACATACAAAAATACAGGACAGCATTAGCGTTCTGATGGTGGTCATGAACAATAGTTTGTTCCTATGGAATAGAACAGCTAGCACACAAAGGTACATATTTCCTTGTTCTGGTGGGGGAGCCGGGATAGCCGAATGGTAGAGCGTTGGACTCTCGATGCTCGGGTCGTGAGTTTGATTCCCAGCTGGGGCCAAATATTTGTGCTGGCCTTTTCCTCATTACCCCGTCTTTGACATCACCCATATATGGTGGAAAAGGACGTTAAACTCACACACACACCCCATCCCATCCATGCTGGTGTTTCAATGATAAATAAACCATTGAATTTCAATTTTCATTGTTGCACACAAGCAAAATAGCAGCAAAGGTAACGAAGCAAATCTATACACTGACTTGGGTGCGAAGGGAATCTGGTTTTTGATGGCTTTGTGAAGGCAGTCCACTAGGCTCGTGTTCAGTGTGAAGACATATCCAAGGAAACGTCGACCCTGAAACGGTCAAACAAAACACACGTTCAAAAGTCACATTTCTCAATCTCACAAAACCAAATTAATGTGGCCCTTTGAATTATTAACATACAGGGAAATTTCTGTGGCTATTGTGAGCAAAGTGCTGGACAACAACCAGTCAACTTAATCTTAGGCTTTGCAAACGGTACATCACAAGTTTAATTCCCAGGCTAGTTTAGCAGTTCCAACCAAACGCATTTTTCCACTTCTACGTCATTTTCAACTAGACTAAGTTATAACCATCGGAACAGGATGCCGCAATACAATACGAAGTCCGACCCGCTTGATTGGGGCCGGGCGTTCGAATGCGAGTGCCCAGTGGGCCACTTTTGGTAAGCAGAACTGGCGCTGTGGGATGAACCAAACGTCCGGTTAAGGTGCCTTCCCGTCTTACTGGGAAATGCAAGTTATTGAAAAGTAATGTTTGTTCTATCTACTTGTACAATAAATAAAAAACAAATTGGAAAACATGAGTTATGTGTTTTTTTATATTTTTTTTTCAAATGCTCAACCACCAAAAGTGGTGGAGTTACTTCCCTTGGTATGCTAATTATGGAGCTGCTTGAGTGCTGGGCGCTCTGAGACAAAGAGGAATAATGAGCATGCCTACACCCCACCAGGGAGGACACTAAAATTCAACCAACTTTAAAAAAAAAAAAAAAAAATCCTACCAGTGACGTTGCTTTACCTCATCCGTCTTCAGGAACTGGAACGAAGAGCAGCACTGGCCTAGCAGGTTTCTCAGTTCCGTGGCGCTCCCAACGTCAAAGCTGATAAGAGGCAACACCGAGTGCAGTCGCCACACCGCTTTCACATCCACTGCCTGCCAGCAATAAAAGAGAACCCGATACAGAGCAAAAACTGGTACAACGTGTGGCCTGATCACACACACGTATACATGCGTACCAGTGTTTCTGATTATGCGCAGGTGTGCATAATTATTTTTGTAAATTATACAAAACTCTTACATCAACGCACAAATTTGAGAACAGCACGTCACATTTTTCATCTCACTGTGACAAATTTTCGTCTCACTGTGACAAATTTTCGTCTCACTAAATTGGCTCAAAACACTCCGGGACACTTTTCGCCCAATCTTAATGTTCTATTTGGTAAGCATGCGGGTTCCTCACCTTGCCAATTCGCTATGGTTGACACACTGAAATTCACATAACATCTCTGCTGCTTGAGTACTTTTGCAAACAACAAAAAATGGGTTTTTTTTTTTACTATCTGACTTTTTGTACCAAAAGACCATGGACCCCTAAATATTTAAAAGCAGACCCGAAGAAATATGGAGGGAGGATCCCAAGGACCCTTGTATTTTTTTAATCACAGGGAACACTGGTGTGACTACCGGTAAAGCTTTTACAGTAACTAAGAATGAATAATCACTGGCACCTTTGTGATACCAATCAAACCATGTTTGGTGTCAAATTACCAAAACTTGTGACAAAACAACATTCACAATGCAAAATTTATAGGATGTTGAATGCTAATTTTGTGTCCTAACGTAAAGTTTATTCTGTTTGGCAAATTCCATGCATAAACATCTGAAGACTGAGTTGTGCGTGTATACTGTGCGCGTGCGCACATGTCCATGAGTACAGGCATGGACACGTATTAAAAAAACAAAATCAAGTTGAAAGAGCTTAATAAAATTTCTCCTTGTGACACTTACGGCAGCTTTAGGTCGCAAGCTCCTCTCCAGCAGGTAGAGAATAGTGTTTGGAATAACGTCCTCCCATCCCTCAAGTTTGAGGCGCCACCATGCCTCAAACAGCTGGGCCAGACGACACTTGACACCATCGGCCTCTTCCGGCAGGGATGGCAACACACCTGCAGTAAGCAACCTATCTATAGGCCAATCCAACACAATGTAAAAAAATAGCACTGAAGACAGTGAAGTGATCTACAGGGATGTCACTGGAGCTTGAAACCTATAGGACAAATGTCCTGGAAGGTGGCAGATGAATAGGACATTTGTCCTGAATTGGAACGAAACAATAGGACATTCTGGCGCGCGAAAATAACGCATTGATGTAGCCGAGTGTGTTCTACCCCTCGCCCACTACTCTTTGTCCTCTGGCCAGCCCTATACACTAGCCGCGAGCAGACGCCTCGCTAACAAGGGAGGCGATCGAGCCCGCCGCCGCGATGGCACATGCCGCAATTAGTTGTGTTTGTTTACCCGTGTTTTACTGCCTAATAACTCCGCAGCCCGTTCACCTAGAGTCTTGCCGTAAACTGCAGTAGTTTCAGGAGAGTTTTTACTTTCCGATCATGTTTGGTTGTTAGCGTTATTTTATAGTTTAAACGGTGTATTTCGCCATTTTCATCCCTTTTCAAACGCGTGGTCCCGGTCTTTACGCTCTTAAATCGGCGATCGGAAATTCTTTGTACTTTGGTGATGTTCCAAACCTATACCATCTTAAAGTAATTTTCACGCTCTTTCACTTGCCGTTTGTTTGAAGTTCCTAGCTGCTATAGAACGCCCGCTACGGGTGGAGATCTGAGTAGCAACAAACACAAATTCCCCCTCTAGCCGCGAATCGACCCCCCTCCAGCCATGCAGCCTAGGGTTGCTCCCTTTGCGGGCCGCGCTGTGCAGTGATAAGGAGCTCGCCACGCCTCGCTAGGCAGTCTTTGTTTCTGCTCGCGAGCGTGACCCTGCCACCCAGCGCTGCACTCCTCGTCTCGCCGCTGGCCCCTACGCTGATTGTCCTTTCGCGCATCGTTTCTCAGCCATCTCTTGTGTGACCCGGCCATTTTATGTTCGTACACTGCTCCTTTTCCTTGTTATAGTGGTAATAAAAGATGTGTTATACGTAACACCTTTTGTTTGACTCCCTCACTACCACACTTGTGCGCCTGCATAACCCCACTCGACACCACCACATTGTAAAACAGGAACCACATAAACACAGATCAGGGTTAAACTCTTTGCCAATCAGAGGGCTTCTTTTAGGGAATACCACATACCACTCGCTTTGCGTGCGTGCAACTAAAAATATTCGAGCAAGCTCCCTGAGTAGCGCAAGGCGGCAGCCCTCACTTGGAAAAAATGTCAATAGTTTGTCCGCGATCAACAGAAACGCAATCGGACATATGACCTCCTCTTGAAATAAACAATCGGACATCTGTCCTGCTGGACAGTTTTTCCATCGGACATTTGGCCAAGTCTATCGGTCATAGTCCTGTGTCCGGGCACCAGTGACATCCCTGCTCTATGCAATCAATTCCTCATTTTGAGTAACAGTAAAAGAAAAATTTGAGTAAAAGTAAAAGACAGAGAGAGAGAGAGAGTCTCTATTCACATCTTACCATGTAAGATGGCAGCTGTGTCAATCAGAGCTTGAGGGATGCTGATGTTCTTTTGGTGGATGGTTGCTGTTGCCATGGTGACCACGCACTCCAGGAATGTGAAATGCTGCTTTTGCTATTAGAAGGGAAACACATCATATTCATAAATTAAAACAAATCATAAAGAATTAGACACAGGCAACTGAAATGGCTGAAGACAAAATTTCAGCACATACATGTATCTCGAAAAACGATCACTTTCTGAGCCTTTGTGCAATCAGCCCTGAGAGATACTCAGATGCAATGAGATAGAGATCTTGACCCTGTGGAGTATAATTATTTAAGCATACGTCAGACAGTGTGGGCACGGGGCTCACCTTTCCATCATTGTCACCAGCATCAGCTTCATCAGTGTCCAGCAAGGCACGTGTACAGATGCTCCGCAGGCTCTCCCAGATGTCCTCGAGCTGACGTCGGCTACATTCTGCTACTGTGTCCGACAAGTCTTGTGCCTGACTCTTGGCCTGTCAAAAACAAACAGGATTGTGACTGGTGGCTACAGGATTAAGTTGATAGCTCTATTACAGCGGGTTTGCAGCAGCCGGGGGGATTCCGCAAAAACAGTCATCGACCATACATAGCCCCATCCACTAGGTTCGCACGGCTACAGAAAAGTGAACTGACATTAAGTTTTAACACTTTCAGCCCTGGCTGGAGCCAAGGCAGGCTGTCAGCCTCTGCCTGGGGGTTTTCCAGTGATCACAGCTGAGAGGAAGGGTCATGTTACTTAACACTAAATATCTCCAAGACGGTTGGATGTAGAGAGACCAAATTTTGCACACTTGTTGCAGACATAATGTTCAATGCTTAGACAAAATTTGAGTTGTTTTTGACCAGTACTTTTAAAATAGCGGTTGCATCATTTCTGACAACAACAAAAATGTCACCAGACAGCTCAAACACACACACATGTCACAGACACACACACAATGGAAAACTATCAAATATAAAAAAAAACACCACTGACCTGATTTCAGATGTATATATTACTGTACCAGAGCACATAGAATCCAAAATCCACAACACATACCAAACAGCACCTGCAAAGTCTAATCCACTGCACAAGTCACTACTCAGTCAAAACTGCACCAGCTGACCTGATCCCACCCAGTGTTTTCATGCACAGTTAGTGAGTTACACACACAGATTGTTGTTCACTGATTGTTCACTGAAGTTGTAATACTTCAGCCACTGCTGCCTTGAAGTCAACCCGGGTGTGATAGAGCTCGAAACATGGCTCTTGACATAGTCCAACGTCACACTTCACACACTGAAATCGCGTTTCCTTCCGCCGCTGATAGCCCGCCTGCCCCTGCATGTTCTCGCCACGAATGCTGCAAGCGATGCAGACTCGCGTGGGCCTGGATTTGTTGCCAGTGACCGGGATTTTCGTGCACCAGTGTCCGACATCTTTGGCTGAGAGGCGCTCAGATCGCATTGGAGCGGGAGCTGGAGCTTCCAGTCTTGGGACCGCGATGGTGAGACACTCCACCAAGTCCAGAGTGAACTCATATTGGCCCTTTGGCTTGTCCACGCTCATTTTGTAGAGCAGGAAACACTGCACTTTAGCAAGGTGGATCATGTGCATTGCTACACGCTTCCACCACTTCACAGTCTTGCGGTGGAAGCTGTAGTATGCAAGGTGCTGGTCGAAATTGTCGACCCCTTTCATGTGGTGATTGTAATCATCCACCAGCTTTGGTTTCCTTCTTGGGTTGCCCTGTCTGTCTGTGCCAACAGCAACAGAGTCAGTAGCATTGTGTGCAGTGGACATCAGGAAAATGTCCTTTTTCTTGTCCTTGAACCGGTAACAGAGTAGGTTGTCTTTCCTTCGGAACATTGACTCTCCCTTTTTCAGCTTCACTGTGTTTGGGTGGAGACTGGCGGGCAGCCCTTCTCGGGCCCTTCAGGACAGTTCCAACAGCCATTGTGTCCCGTTCCCGCAGCCACTCAAACAAGTCAGGCTTTGAAAAAAAACTGTCCATGTAAATAGTATGCCCTTTCCCAAGAAAATCAAGGGCCATCCTCTTTACAGTCTGGGCGCCATGGTTGCGTTCCGGTCCATCAGGCCCTGCACCAGTATATACGTGTACCTTGCACACGTAGCCTGATTGTGCCTCACACACACAGTATAGTTTTATTCCATACCGGGTGGGTTTCGATGGAATAAACATCCGGAAGGAAAGGCGGCCACGCCAAGGCACCATGGACTCATCGATGGATAGGTCCTGCTGAGGTGTGTACGCTGCAGTGAATGCATCGGCAAGTGGGTCGAACAAAGGGCGGACTTTGTACAGCTTGTCTGGGTGGTCACCCTGGGGCCTGGAACAAAAATACAGATGTTCAAATTCATATGTCGATACAGTATTTATCAAAACACACATATTGTGCCATTGATGAACACAATATAATGAGCACTTTTGTGATGTACGTGCGTGTACACATGCTTGCAAATCGCTCGCTCACACACACACACACACACACACACACCAGGCCAAAGGAAATGATGAATTACGA
The DNA here is from genome assembly GCA_018292915.2 of Batillaria attramentaria. Lineage (NCBI taxonomy): Eukaryota > Metazoa > Mollusca > Gastropoda > Batillariidae > Batillaria > Batillaria attramentaria. Next base: position 584,019 of record JACVVK020000246.1, read on the forward strand.
AAAATTATATAAACAGAAATTTATATTTACCTTTCTTCGTTGTTCGCCAGATGGAAAAATGCCATGATTGCTAGGTAGCGATCCCTGGTCATACATTTCCCGTAGAAGGGTGTGTGGATGCTGGGGCGGATTGACCAGTAGCTCCGCAGATCTGCTTTCCAAAGCAACCCCATGTTGACTGTCAGGCCAAGGAACACGTACATTTCTGCCCGGTCGACTGGGGTCCACTTTGCGAAGACAGAGTTGGGTGGATGATTTTCCTTGGAAGCAATGCACTGACGAGCGTAACGGTTTGTTTCCGTTACAAGGAGATCTATCATGGTTGTGTTCATAAAAATGGAGAAATAGTCCATGGCTGTTGGATTGGCAGGCAGATTCACATTGATACCTGGCTGCCCTGTGAACTGCACCAGGTCAGGATTTCTGTCTGCATCAGACCAACAACTTTCGTTTGCTGGCACTGTACCTCGTCCATTGCCACGTGCTCCTCTGCCACGTGCTCCTCTTCCTCTCGCACCCCGGGTAGCTCTACATGCAGATGTCGATGGTTGGTTATCAATACTGTCACAAGTGTCAGTGTCACCTACTGTTGTTGTTGTTGTTGCTGCTTGTGTCACTGCCACTGCCCTGCAACCTGCAGTACGCTGCCTACCTTCTCTTGTTCTCCGAATTACACCTCTTGCACCCCCTCTTCCACTTCTCACATTTTGACTCGATCGATCAGCAACATTGTTCGACTCACAAGTATCGTTTTGGCGGACTGGAACAAAGGCAGGTTCGTCTTCGTCTGATTCACTGCTGCTGCTGTCTTCAGGAGGCTCATAATCACTATCTTCGTCCATCATCACTTCGTCTAACACCTGCCTGGCCGTCAGGTGTGATCTACGGGTCGCCATTGCAAAACACGCTCAAAAAATCCGCTGAAAATCGCTCTAAAACTCGCCCACGTGCGTCTTGTCGGTTATGAACGGAAGTTAGAGGAAGTATGCCACGAGTTAGGTCCCTTCTATCTCATCAATATTCATGATGTGACCATATACGGAGGCAATGGAAAATTCCATTGATAAGAACGCACGCCGTACGTTCCTAGGCTGACAGCGACGGCCCGGTCGGAACGTACGCTGCGCGTGCCGCGGGCTGAAAGTGTTAAGACCCAGGGCTGAGCTTTAGCGGGCGCCCGGGGCGCCTAAAAATCAGGTTGGGCTCCCTCGGATCACAGTTTCAATTGCCCGGCTGGCGCCTTGATATTTCCGGCCCGATCGGTAGATTCCGCTTACTGACACACCTGCACTGGACTGGTAATATGCGGCAATACATGCGTACGCCGTCGCTGAACCCGCTGACCGCCTCAGCGTCCAGAGCTCTCATTTCACCATCGCGCAGACTGGTCTAAAAATAGCGCAGATACAGCAAAATTTCTCATCAAACAGTCGGGCTCCTTGATAAATTGTCGGGCTCCCTCAACTTCCCTGGTTGGGCGCCCGACTGGCTCCTTAGTCGGGCTTGCTAAATCTCAGCCCTGAAGACCCAGTACAAAAGCAGTACCTCAACCCATCTCATTAACATGCATGATTTCCTGCAGGCACGGGCATTTTTTTAACATTTTTTTTTCATGATAAAACATGTCACCAGCGTGTATGAGAGTAAGGTGTAGGACTGTCTGTCAGTGTCACAAACTGGTAATAGACTGGCACTGCCCATAATTATGTGACAATAAACAAAATAGTAATACTTGCATTTTGCGTATAGTGTATAAAGGCTTCTGGATCCTCCTTTTGGACGATAGCCAGTAGCTCTGCCCTCTGACTCATTTCGGCTGCAAAGGATGTGACCAGGGAGCTTTTGCTCAATCCTCGATCAGTCGATCAGTCGATGACTTCAACTAGTTCAAGCTTCAGCAGCACCGCTGCAAGAGAAAGAAATATCGCAATTTGAAGTACAGACAGCTGGACACAGATATGACAATCAGCGGTTTATTGAAAAGACAGGAAAACACAACACTGCACTGCTAATGGTTGAATGTTCCACTAATTAACTCACGTTTAGCACTCCGGCACAGAAAAACACCAAATTTCAGCGGAAGTGTTTTGAAGTTCCCGCTCACGTTACTCTCGCGAGAACTCTAAACACGGTAGAGTCATCTCCCTTGATCATGTGCTGCGCTAAATACTCGATACAGAGATAAGATAGAGAGCAGCATACATGTGTTCTGTGCTTATCTGAATGCTGATACTGCGGCGGCTAAGCAGATTTTCCGGTAATTATTTTAAATGATAAATTGTCGTCTTGCAAACGCTAAGGATTTTTGTTTTGTTTTTTAAATCAAGGCCCAACTGGTCTGAGAGATGGCACTGTTGTAGTGTTTAGCACCGCAACTGATCGAACTGCATTACATGTATTATTAGGATTGATTTTAGACCAGTAACCAGAGAAGCCAGTTATTGAGGTTGACGATCCTCTGCATGCACGAGTACGGTACAGAGCCACTGACATTGGCCTTAGCCAGCGTATAATTATTGGATATGCCTTTCTTTTAATACATGTACAGTATATTATATAATATAATTATACATACATGTGTGTGTTGTAAAGAGTTATGGTGGTGGTGTGTGGTGGAGATATGAGATAAGTTTAGGTGGTAAAAGGTGTACATGTGAATGGCATTCATGTACTTATGGTTTGCATTTGGGGGGGAGGGGGGTCTGGAGAGGAGCAAATTTATGTGAATGATCTGTTCTTTAATCATAATGTACTAAGAATGGGGGAAAAAAATATATATAAATATGGATAGGTGTGTTGTTACTTCTGAAGGCATAATGTAGTGTTATATAAATGTAAGTCTCTGGTTAGAGATAAGAGTGACCGAAATCAAAGGAATGTGGTTTGGGGCTATCTCGGTAAGCGCTGAGCACAGGTTGATTAGTTCTGGCCTGACTGAGCAGCCTGCCATGGTGTCTGTGCTGGATGGCAGTGAAATACCCCTGTTGTGATGTATATATGATTTATTCAAAAGCCCCTGACCAAATGACATTTGACCTCGGGGGAGGTTACCAGGTCCCAGATTTCAGGTGTTGACTGTCAGTACAATACTACTGGGCAGTCAAAGATAGCTGCTTAGTCATGCTTTTGCCTGATCAACTGCTTAGTCACGTTTCTAGTGTATGGTCATACACAGTGACAGTTATATAACAGCACTGGGAAAATGTCCTGTTTAGACAGTGTACTTTGCGTGTATGCAGGCAGTTCAAACTCAGTGGCTGTAATTAAATTGACTTCTCAGTTTAATATCAAGTGGATAAAATCAAATCGTGATACACTACGGTTATCAGCTAAATAGCCTCTGTTGCAGTGCTCATATGTCTCTTTGTTTCCTTTAGCTTGCTGATGCTGTTTTATGTCTGAGTTGGAGGCCTGTTTTGCCTGTAACTTTAGTGTAAGATATTTTTCCATTTATTCACAGTGATCATGATTTCAGTGGATTAATAAATTTCACCAACACTGTGGGAGGGTCCCCACTGCAGCTGGCGATGAGTTTGGGAGGCTAAAAACCAGTAAAAGAAAAAAGAGAGAAAACTGAGAGAAAAAAAAGTGATTGATATATACATATATCATTACTACATCATTGGCTGCCAGAAGACCAGGATAGTATGTGCAGCTGGTGGCTCGTTCCACCTTTCTGCTCTGGTGCAGACGGCTCAGATTTTACAGCCTTTCCACATATATATACATGTATGTATACACAGGGGTACTGGAACCGGGGGGGGGGGGGGGGCAGCTCCCCCCCCTGTAAAGCAAGGGGGGGGGGGCAAGAGTATCTTTTTGCCCCCCTCCCCCCCCTGTAAAATCTTTTCACTTTCTTTGGGCAACGTCCTTCCTTTCAGTGGCTCCCTGGTTCGTAAAGGTTTTTGTCTGCGCATCATCTGATCCCCCCCCCCCCCACACTTTTCGGCAACGTCCTTCCTTTCACTGGCTCTGGCGTTTCCCCCTCTGAGATTCTGCCCCCCCCCTCCCCCCAACATCTTCCGGCGCCCCTGCACCTATGAATTATTTATAAGGTGCAAAATATTTATATACACATGTGGAAAGGCTGTTGCGCTCACACTAGACACAGTATCAATAGGTGGAGAAGAGTTTGGATAATTCTGATTTGTAGTCCTTGAACGTCCTTCCTCCTCTTCTTTTTCTTCTTTGAGGTCACTCAGATGGTAACACCAGTTCTTTCTGTGAAGGTTGCCATGTACTGTAGGTCCTCAAGGCTGCTAGAGAGCATCCTAGTCATTGTGGTTTCCGTCGGCCAGAACTGTCGCCTGAGATCCTCGGCAGTTGTTCTGTTGTCATGCTGGAGTCCGGCATGGACACAGTCCTGCCAGGCCAAGTCTGATTTTGGTGTAAAGATGTACTGTGAAATTTTCTTTTTTTTAAAATTTAAATCTGGTTTCTGTTTTCAGTGAATCAGTTTCACTAGAGTTTTTGTTTTTTTTATACACAGATTGACAAATCCAGATTTGTTTTTACTAAAAGTTTGTTTATTTTGTTTTGCCAGGAAAACTCTGTAGAATGGCTGAAGACAAGGACACCCACTTGTGTTTTGTTTATGGCACCCTCAAGCGGGGACAGCCCAACCATCATTTCCTGCTGGACCCAGAGACAGGGTGTGCAGAGTTTGTTTCCACTGGGCAGACAGTGAACAAATATCCACTGGTCATTTCAGGCCATTACAACATCCCCTTCTTGTTGTATGCTGAGGGCAAAGGCCATGTGAGTAAACTTGTAATGTAACACAGGACATTCAGTACTATGTAATGTACATGTATGTACACAGGACATTCAGTAGTATATAATGTACATATGTACACAGGACATTCAGTAGTATATAATGTACATGTACACAGGACATTCAGTAGTAGTAATGTACTACACAGGACATTCAGTAGTATATAATGTACATGTACACAGGACATTCAGTAGTATATAATGTACATGTACACAGGACATTCAGTAGTATATAATGTACATGTACACAGGACATTCAGTAGTATATAATGTACATGTACACAGGACATTCAGTAGTATATAATGTACATGTACACAGGACATTCAGTACTATGTAATGTACATGTACACAGGACATTCAGTAGTATATAATGTACATGTACACAGGACATTCAGTAGTATGTAATGTACATACACAGGACATTCAGTAGTATGTAATGTACATGTACACAGGACATTCAGTACTATGTAATGTACATGTACACAGGACATTCAGTAGTATATAATGTACATGTACACAGGACATTCAGTAGTATGTAATGTACATACACAGGACATTCAGTATATGTATGTACATTCAGTAGTATAATGTACATGTACAGGACATTAGTAGTATATAATGTACATGTACACAGGACATTCAGTAGTATAAATGTACATGTACACAGGACATTCAGTAGTATGTAATGTACATACACAGGACATTCAGTACTATGTAATGTACATGTACACAGGACATTCAGTAGTATATAATGTACATATGTACACAGGACATTCAGTAGTATGTAATGTACATACACAGGACATTCAGTAGTATGTAATGTACATGTACACAGGACATTCAGTAGTATATAATGTACATGTACACAGGACATTCAGTAGTATATAATGTACATGTACACAGGACATTCAGTACTATGTAATGTACATACACAGGACATTCAGTACTATGTAATGTACATACACAGGACATTCAGTAGTATGTAATGTACATACACAGGACATTCAGTAGTATGTAATGTACATGTACACAGGACATTCAGTAGTATGTAATGTACATGTACACAGGACATTCAGTACTATGTAATGTACATGTACCACAGGACATTCAGTACTATGTAATGTACATGTACACAGGACATTCAGTACTATGCTATGTACATGTACCATGGGACATTCAGTACTATGTATGTACCACGGGACATTCAGTACTATGTAATGTACATGTACCACAGGACATTCAGTACTATGTAATGTACATGTACCACGGGACATTCAGTACTATGTAATGTACATGTACCACGGGACATTCAGTACTATGCTATGTACATGTGCCACGGGACATTCAGTACTATGTATGTACCACGGGACATTCAGTACTATGCTATGTACATGTACATGGGACATTCAGTACTATGCTATGTACATGTATGTACACAGGACATTCAGTACTATGTAATGTACACAGGACATTCAGTACTATGTAACTATGTGACCATAGTTCCAGCTTGAAGTAGTGTATCTACAGCGTGTTTATGTTTGTTTGTTTATTTTTTACAGTTGCTGTTTTTTTGGGTTGGTTTTTTTTTGTTTGTTTTTTTAAAGCAGTTTGCACAGGCTAAAAAAAAAATTGAACTGAGAGAAGAGGTGCTCAGACTGAGAGGTAAAATAATGTTGTGCAAGCTTGATCAATAAGAATACTGTAATTAGTGAGAAAAGGCTGTAGCTTTTGTTATTTTATTTTGGCTTTTACTGGAATTCTGTTTAGTCGCTCAGTTTGAATGGCATCAGCTGTACCAAATGGACTGATGAACTGACCTATAGGTACGGAAACGGTAATGACTGCGAAGTGGTTACAAGTTAAGCAAATAAAAGGGACAGAAACCACTTAACTTTGACAAAGGACGGCACAGGTCGACGTTTCGGCTTACGCCTTCTTCAGGACATAAACAAATGGGACATAAGAAGGCGTAAGCCGAAACGTCGACCTGTGCCGTCCTTTGTCAAAGTTAAGTGGTTTCTGTCCCTTTTGTGTCGCTTTTATTTGCTTGACCTATAGGTAGTTCACTGCAATGGACATTAGATAGATTACATGGATATTGTGTAGATCTACACTGTAAATGTTTGGATGATTATTTATTTTCAGATTGTTCATGGAGACGTATTCAGGGTTGACGACAAGAAGAGGGACTTTCTAGATGAGTTCGAGTCACACCCAAAATTTTACGAACGCACATTGACCGAGGTGGTTGTGCCGGATGAGACAAAGGAAAACGATGCCAGCAGTACCAGGACAATAAAGTGCTGGGCTTATTTCTTGAAGAACTACAAGCCAAACATGCTTCAGCTGGAAGCGTATCCATCGTACGATACCAGAGGCTCACATGGTCTTCGATATGTGGAAAGGTATATGCGCACACAGTCTGCGTACGAGGCTTATGAAAATTCGAAAAAAGATTAGGAGTGTGTGCATGCTTACGTAAATTGTTTACCAGTGACTTTTCTTTCTTGTGTGACCTTGTGTTAACAGTATAGGGCGACTTGCCTGTTTATTTATTTTCTTTAGCTTTACACCTTGCTTGCTGTTAAAGAGTGCTGGGATATTCACATGGGTAGAGCACTGGGTTGTTAGTACTGCAGTTGTGACATCAAACGTTTGTGCAGGGGTTTTTTTTGTTGTTGTTGTTGTTGTTGTTGTTGCCCTGTCTTTCGTCTGACCAGTACTTGGTGGAAAAGGATGTTAAACTACCAACCAGCTAGTCAGTTTGTATGCTGTGTGTGTGTGTGTGTGTGTGTGTGTGTGTGTGTGTGTGTGTGTGTGTGTGTGTTACAAGTGGCTGACTCTTTTGTCTGTTAAACTTCGCTCTACTCAAGCGTGCTTTCAAGGCTTTAAGAACATAATTTGTTCATAAGCTGATAACCTGGAAAAGAACAAAATCCAGAGCATCTAAAGGACACTTTCCCCCCTAATTCTTCAGCTCAGTTTCAGCACTGAGTGTACAAACAAAACAGCTTCGCTAAACCTACATTATATTATATATGCTCACATGTGACATTACAGATCATCCTCCCCCCTCAAATTCGACCTCCAGAGTAACAATGCCTTTTAAAAAAAGCATAATAGGAGAACAACACAGGCTGGGGAATTAAATTTTTCAGTCATTTGCCGATTTTCAGCCAAATTTTCTGCCCTTTCAGCCAAAAAAAAATCTGAATTTCAGCCAAAGAAAAGGAAGCAGGAAAAAGGTTGCACACACAATGATACATGTAATGCCATATGGGGCAGTCTAACTGCTTTTTTTGAGGACATACATGTCAGTACCATGGTAGTATTTTACTTTTTGGTGCCAGGAGAGGCGACTAAATGCCTTTAAATATGCTAAAATTTGTTTCCTTCAGTGGGGTGTTTACCCCGTAGACCCCCTAGCAGGGTGTTGCCTCTGTACCCCGGCCTAGGTTTCAGTCTTTTTTTCCCTCGGCAGTTCCCCAGCCTGACAACAATAAATCAGCTCTGTAACAGTTATGGGCACATATCTACTCTGTATCAGACAATAAAAGAATGCTAATCTTTGCTTTTCAGTGCTTCAGCTATTTATAAAACTGTCGGTTTGGATGACATTTGAATAAGAGGTTCGTTCATTTATTTTGCACCTGCTTGTATAAACCAGGTTTTGCAGTCAACATAACATTCTTGCTTTGGTGGTTTGGG